>JAVLUZ010000142.1:9217529-9346096 GCA_036768485.1 Mermis nigrescens | reverse complement strand
TGTGGTTTGTTCGTGACACTTAATGAAGCTGCACAGCTCATCACTCATTTCTTAGGGCTCTCACGACGATTGGTCTACGTACCCAGAGCCTCCCGAAGACATCCGCGTCTTCGACCAGGGATCGTCACCTCAGCATCAATAATTTGTATCATTTCGTTTTTGGCCTGTGGGGCTTTCCCCAGTGGATTATGCAACTGTTTCTACTAATGGCTAGTATTATGAACCCAACCCGGATCCTAGTTTTAGTCTGTTAAAATCATAACTTATCCTGAAATCCATTTTAAAAGTAGGTAAAAATGTAACATATTTTAAAAATGGTGCCATTTTGCAAATGCTCAGGCCTAACTAACACTGTTGATTGGAACAACAAGTTCATTGCTCGATGTTACCTTAATATATTTAGAGCAAATAAGAACACTCCTGATAAAACACCAACCTGCAGCCTTTGTCCTACAACTTAACTGCAATGGTCTATCCAATAAAATTTGCAGAAATCACCAATATTTTAGGACACAAGCAGTATACGCTGATGATGACACAAGAAATAAATTGACCGCTCAGTCAACACACAAATTCAGACTTGACGACTAACGTTAATTGACAAAGGTAGGAAACAAATGCTGGCGATTGGCCTTACTCTGTCCATCGACATCAAAGGCTAAATGCAATCAACAAAAACCTTCATAGGCATGAGTGGGGATCTCAGACAACAATATCAATAAAAATAAATAAAAACCCCATTCTCACGTTTCATGTTTCCTCAATACCAATAACAGACCAGCCAGAACAGACAAACAAATCTATGAACACTCTTACAATACTCATCTCGGTGATTAAAATATCATCATGGAACTGCTCCAATGCAAAACATTAACAACAGAAAAATGATATCAGAGTACCACAGAACAATCAACATCATCTTCAACATTACAATGAAAAACAGCACCTGATCTATAGGCTTCTCAGATTCTGATATCGTCTCATAATTAAATAACGATGGCACTATCTTGTTACTAGCACTTTTCTACAATCATCTACGATCTAATCTGTATTCAAAATACTGTTAAACAGCAATCTCGGAACATATGTCAATTTAACAAAACTGACTGTTTGTCAATATATGCTGAGACAGAAAAAACATTTCTCACACTATACTACATTAGGCTACAGTAATTGGCTGTATTCAGAAAAATCATTACAAATCAATGAACAACATAGCAACTGGAATGAGGATCCTATAAATTCATCCTGTACCCATCTGCTGCATTGCCGATGAACGTAGATGCAATTAGAATCAGCTGATCCATCAGACTATATCTGACAACTCTTCAAACTCAGAAATTAATTCAAGCAAACAAATACACCATCATCACTAATTAAAACATAACCTGAATGGCAATCAAAAACTTTGAAAACAAATCAAAGGCAATACTGGAAACCATACCATAACGTGACAATGTCTCTGATGGTCCCACTGCAAAATAAAATGACCCCAAAAGTAGCTGCAACATTCAATAGTTTGTCAACCCATCAAAACTCGAGCACCCAACATAGCACCTAATTGACTTTCAACAAAACAACATTCAACCAGTTACAGCCAATATTGACAACATACATAGTAAATCATCAAGGACACCAAAAGCCATAGGCCTAATCAAGCCAATATTGTGCTCAAAAAATTTAGGCAAACAAAGAGCTCCTAACCGACCACACATGAACAAACCCCTCTCATCATTATAAACCATATTTGAAAAGTACGACGTAATCCATTCAAGCTAGGAAAACCAACAAATCAGAAACCAAAATGCTGATGCCATTCCTTCTAATAGCAGTGACAAAACACTTGAATCCTCAGTCTCAGCACTCCAATAGACACCTGCGACAATGCCACACCAACATTATAACAGAAACTACAACACCACAACTACTTCATCACCACTCAAACAAATAAAAACTCAGGCATACTCAAAACCCGACACATGGCCATATGCAGCACAACATCATTCTCAGAACGCACAACAAATTAACCTTCAACTCTACCAAGACATTCTCGTCTCTAACACAAGCTGAACTAAAACGCTAGCTAGCAAGCTAAATACGTAACAGCTGATCATCACATTCAAATTCAAGCAGAGACAAACTCCCGAAAAATTAACAAAGGCTCACAAAGGCAGGCAATATCCTAACGTTGAATAACACCCTCGAAAAAATAACGTAGTAACAGCATCAACACAACATAAAGGGCATTACTGATTCATGACAATCCCAATGTTGCTGAACTCTGCATCAAAGTCAACGACTACTATGAAGTCCTACAAAGAGTTTTTCACTAGTCAAAACATGAATCTCTCGGCAAAAGAACCAAACGGCACTACTTTTCACCACATAGTGTGAAATCAAATGACAGAATATGCAAGTTGCAGGGCATCATTCCAACAGTGAAGAATAAAAACGCAGCTGGGACATTTAATAATTTGTCCTCCTCTCCTCTCAACACATCGACACATTTATAACAACCTCATACCTGACCATCTACAAGACCACTAGCAAATGGCCATGCAAGGCAAAGACAAAAACACACACAAACAACGTACAAAGCTGTTTGACACGTTTACTGCTCCGCTAACTATGTGCCCCAATCTGACACTCATCAAGTCCATTACTGGACACCCTACAAACAACACAAAATGCAGCTATGGTACATCTTACTGGCTGCCATCTGATTCTACATCTAGTCATCTTGCAAAATGAAACTAAATTGCTGCCCATTAAGCAACACAACAAAATATTGTCAAAACAGCACTTCTATCTTCAATTTGACAATGCATTCCTAACAATCCTAAGCAAGACACACAAAGAAATATCAACAAAATATTCACACTATAACCTAGCAAGAACTTACACACATAGAAAGAAACTCAAAACTATGCCTCAACTACAAAGATAAATACCAAGGCTATACACAGCAAGAGCAGTTGCAAACCAGAATCAACAGAAACACAAAGCAGGAACGCAGTGTTAGACGGCTACCCACCTCCTGTAACATCGACGACTTCGGCTTCACGTCTACAAGACAAGCTCCTTCGCTCAGGATGGTGTCGGATGCTAAATACCTATCTGACACGCCTCAACCCAACCATTGACAATCTATGCACAAGCTGTGGAAATGGGCCACATGGCAAATCACACCATCTTTCACTGCCCTACAAAGCAGACCAATCTTCGTGCAATCGACCTATGGAAACATCCAGTGGAGATAACAGCAACTAGGAAGCGGGTCGCTGATCAAACGTTGAGCGCTGCTACAACAACAACAACAACAACAACTCATTTCTTGAGGAACATATTATGCACTTTTAGCACCTACCAAACTTGGTATGTACAAACAAACAAACTCACCAATTTTCTCTGTGTCACTTGTTTATTTATTTTCTTCGAATGCTTTGAAAGAGTTGCGGCAGCTTTTCTATATGCATTGAACTTATAAATCTGTCTTGAAACATTCTTTTCATATTCAGCAAGCTCTAAAAGCATTTCACAAATTTCAGAATTCAAATTAGTAGGATCACCACTGTCAGCTTTACGTTTCCCCATTGTTTGTACAACGCGTATCAGTTGTGGTAATCGTAAATCATGTCGCATCAAAGAAATACTACAAAATAACCACGGCAATTAAGATATTAAATGTAGAACAGTTGTCTTCAAGAAAACATACATGTGGGGTATACTGAACTTTAAATAATTCTGAAATTTTAAAATTTTCAGTGATTATGGACAATTTCCCGGTTTTAAACCATGCTTTAAACACACACTATACGAAGAAGTGTCTGATAAGAACATGAAAAAGGATAAGGCACAAGCAGCTTTAATCAAACAAATGCAAACACTACACGAAACGTTTTGGAACAATCATAATTTCTTTTCAATGATGCTAACGAGTTGTCGATATCAGTTCTAGCCTATAATATCATTTAGTAAATTTGGTATGCAAAACAGGGTTTTCAGTCTTAGAGTAGTGTATTTCAGCTAATTTCCGGGTTTCTCATAATGGCTAAAGTGACTCAAAACGGCGCAAGCGCTGAAAAATTGGCATTTTCCATTCTAAATAAAATTCTGCCATTTTAAAGGTATATAGGATCAGTGAAGATCTAAAAAAATTTTTTATAAGGGGGCGGTATCCCAACTTTCGGAAAAAGTCAAAAATAGGTCCAAAAATTTATATTATTTTGCAAAATAGCGTTTTTTTTTCGGTGTTTTACATTGCATACTTTTCTCAAAATCACCTGACGCAATATTTTTTCAAAATCTTAAAATGTTAGACAATTTTGTGCGAAAACATCATTAAATTTCTTTGACCGAAATTCGTGAAATCAAGGTGGATAGACGTCTAGAAGCATGATTTACTGCTTGATTTCACGAATTTATAGCATTTGATGCGAAACATCGAAATTTGTAATTGAAAAAATAGAAGAAACCATACGAAAATGAAAGTTTCATTAGTCTGTTTTGAAACCCACAACGATGAAAATGAGAAATACCAGGCAGTGTTTTTGTACAAAGGTCCGTTTGTACATATACAAAGATTGTCCTAGAAGATATTTCTTGCATTTTGTACACAAAATTTTAGCAGATACTGATGTATTTTGACAGCGACTTTAGTGCGGTAAAAACCGAGTTGTTCCATTTTGAGTAGTGTATTTTGGCTAATTCCTGGTTTTATGAGGCAAAAATCAGAGAATCGTCTGAAAGCTGCAGCACTTGAAAGCCTGTAACGAAAAATTGAAAGCATTTTCCTCGAAATGCGATGCCTGCTATTATAGAGATATATAGGACACACAATTCCTCATTCGTGCAGCATAAAAATTTTGCGAATTTCAGACCTTTTTTTGCGGTTTTGTCTTCCAAAATCTTTTTACATCTACAAAGCGGTGTCAGACAATTTTCCCCGATAATTTTTCCCTGGACATGTTTTCCCGGACATTTTTCCCCATTGTTTTTCATAAAAATTTCCCCGGACATTTTCCCAATATCATTTCCCCAGGCCTTTTCCCCATATATCTTCGTGTTGTTTACTGAGATGCATATATTTCTGACCATCAAGTCTGTAACATTTCCAAACGATGATTTTGAAGCAATTGAAAAGAGTTTTGTATACACCTAATGAGTTAAAACCGGTAATTATATGCAATGACGCGTAAATATGTCAACTGCATATACCTCAACTGCCAGAAATTCACCCTTACCCATCACAGCAGATACTAGAGATTTACTGAACCCCACAGTGCTACTCGATTTGGGATTTTCGTGATACCACTCTCTTTAAAGACAGACTTAACAGAATAAAGACACAAAGGGTTTGCAGAATATCCTCAGACCACATGGGGAAACAAAGAAGCTCCTCCTCCTCAACATTCAACAACGGGACTTTATTCATCCCATTCAAAACCTCAGTAAGGAGGCAGAGGCGGGAGGATCACGAGATCAGGCCACCCTCGCCCAGCGACACCGCCAGAGCATGGCCTGGGGAACGAAGCGAAGGGAAAAAAAAAAAAAAGGGCGGGAGAGAGCGCGCGCGCGCGCGCGCGCGCGCGCGCGCGCGCGCGGGGGCGCTCATGTGTCTCCGGAAGCAGTGAGCTGGAGCCGCAGGACGCGGGGACGCGAGCGAAGAAAGGGCGCGCCCCCCCCCCCGCCCGGCTCACTTGCACGTGTACAGGCTCACAGAAACACTGTGGAGAGAGAGCATTTAAAGAGAAAACCCCCCTTTTTTAAAGAAAAATACTTAAAAAAAACTCTGCAGAAACTTGCTGCAGAAAAAACTGTCACTGCTGGCAGAAGAGAAAACTTCCCAACTCTCCAGAGAACACACAAAAAGTGGCCAGCAGTCACTGTGGGAAAATGCTGCAGGAGGCATGTGCTGCACCTGGCACACGCCAGCTATCATGGCAAAGAGAAACTCACTGTGCAGCAGCCAGCGCTCTTCCACCGCTGCACCCGCTTCTGCCACCACCCTCCCGCACTAACACTGCCCCCCCGACTCAACAGCAGCTGACTTGCTTTAACCACCACACACACACACCACTGCAGCTACTAAAAGGCCCAGCCCACTGCCTGGCACTCACTGCAAAAGTTCCCACAGAAGCACCACTCACGATACTACTGCCCCACTCAAACTGCTTCAAACACACTGGCACAGGAAACTAAAGAAACTTGCACTCACTGCTGCTAATCTGGCAGCACAAAGGGCGCACACACACGCTCTGGCGGCCGCTGCTCCTCCTCCACTCTCAAACTCTCTGATGGCACTAATACCAGCAGGAAAAAAACTCCTCTTCAGAGAACACACAAATTTTCAAAGAAAACATGAGAAGGTGACACACACACACAAAAAAAAAAAAGCCACACACACACACACACACACAAAAAAAGCATTACAAAAAACCTTTTTTTCATCACTGCGCCATCCCTGCGCTCATTCTTTCTAAAAGAGGAGAAAAGCACTGCAGCTAAACTGGCAGCTGTAACTGCAGCACACCTCTGTGTGCCGCACTAATCCTCATGGCTGCAGAGAGGCATATGGGCGCGGCAGAGAGAGAGAGAAAAAACAAACCCTGGCCCCCCCGCCGCCCCCTGCTTCCTCTAACTCGCTTTCGCTACTGCTGCTTCCCCCCGCCTGCCACCCCGCACACAAACACCCCCTAAAAAAACTTTAGCCTGGCACAGTGCGCCTGTAATCTCAGGAGGCTGCAGGGTGGCAGCAGGCGCCTGAGCCTGGGAGGTGGAGGCTGCTCGCTCTGAGCTATGCTCACGCCACTGCACTCCAGCAAGATCAGGGACGCTGAGAGCGAGAGAGAGAGAGAGAGAGAGAGCGCCTCTGTCTCTACAAGAACTACGCGGGAGGCTGAGGCACTCAGGAGAACCCGAGAAGGCAGAGGCGGCAGTGAGCCGAGAGCCTGAGCCTGGGGACGACACGACCCATGGCTCATCTATCCCGCTCCAGATGCTGCTGGAGGCGGCATTCCGCTGGCAAGGCTGGAGAAACATCTTTATGTTGGGGGGAAAAGCACTGGCGGGAGCAGCAGCAGAAGGCGCTTCCTCCTGCTCTCTGTGGCCCCTCTTCCTGGAACCCCAGCCTCTCCCTCTGGCCCCTGCTGCCTCAGCACTTCCAAGAGCACCTGCCTTCCCGTGGCCTGCAGCCCTGCCACCCCGCACAGCTGCGCGCACCCACCCACCATGGCTGAGCACTTCTGCACAGCTCGGCACCAGCTCTGCCTGGAGGCAGGCGTGCACCCTGCCTGCCCTCTTTTTTTATTTTTTGTTTCCAGCTGCTTTTCTGCAGCTACCCACAAGCTCCTGACACCTGCACCTAAAGCATGGCAAAGCTGCTTCAATAATAAAGGCTACTTCCATTTTCCTCATTACTTAAAAAACACCATTTGGCTTTTTTTTTTTTTTTTTTTTTTTCTTTCTTTTTTTTTTATTTTTTTTTTACACACACACACACACACACACACACACACACACACACACACACACACACACACACATGACACACGGGCACATACGCAAAAAAAAAAAAAAAAAAAACAAACACACAACACAAAAAAAAAACACAAACACACACAAACACAAAAAAAAAAAAAAAAACACACACACACACACACACACACACACACACACACACACACACACATACCACACACACAAAAAAAAAAAAAAAAAAAAAGAAAATTCACACACACACACACACACACACACACACACACACACACACACACACACACACACACACACACATATGCACGTATATATGTCTTTTTTTGAAAAGGCCCCCCTACACTCCTACTCGCTTTCTAGAGAAAATATGCACTAACAAGCTCATTACTCCAAAAAAACACAGCCTGTCCCAAAAAAGCATTCTCTCTTGCTATGGCTCACACAGAAAACATGAAGATCAGGGAGCAAGGATGAAGAAAGAAAGCGTGGGGAGGCAGGCATCACATTTTCCTTCAAAAATTTGTATTTCTGAAAAATCACACAAATAGCATTTGCACCTCCGACACACCCCATCAGCTCCAGCCACGGACGTGACGCTACCCTCATGACTTTCAAATAATTTACTGACTCTTCTTAGCCCTCAAAATACTCAAAATCCCAAATAGGCTTAGCACTAGGCACTAGTCACTGAGGCTTCCTTATCTTGCACCTGCCTCCAAATTGAAGGACAGGCAAAATTTCAAATGAATATTCACCACCATTCTTTGGAGAAACCAACGACTTCGTTATACACGCTCGGTGGGCAATTAACTGGACGGCACTGAGCCCAGAAACAGGACTCTCAACTGAAGACATTTGCACCCACCCACTCATTCAAAGCTAACATCAGCTTCCGTATCCTGTTGAGTAACAGGCATGACAACAACATCAAAATTCAACAGAGATCGTGCGTCCGACAACGGGAACAAGCGGCGGCGCTGCCTCGGCGCGCGGCGGCGCGCGCGCGCTCTCTTGGCATGTGCGGAGTTTCAGGCAGGAGCACCTAACTTCCTTCCTGGATCCACCCGTCTTCGTCAAAATCTCCCCTCGCGCGCCGGTGGTCCAGGCAGACTCGTCAAGATATCCTGCGCATACGCATTTCTTGGCTCCGCCGCCGCCGCACCCCGTTCTCACGGTGGGGCAGTTCACGAGATAACGGCTGGGCAACATGGCGACACGGATCTGGGTCCGCCCGCCGGCAGCTGCCAGCGAGCTCGACAGCCTACTTCAGTTCCTCCCCAGGCTGCTGGCGGTGCACGCGCGAACAAGCTTCCACTCCCAACACCGCCGCCTGGTGGACGCCGCTCGGACCTGCCAGCCTCTCAGACCGGGATGAATGAAGGCACTGGCGACAAAAACAGCGACAAAGGACACAGGCAAACAGGAAGACCAGCCAAACAACATCAACATATGCCAACCTCCCTACCCACCAACTCCATTTACACCCTTCAACAAGTACTCTGAATCTCTTGGTTGTTGGAAAAATTTATACTCATTCACCCATCTAGGTTGGTATACGCCAGAACTCGGCCTAATAAATAGCAATGCTGGGACAACGAGGCCAGAAACAGGCCGCTAACACCGCTAAGGCCTGCAAGCGCTATATTAAAAACTAAGCAATGAGAACGGCAAAAGAAAAAAAAAAAATGCAGAATGCGGGAAATTTTTACTAGGAACGAAAGACTTGCACATTCAGCTCCCTTTCCACCCCGCACGCTGCCGCTCAGCACGCTGCTTCCAGCACTTTCGAGCAGCCGCTTCCCCCCCCCCCGCCCCTTCCAGCAAAGGCACACAGAGCCCCCACTTGCAGGCGGCACACGTGGCTGCCTCCCTCATGGCCGCTCTTGCATTTTCCTTCTCTTGCCCCTTTGTTTGACACCCCACCCAGCCTTCAAAGCTGCAAGGCTTTGGCTGCTGCAAGCCTGGCTTTCCGTGCCTAAACAGGCACACTTGCACTGCAGCCCTTTTAAAAATACTTTTAAGCATAAAGAAGCTTTTAGAGCACACAAGGCACTCCTCTTTAAGAAAAACACACACTTTTTGCTCAGAAAACTTCAGCTTTGTATACTTCCTTTTCCAAAGACTGGCAAGCCACCACCATCCATTTTTTTTTTTTTTTTTTTCCCTCTGCTGAAACTTCCACCGCTCACCACCTCACCCCGCTGCCACACACAGAAATACCGCCCACCACCCCCAGCAGACACCCCCCCGGGAAACAACACCCCCCCCGCTGCTGCCTTCACACACACCACCCAACACACACGCTCCCCCACCCCACCCCAAACCGCTTTTAGCAGCTTAAGCACTCACTAATATATAAGAGTAAACTCTTCCACTAACAACTCACTCACTTACTTCCTTTTCCTTTTGAAACAAACCTCGCCTGCCCCGCACTACACACTCACACAGGCAACGCTGCTGAGGCCTGCTTACTGTGCCTACACACACACTCAGCACATTACAGGAGCACACACTTCAGGCAGCCCCTGTGCCTTTACATGAGAAGCTGTCCCCTGGGTATTCTTTGGAACTTACACGTGTGCTGAGGTACTCGCACTCAAAGAGCCACATACTTTTTTTTCATCCATCATTCTCTTTCTTTTTTTCAAAAGGTAACTCAAGGCTAGCAGCAGGGGCATGGTGGCCCACGCCTCTGTCACTTTGGGAGGCAGAATCGCTCGTTTGAGCTCAGGAGTTCAAGACCGCAGGGCATGGCCAACATGGGCGCGCGCAACAAACACAAACTGGGCGGGCTTGGCTCCTTCGTCAGCAAAAGACACCTTACAGGCCCACATGCCATTATTGAAGTACAAGCAATTTCAAGAAGCCTTCTGCATGTTCACCATCAGCCCGCCACCTTCAGCTCACAATGCGCTGGGCTGGGTGAGAGAATGGCAGCTAATTCCGGAAACGCGGAACACGTGCCGCCGCGCCACCGCAGCAAACATGCCAGCAAGCAACCCACTCCGAAATATATTCACGGCAAAAAACAAACCGCTCACATCAGCCCGCTTCCTGTCACAGCTTCATGCCGAGCTCCGAGATCGTGCACTGCGCTACGTTGGGCAAAACACTGTCGCATTGCACTAATACAAACACCAGTTTGCTGGCGACACGGCATGGCATCTCCAGCTCCAGAACTTGCCGCTACTGTGAACTCACAGCGGAGCCGAGATCACGACAAGATCAACAAGACAGAAATGCCTCTGTGTCTACACACACACAGAAGCTGTTACTACCTCTTCCAGGTCACTTCCTCTCTGGGCATAGGCAAAATAACTTCATCTCTCCGACACAAGATAACTGCATGGAAAATGGGCCAATAAAATGCACAGAAAAACACACAGAACACACTCAAAATACAACTCTAAACTAACACAACTCGTTAAATTAAAAACTAGAGAATAAATTTCTAGAGGATTGACTTATAGTAAATGCTATAAAACCATCAGAGAAAAGTACTAGGCCTAAAAATCAATAACATAAATCAATATCCTCCCTTTCCTTCCTTCAACATTCTATAAATAATGGTACCATCATCAACATCAAAGAAATTTATAAAAGGAAAAAAACTCAACGCTTTAAAAAAAAAAAAGAGCCCCTAACATGACTATGGAAATACAAGGGGAACATCTGGGGAAACACATCCACACACAAGCTGGGAAATCATGCTGCCCCTCCCAGCGGCTGCCCCCCCGCACTCCCGAGAGAGGCACACACCACCTGAGCACCACACACACACACAAACAAAAAAAAAAAAAAAACGATCAGCACGGCTCCCCTAAACTCACGGGAAACGGCACCACCACTGCGCTTTCTGGGAGCACCGCGCACCCATTCGCATTGCCACCGCTCTGCTCTGAGCCATCGCGCCACTGCCATCACTAGAAGGTTGTGACAGAGCGACCCTGTCCCCGTACAACAAACACAAAAATTTTTAAAACAAACCACGTAGGCCAAAGCTGGGAGGCTCAACAACATTCTTCAGGAGGTGTGACAAGACAAGAGTGACAGTGTGTCTCGAAGAAAAATAACCCCAAAAATTTGGAGACCTGGGCGCTCTGTCCCCTTCTCTCTCCAGAAGACTTCAGCTTTGCCGGCGGCCCCGTGGCCTGCGCAGGCTTGGGCTCAGCTCCTGCGAAGCCGCGCGCCGAGCTTCCGCTCAGTGCAGCTTGGCTTCCCAGGGCCCCGGCAGCCCCGGCTCAGCATGGGCACCTTCAAGGCGTGGCTCCCCCGCTCTGCGGCTCCATTTCAAAGCATAAAACTCAGAACCTGCACTGCCACCACCGCTCTGAGCCGCTTTTCTCCGCGGCCTGGTACCCGAACTTTTGAAGCTGCCAGCGCCCTGCCTCCTTCTCCACCTCTGCCCGGCTGCTTTTCATCAACCCGAGCACCCACGGCACATCATGAGGGGCGGCCGGCTAAATATCAGCTTGCCCCTTTTTCTCCATGGCCCCGAAAAACCCCCATTTTTTCCCCTTTCTAACCACCTGTGGCCTTTTCACGGCCTCTTGAGGCACTCACCCCGCCCCTGACTCGCTTGGCTTGCCCCTGTCACCTGGGAGGCTTTCCCCAGCACCTCCTGCCCACTTCTTTGACGTGAAGCCTCAGCTTGCACTTTCCCCGCCTCGCTTTCTTTTTTTTTTTTTTTCTCCCCACGCCACTGTGCTCTATGAACTGAGGAGAATATGGGGGGGGAGGAGGCACTAAACGCGAGGTCGCATGTAAAACACTAACTGGGCTAAAACAAAAACCCCCCCCCCGGCCCCACTGCTCAGAAATGGGAGGGCATGCAGTGATGAGCAGGAAGGGCTGGTCCAGGAATGCCTTGCTCCTGTGACACGATTTCAAGCAAGTAAAAGCTTACATCAGCTTAGCATATGAAAATCTTTTATGCTAAATGTCATCCTTCCCTATCAACAAAACGTTTATATGTCTAATTTCACTGTTACATTATTTTTATAACTTCACTATATCTTTACACTTTCTACAGATATGCTTGCTACTTGCCTGTTCTTTACACTGTCATTCAGTTATTCTTATCCTGTGAATTCTCGTGATTTGTTACCTGCATGAAATAAATTCAAGTTTTAAGAGATGGAAAAAACTTCCCCAACTGATGCAAATCATTGTGTTGTCAGGTATAGGTAGAGGGTATGTATATGTATGCATAGGTGGGCAACATGAAATTCTACGAGGGGTGAAAAGTAATGTTTCCAAAAGGTCAAAAAAATAAATTCTTAAAAGTGGTTATATGGCAGAAAAAACCGCCATTTTCTAGACGGAGCATTCCTCAAATAGGCACTATCCAATGGCTTCAAAAAATCGCCGAAAAAAAACACAAAAAAAAAAAGGAGATTTTAGAATTTGATTCTGGGGAGAGGGTGCCTGCTCCCCACACACGCCCCGTAATGTGTGTATGTATGTCATTGCACACGAATTGAATTTACATGACACACGCATATCTCATCCATACTGCAGTCTTAATTAAGCTGCCATTCCTGGCCAGGCTTCTGTCAGTCCTTTAGGCGCGCATTGTGCAATTTAATTGCCACACATTAATATGAAAGATAAAATATGCATTATAGGACACGTTTTTAGATTTGCGGATTCTTTGATAGAAGAACTGCTGCAGTTTTGAACATGCATAGGCCTTTGTGAAATCCTCGAAGTCTGATGGAATAAACTAGCCACTAAACCACTTTAAACGATCAGTTTTGAATTAATCATTCAGATTCTAGGATGGTGAACACATAGGCTTGAAAATTGGACATTTCAAAATCCATGGTTTAAAGAATGTGAGCCCTAGGATCGAACTGTTAGTGCTACTCCTTTTAGCATTTTTGCCCCATCAGACTCCAGAACAGCTCGCATATGTTTATAGTCAGGCCCCACCCGAGTAGCCTCCCAAACAGGAGCCACTGCGCCCGCCAGTCAGACTTCTGAAAACAAACACACTTCTCTTGAGAGCAGAACTGCCCATCCACTGAAAGTCTGGAAAGATGCAGGGAGCTCGATTTTGATTTGCCCATCAGAAGACCCTAATCCTACGACCGCTGACCATGTTATGTACTTCCAGTCAGCTGTCTTTTGCACCTAAAGTCACAGAATCCGAAGCTCTATTTGGATAGATTTGCCTATTGGACTCAGGAATTCGTTGCGAGCGGGATAAAAGTAGACAGAAGCATTCTGAACCTTTACGATTCATTCATTGAACCAGTTTTGAGCTGTTCCCTCTCAAAGTATGTGGACAATGCTGTTGCAGCATATCTGTGTACAACTGCTTTGAACTTACACTTGAGACTAGAGAAAGTGAAACGTTTATCAACAGTTCAGCCTTCAGATTGGAAGCGTGGTACGCTCATTCGTAAGCACACCTGGGCGTGGGGTTTGTGGATATGCACAACGCCTGTGGCGTGAGGGCATGCATGCACCCCGAGAGACCAAAAATCTCCACCAGAGACTCAAGTTTTAAAATTTTTTTCTCGTGTGTCTTCAAGGAGACTTTGGGTATGCCAATGGATAGTGCTCGATAAGAAGCATTGGTAACAGTGTTTTTCCGCCATACCACCATTTTGTTGGCGACCGTTAGGAGTCTTGCACACCCCCAGAATTTTGACGCACGCCCATCCCATGCTAGCACACTGGCGAAACTTTACAAGACTTTGGCGAGGTCCATCTCAATTCATTGTAATCGCAATTTATCAGCTTATTGCTGAATATAGTTTTTTACTCACGCAATGTTTATTTAGACAACAACTATACATAGGTACATACATAAATAGATTTTTATCCAAATATGTCGTTGGAGAGTTTATAATTGACTGAAATATCCTGATGGACCGAAGAAATATCGCGAGTGATCTAAAAATTACAATGCACGAACTCAAACATTTAGTATGCAACATAGAAAATTTGATATGCAATATATAAAAAACCTTTGAAAAATCTTGCTACCCCCAGAATTTTGGCGCCGCCCACCTATGGCGGGGTTCATCCTCCAGGAAAATTTTCATCCCCTTAGAAATTTTTTCAACCCTAACCAGAATTCGCTATTTTCAAAATTTACCAGAAATTCCCTAAAATTTGTAGAAAAACTTTTTTTAGCGTTTTTAGATATTTATTTGCTCAAAAGTGTCAAATTTTCAGCGCTTCGTTTTGCTCTTACATATGTTTTGACTGTATTCTGTTCGAATTTGGTTTTCAAATTTTTTTGTTTTTATGCTCAAGAAAGATAGAGCACTGTCAGAAACCCCTAAAATGATGTTTTTGATGCGTTTCGGACTCAACCATTTTTGTCCCAGAAAGGCAACTTTGGGATTTCAACCCCTTCTGCCCGCTCCTGCAGAATTTCCATGCTGTACATGCATGGCACGGACCCAAGTGAACTGGTTATCTCGGAAATTTCATAGGGAATAGGTGTTAAAAGCCGCATTTTTTGACGTATTTTAAGCATGCTCTATCCGCTAGAGTTTATAAAGTTGATGTTCTCGAGAGAAAATTTTCTTTTCTTTAAATAAGCTATGGTGTCATGTTTTGGTCGCGCTTGGGTCAAAACTATAGAAAAAGGCTTACATACGGCGCAAAGCGCCGAAAATTTGACGATTGTCAGGTAAACAGATGCGATTTTCTCAGCTTTTTTGCATTAATTTACCTGTTGCATTATTTACATTTTTTAAATTGTCGCCTTTAAAAAATAACCTAAAATTTAATAAAAATGGCAAAATCACTCAATAGAGTCATAAATTCGGCATTCAGATATAAGAATATGAAAATTTTTCTATGCTACTATATCAATAAATTTATATGTTTTTACTAAAGGTTACAAATTTGGTTTGGATTTAGTTTTGAAGTAACAGAGCAAAGAAAGTCCTAGTCATAAATATACAACTAATGAAGCAATTTTTAGAAAAATTAAGCATAAGGTCGAAAGTGATAGCGAGCGGCGATGAAGAGCCCTTGTCATGCAAAATTGTCAAATTGAAAATGACTGAAAAATCTGCCTGCTATAGATTTCACAGTTTAAACGTTTTTTTAAGTGCTCAGCATATATATATATATATATATATATATATATATATATATATATATATATATATATATATATATATATATATGTATGTATAAGCAGCATTGAAATTCTGATGAAAGGGATCAGGCGTAAAAAACTTTTAAAAAGTGTCCTGTTTGGGCTAAAAAATGATATGGGCAGGGCAGCAAGATTGCAAAACTCGTCAAATGTCAAAAGCATTCAATTCTGCAGGTGTACAGTAATCTGCGGGAGTTTTCAACTTCTGGGCTGCAACCCCCCTATGCAAACGTATGGTAGATACAGTAGATGCTTGAGGTCAGAGTCGGCAGGCGGGGAGTAGAACCCAAGAAATCCAAAACGGTATTTTTTAGTGTTAACATTTTTGCTATTCAAACGACAAAATGGTCAACGACAAAAATAGTCAAAATATAGCCTTTAAAACGCATTTTAAAGGTGTATTAACATATCTTAATAGTATTTTCAGTCCATTTATACTGCATTATATCGCTTTCAACACACTATAAAAATATAGAAATTGATCAATGTTGGACGCTTTCTTGGAGTAAAAAACACATATAAGTATTATTCCAGCGCAGAGCGCAAAATTTTTCGACAATATTATGCTCTTGTCCATAAAAACGATGCAAAAAAACGTTACGCAGCTTAAAATCGTCGGAGAGCACCTGTCTGGCTGATCCTTAAGTGGGGATCCCCTCAGTCCTTGTGTGCATTGCATGTATGGTAGGTTACGCGTCAAAATGCTGTTTTTTGACAATGTCGCCCTTTCTGCACAAAAGTCCCGAAACAAATTGAAAAAAAGAGTAAATACAACAATATGTTCGAAAAATCAGTAAATCGTGCAAAGCGCCGAAAATTTGAAACTTTTGAGCCAGAAATAAGCTCAAAACGATTAAAAGCACACGAGTTTACTATTTTTTCAACACAAGAAATCTACATTTCTGAGTGCAGCAGCTATTTCGCTAAGGTTAGTAGCTTATCACGCTACAGCAGTGGGCACGCTAGAGGAAGGTCGAGCCCAAAAACATTTAAAAAGTGCCTCTTTTCAGCTAAACAAGATTAGTTACACCGGGAAAAACACTGTTTATCGATGTTTCAGAAAATGTAATTAGCTCTATAATATAAAGCACAAAAAAATTTCGAAACATTCGAAATTTCAACAATGTATAGTCAAAAACTGTACATGTCGTGAAGCAGCCGAAATGGTGACTTTTAAGCCAAAAATGAGTTTATAGTCTGTTTCATACAAGTTTGGGCACAAACTTTAAAACTATGTCCGACAATAAATCGACAGATTACGATTACAGCATTGATTTGATATATAATTATCGTAATCTCGGCATTTATTTCGAAATAAATTCTTGAAATTTATGCCCACAGACTATACAAAACTTCTTGAAAGGCATACTTTTTACAATTTTTACGAAAAAAATCTTCTTCATTACATGTATGTAGGTCCGAAGATTCTGATTTTACTTCCAATAAGGAGTACAAAAAAATTAGGCTCACCTGATGGGAAAATCGCTGAGTATCAGCTCATTTCTCGGCGCGGTAGCTACTCAAACAACTCCGTTGCCACTAACCAAAGAGCGGCTAAAGAGAAAAAGTCATAAATGATACAACTATACATGATGCATTACTTTGTTTATTTATTCACTGATGTCTATCCTATTTAATTATTTTATCCTTTATGCACTATTATTTACAAGAATGCATTTTTTGTATTTTTCAGCCGAAGCCTAAAAATAGTGTTACAAATAAATATCACAAGAATTGCTATAATGTATATGTATAGTCATTACAGCCAAAAGGTACAAACACTCCAGCAACCTATTTGGAGCAGGCGGGTAGCATTCGTATAAAGAAAGACTAAGCGTAAAAATGTGGTTCGTACAAAATATAAAAGGTACACAAAATTGGAATAGGGTCAGATATTTCATGGCTGAAAAATGAGCAATTGGAGTTTTGATTAAAAAATACGTGGGGACGCAACACTATATGATACTCGTACCTAGGTATGTACATATACTCATGACTTAAACTTTGAAAATATTTCATGAAAATAAACGACTCGGAGTGTCGAAAAGTTTGAAGAATTTTGCATTACCCTGCCTTACAAATTTGTCTCGAACAAGGGGGAAGAGACAACCGTGTCCATTAAATATGGCCTTGCTACTAACAGATAGGCATCTAATTATATACTACCGCAAAGAATCACAAAATCTTCAGATTAAAACGTGTTTTTAAAAGAATTTTTACCAACTCGAAAAGCTATCAGACAAGAACATGCTTTAGTCAACGCCAGGTCAAAATATGGAAAGGAGTTCACATCCGGCGAGAAGCACCGAAAATTTGAAGATTTAGAGACAAAGGCATGCAATTTTTCCATCTTTCCTGCATTCTCCTACCTTTCAAAGTTATTCCAGCCAAGTAAGTTGGAGCTGACGCCTCCCCGACCCTACAGTCATACCTAGCTTATCACATTGTTTTTGCTTTTGCTACATACCAACCTAGATAAAGAAATAAAATTATTTTTCGCCATACTTTCCCTTTATCCGTGGTATCATCCAGGAGCACTGGCTAGGCTGCAGTAAACGGGAGTCGCGGTAGATAGCAATACAGTCGATATTTTTTCAGCAAAATTTCATCCCTGTCATCGTAAAAGCTCCGGTTCATTGTCATGCTCAGCGCTTCGTATGAATTCAAATTTCAGAGAGCATAATCGAGCTACATCAACTGGCATGGCGGTGTTGGGAGCGGAAGAAACAGCAAGGGCGACTGCGGCGGCGCGAAGAGGAAACCCGATGAGAAACGAGTCGG
The DNA here is from genome assembly GCA_036768485.1 of Mermis nigrescens. Lineage (NCBI taxonomy): Eukaryota > Metazoa > Nematoda > Enoplea > Mermithida > Mermithidae > Mermis > Mermis nigrescens. Next base: position 9,327,693 of record JAVLUZ010000142.1, on the reverse strand, counting down.
CTACAGTAATATGCGCTATTGACCGATCTGCCGTTTTCTGGCACGGAAAGGGTAATTTGAAATGAAACAGACTATAGCATTTGTCCATGTATTCTCTGCTCAAAGGATGTTACGGATGACGATTCCTCGCTATCCAATGTCACTTTATTCAAATTGGGCCCATGGCGATTGTTTAAAAGTCCCCATTGCGGTTATTAATTATTTCAATAGCCAGCCTTATTCTGACGCTCGCCACTCCTTTCCATTCATATGTCCTAATTGCAAGCCTAATTTCGACGAATTAGCTACCTTACTGAAGAAATTTATGGAACTTAATGACCGTGTTGTTCTTCTAGAAAATCATTTTTCTAGACTGCCTACTGATTTTACGCATGCCCAACCCGATTTATCTACCTTGATCAAAGATACAATTGAACGCAGAATCGAAAAGCACAATCCGGTTCTTTTCAACCTACCGAATCGACCGATGATCTTGATCAAGTTAAATCGTTGATTGAAATTACTCCGAGCTCCGGACCTGAAACCTGACGACGTTCAACGCGTCTTCAGAGATGGGCCCAAGCATCCGAATAAGGTGCAGTTCGTTAAAGTCTGTTTATCGTCCACACGTCAGTTCATTGCTCTGATTAACAAAACCGTCCGTCTCACTACGAAAGGTCCTTTGTCTCGACTTCGTAGCCGTCCCGATTTGTCGTTTCTGCAGCATCAGCGACAACGCGCTCATCCGCCATTGCCAGTCGGAGCGTCAGGCATCTAGCGAATCTGATCTCTACATCGACTTCAGAGCCGGCTGCATTAGGAAGAAAACCTATCAGGAGTTAACGTATCACATAGTGCTCGAACTATTGTTGCCGCTACGGATTTCGCCCCAAAATTGACTCGTTTCAATGTTTTTCACTAATTCTCGTAGTCTGGTAAACAAATTAGGTGATCTACACTTTATGTTAATTGAAGAAAAATTTGAAATCCTATTTTTCTGTGAAACTTAGCTCCACGAAGGTATAACTAATGGTCTTTTATGCCCTCTAAATAATTATCAAATTTTCTCGCTCTGATCGGCGTTGATTCCAGAGGTGGTGGTGTTGCTTTATTCATTAAAAATGCATATAATACTATATCTATAAAGCCCCCTGATGCTCTAGTTGTCCCTGAACTGCTTCTGATTGATATTATTGATGGTTTTAACAGAATTCGTTTTCGTTCTCGTATATCGCTCTCCTAAATATGACTTTGCTTATGTTGAAAAACTTTGTAAATGCTTGGAATGGGCAATAATGGTTCCTTATTCTGTTGTTATTTTAGGTGATTTCACCTATAAAATTATTTGGATAAAGAACACGTTCCCTGCTGATCCCTAAATGCCTTGTTTTTCGATAATCTATCTAAAACAGGACTAAACCAATTAGTAAGCCAAAGTACACACGAGAATAATATAATTGACCTTGTTTTTGGGACAAATCTTATACACAATGTTACTGTTTTACCGTCATTTTCTTGCAGCGATCATAACTGTATAACTTTTCATTGTTCTCTCAAGCTCAAAGATAAATACAATTTGGTTCAACTTAACTTTAGAAAAGCGAATTACACTGAAATCGCTAATAGACTTAATTGCATATCTTGGCCTGATGCCTTCTCTCAATGCACTAATGTTAATGAAATGTATGAATTATTTTTAACGATATTAAACTCATTGATGGACTCTTTCGTTCCTAGGACATATCGAAAATCAAAAAACCACCGTAATTATCCCTAAAATTTGCGAAAATTATTTTCAAAAAACTTAAATTGTGGAAAAGATATAAGAATATTCGCTCCACAACTAATAAAGTCCTATATAAAAACCATTGTAATATTTTGAAATCCGAAATTTCGAACTTTTTTGCTACCCAAGAAAAGAATATTCTGAAAGATAAAAGCTTAAAATCGTTTTACAATTTTGTTAACCAAAGACTAGATAATCGTAACCCTATACCCCAATTAACCATACTCTAAAAATCATACACGATCCTAAATTAAAATCTGATCTCTTTAATCAGTATTTTGTTTCAAATTTTTCTAAAGATAATAATTCTTTACCCTTCTTCCAGGAGGCTTTCCGATCGCGTGTTGCACAACATTAATTTCGACCCATTTGTTATTATGGACGTATTACGAAAAGTGAAAGGATCGCTTTCAACCCGTCCAAGATGGCATTCCAATGCTATTTTTGAAAAAATTAATGACTCAAGTAGCTGAACCTTTAAGTACTATCTTTAATGTTTATTTTGCTTCTTGGACAGGTCCCAAATCTATGGAAATTAGTTAACGTTATTCCTATTTATAAAAAGAACGATTCGGCACTAATTTCTAACTACAGACCTATCTCTATTTGTTGTTCTGCTAGTAAAATTATGGAAAATATTATCAACTCTAAAATCTCAAAATTTTATTTGAAAATAGTCTTTTACACCCAAATCAATTTGGTTTTCAAAAATTTATCTTGTGAATTGCAACTTCTGAAATGTAAATCAGATTGGGTTGATTCTTTGAGCAATAAAATTCCATTAGACATTATTTATATTGATTTTTCTAAAGCTTTTGACCAGGTATCCCATATCAAACTATTACATAAACTTTCTAATTTTGGATTAAAGGTACCTTCGTGACTGCATGTCCCTATTGCTAACGTTGTAGTCCTATATACTCGTATGTTGTCATGCGTGTCATTTAAAATATTGCATTTTTTTATCGAATTTCATCCCTTTTTTGTATTTGTGTGTTTTTCCCAGACGTTGCAATAAATGTCTTTTTGTTTGTTTTGTTAAACCTTCTTGTATGGTTGAATGTTTTCCTTCGCGATCGATTCCAACGCGTTTGTATCGGAAATTTATTTTCTGAGTATATTTACCAATTACTTAGTGGTGTGCCGCATTAGGTAGCCCTTTAAGTCCGACCTTATTTTTGATGTTTATTGACGATATATGTGTATTTTGCCGTGAATATCAATTTGTATTTGTTTGCAGACGATGTTAAGGTTTTTGGCCCTTCATCAGACCACATTTCTCTTCAATCTTGCTTAGATAATATTTCAAGCTGGTCTAAATTATGGCAACTTCCGATTTCTTCTGAAAAAAGCCGTGTTCTTCATTTGGGAAAAAACGACCCTAAAATAAATTATTGCCTCTGCAACCTAAATATCCCTGATAATTTCGAATATATTCGCGATCTTGGTGTTCTAGTTTCTAAAAACCTTAGTTTTAGGGACAACTATAATCACATCATTAAAAAAGCTTATTCTCGGTCTTTTCTTATTTACAAATCTTTTTTCTCGCGTGACAGAGAAAATTTAATTCGCGCGTTTGTTATGTACCTATGTACCTACGTCCAATCTTGGAATATGCATGCTCAGTCTGGAACCCCTACTATATCACTGATATTGATCGAATCGAAAATGTTCAACGCAGGTTTACTAAACGCATATTGGGTTATCGCAGTGCTTTATCTTATAACGATCGTTTGAAAGAATTGAATCTCTGTCATCTTGAGGCTGCGCCGGTTACACCTATGCTTATGTAAAATGTTTTCAATCGTTCGAGGTTTTTCATGTTATAAATTCGATGACTTTTTTATCGCTAATACGACTATTACACGTGCTTTCAATTCGTATAAACTAGTTATACCTACTGCCCGTTCAAATTTGCATAAAAGTAATTTTTCTCATAGATACATTAACATTTGGAATAGTTTACCGGACACTGTCATTTCATCTCCTAATATTGATGTTTTCAAAACGAGATTAGCCAACATTAATTTAAATTCATTTTTGAAGGGACATACTTAATTAGTCATGATTATCGTGACCGTATGTCCTTTTGTCATTCCTCTTTATTCGTCGCATTTACTTATACTCATTATTTCGAATTCACTTGACAATAAATCTTCATTCATTGAATGAATGAAATAATTTATTACTGAAACGCGACAATTACGAAAGATGTAAAAGAGTAATAAAACGTACGGCCAAAAGAATAAAAGCGTACAGCAAAAGGCGACGAGCGAGTCATGAAAATGACGATTTAAGCCCGCCCTATAATAAATTTGGATAAGTCGACATCAATTAATCTAGATTTGAATATATTCAAGTTAGGGGAAGAGACTACAAAATCAGGTAGGTGATTCCAAACAGAGATATACTTATAGAAAAAGTCAAATTTTTGTAAATTAGAACGGACAAGAGGAACAACTAGCTTGAAACGATTTGTGCAGCGAGTAGTATTTTGATTAAGCACAAAAAAATCTGTCATGCAAAGACAAGATTTTTGACTAATAATTTGATACATCATACATAAGCAAATATGAAGGCGACGTAATTCTAATCGACACAAGTTAAGTTGGTTAAGGCGTTCGTCGTAAGAAAGAGGGCTATGATATCCAACTATGTATTTAGTAAATTTACGCTGAAGAGCCTCCAGCCTGTTGATATCACTAATATAAGAGGGTTCCATAAAGCACAGGAATATTCAAGGATCGGTCTGACGTAAACAATGAAGGCCTTTACGAGATTATTTTTATCACGCGAAAAGAAGGATTTTCTAATTAAGATAGATCTCAAGAAAGCTTTCTTGATAATACTGTTGTAATGTTCCTTAAATTTCAGGTTGTGCGAAATTAGCACTCCTAAATCGCGAACATAGACAGAATCGTTCGTAATAACTTGTAGTATTGAGTGTATATGACAATTTAGGATTATTTTTGCCCAAATATAGGGCTGTGCATTTAGAATATGATATTGGTAAACAATTTCTGGTGGCCCAAATGGAAATTCTATCTAAATCGGTCTGAAGTGTTTGATAATTGCAGGAAAGATTGAATATTTTTAAGTCATCCGCGAACATAAAAGTCGAACTTAACAAGTTATCAAAGATATCATTTATAAAAATCAAAAACAACGTAGGTCCAAGAATGGACCCTTGAATAACTCCACTTGTAACAGCGGCGTAATCTGAAAAACACTGATTAACGCGAACACACTGAATACGATTAGATAGAAAAGCTTTTAACCAATTAAACAGGTGTTGTTGAATACCGTAACTAGTTAATTTAACAAGAAGTTTAGATATGTCGACTTTGTCAAAAGCTTTAGCAAAGTCTATATAAATAATATCAACGGTTTCCTTACATTCCAGTGATTTAACCCAAGAATGTTTACAATTTAATAGTTGCAATTCGCAAGATTTATGTTTTGGAAACCATATTGAAAAGGTGATATTAACTCATTTGTAGATAAATAAATTGATAGTTGAGTATTAATAATACTTTCCATTATCTTACAAGTTGAGCAACATAAAGAAACAGGACGATAATTTTCAGTTAATGAGGGGTCACCCTTTTTAATTATAGGTACAACGTAAGCCTCCCTCCAAATGTCTGGGATATCACCTGATAAAAAAGAAACAGTAAAAATACTGATAAGGGGTTTAAGAAGATAATAAGCTAATTTTTTAACAAAAAAGTTACTTAAACCATCAGGCGCTATTGAAGTCGAGTTTTTCATCTTAGCAATCGCCCGTGAGACATTATTTTCGTCAAAGACGATGTTTGAAATAGAAAAATCGCCCCGCTTCTGAAAAACAAAAGAATCGTTAGTATCATCATTGGTAAATACGGAAGAGAAGTAATGATTGAACATATTAGTTTTACAATGAAGATCAGTTACTACATTATTGTCAGTGGAAGTAATAGGTGGAATGCTTCGAGAATTATTTAAACGATTATTTACAAATCTAAAAAAGGATTTCAGATCGTTATGTTGCAATAAATTACTTTCCTGTAAACAAAAATGATTATGAATTTCTTTGCGTAACATTTTACAATGATTACGATACCTTTGTTTGCATATAATTGTACGATATTTTTCGTATTTTTGCCATAAAAGCCGTTTTTTGGCAAATAATTTTCGTAAAACTTTAGGGTATGAAAATTTGGAGGGCTTTGCTTTAACTTTAGGAACAAAAGTAAAAATAAGAGGCCTTAAGACATTTAAAAATACATTATACATACATGTCGTTAACATTTAAACAAGTAGAAAAAAGATCAGGCCAAGAAATAGTAGAAAGAAAGCTACCAATACTAAAGTAGTCTGCTTTTTGAAAATTAAAGTGAGATTCTACATAAGTAGTAGGTGGAGTTATCAGAGTTTCAAAAGATATAGAATTGTGGTCACTTGTGGAAAAGGAGGGTAGTACTTTAACATTAAAAACATTATTTGCTGCAAAAATAACATCAATGATATTTGTATTATGCGTTTGATCTAAAACTAATTGTGTTAATCCTGTAGACGAGAAACAGTCGTAAAACAATTCGTTAAGAGAATCGGATGTAAAGGTACCTAAGGTCCAATCAATTTTAGGTAAATTGAAATCCCCTAGGATAATTACGGGATAAGAGCAATTATTTACCCATTCTATCAAGTTACAGATTCTTAAAGCATGATTTAAATCGTAGTGAGGAGGTCTGTAAATAAGAAGAAATCTAATTCTATCCTGACCATGGAAAAAATCAATAATTAAAGAGAGTCAGATATACTCAGTTCGTTAGGAACTTCAACAAAGCGAGCACTAAAATGTGCTCGCTTTGTTAAAGTTCCTCGTTTATTTACTCGATCAGAGCGAAAAATTTGATAATTGTTCTGAGGACATAAAATGCTATCATGAATTACTTCATTTAACCATGTTTCACAACAGAAAATTAAGTCAAAATTGTCACTATCTAACAAATAATATAACTCCCCTAACTTGTTTACTAAACTTTGTGCATTGAATAAAAAACACCTAGCACTAATAAATTCAGAGGGCGACTTATCCTATACAGAACCGGAATCAACGCGAGCGAAAGATTGAGGAAAGGACGGTTTCGGAAAATTGGAACGAGCGCGTGACGCGTAAGTCGGCTTCTTTTTGACACAATCGGCAGCAAAGTCTATGAAAAGATCCGTTTCGCCCGAGTTTCGTCGGTCATTCAATTCAGCAAACAGCTCGCGCTGTCGCTACCTAAGGTCCAATCAATTTTAGGTAAATTGAAATCCCCTAGGATAATTACGGGATAAGAGCAATTATTTACCCATTCAAGAATACTATAGTCTGCTTCACATAACATCGTGCATAAATTTTAAGAATTTTCATGGACAGTAAGCCCAGGATTACGATAATTATATATGAGATCAATGCTATAATCGCAATCTGTCATCTTGTTGTAGGAAATAGTTTTGATATTTATGACCAAACATGTGTTAAACAGACTACAAGTACTGTTCTTTATAAGGTTAAAATTATTCTTGGAGCTAATTGCTTGGGCGCTAGAAATTGATTTTTATGCACATGAAATTTGGAAATAAGATGTTAATGATTTTCAATCAAACAGATTTAACGCTTTACTTTAATGGACATCGATTTTCGAAAACTCTCATCATTGCCCCTTATTTCAGCTCGAATTGATAGGACTATCATGCCGTTACTGGTTTGTGAAATAAGTGTAACTTATTTTCTTTCGCATGATTATTGATATGTATTCATCAAGCAGCAAGTTAAGGCGATAAGACTGATCTAACTTCTTAGTCATTTACTGTGTGCATGGACTCGACTATTGTTGTAAAAGATAACAAAAGATGGTGTTATCTTCATCTTTTTAGAAAGATAAAGATAAAGATAAAGTTATATTAATCATTATCTTTTATCTTGCAATATATCCTCATCTTTTACAACACTAATTTCACGCCAAGACAAGTCGATTCCACTACTCAGATTTGTGTTTGTGTGTTTGCAAGAGCAGAAAACTCATTTTTTAAAAATCTTTTACAACACTAGACTCGACATCAGATAATTGAATTTATGAAGGAGGCTGCCCGCCGCAATCAATCAAGGAATGAATTAGCTTGCAAAGGCAAGGCAACAAAGCCCGGCATTGGTGTAGCTAGTTCACATATATACTTGCCGAAAGTACCGGAAAATCTTTTCAGTGAAGAAATAGTTATTGTTGATTTCATTGGCGTAAGCTCCAAGATTCGTGTGCTACTTTTTTACAGGGCGCCGGATTATGATTTCTCCACATGAGAATGCTTTGCCGTGTTATAGAATGGGCCTCTCAGATACAGTATCCTTTTGTCATATTAGGTGATTTAAATTTTCCTAATGTAGACTGGTCTAGTTTTATTCTACCTTCGAGTCCTATTAACCGATCTTTTTGCGAGTGTATGCTTTCTCTATCTTTTAGTCAAAAAGTTTCTGAACCAACACACGGTATGCATATTTTAGATGTTATTTTTGATGCCCATTCTATCGAAAACGTTGAAGTCAACCCACCTTTTTCTACTAGTGATCACTCGGTTGTTACTTTTTCTCTTAAATGTTCTATCTTGGAAGAAAAAAGTTCTGCTAAACTTAATTTTCGCAGAGCAAATTATGATCAGATTGAATTATTTTTGTCCGCAATTTCGTGGCCTGACATTTTTCGGATTGCGTTACTTGTGATGATTTCTACAACAAATTTTTGTCTGTTATAAATCCTTTAATTTCCCAGCATGTTCCAAAAATTGAAGCTAAACCTGCAACTGTGAAAAGATACCCAATGAACATAAGAAAGCTGGTTGCTAAAAAACTGAGGCTGTGGCATGTTTATAAACAGAGAAAAACGCCTGAATCTAAAGCTGTTTATAATAACTGTGCAAAGTTATTAAAGGCCGAAATCTATAAATTTCACTCTTCCAAAGAGGATAAACTTATTAAATCTGGAAATTTGAATTCTTTTTATAATTTTGTTAATTCTCGTATTAGTGGTGAAAGAACTATTCCAATTTTAACTGATGGCGATCGTGTGATTGCTTCTACTGACAAAGATAAGGCAAACGTTTTTAGCACACTTTTTGCTTCAGTCTTTAGTGTTCCTACGCAAACGAATTTTGGTCTTATTAATGCTTGTGCACAGCCAAAGTTATCAAACATTCGTTTTTCTGATGATGTCGTTTTTTCTGCTATACGGAAAATTAAACCATCATTATCGATTGGCCCTGACGGACTTTGCGCATTTTTTGTGAAAAAACTTGCTTTTGTACTTACCCAGCCCTTAACCACTATTTTTGAAATATCTTTCAAAACCCATTGTATTCCTGCACTGTGGCGCACCGCTAATGTTGTTCCTGTGTATAAAAAGGGCGACCGGAGTGATGCTAAAAATTACAGGCCGATATCGTTATGTTGTATTACGTGTAAGATCATGGAATCTATAATTAACAGTACGATGCAAGCACATTTACGTGAGAATAATTTGATCTCCTCCGGTCAGTTTGGTTTCCAAAAGGGTAAATCGTGTGAATTGCAATTACTAAAGTGCAAAAATGAATGGACTAAATTAATTGATGAAAAAAACACTGTTGATGTTATCTACATTGATTTTTCTAAAGCTTTCGACACTGTAGTTCACCGTAAATTAATTTATAAACTGGAAACTTTTGGATTTTCTGGAGATTTATTGAGTTGGTTAACTTGTTTTTTGAGCGATAGGACTCAAAGGGTTGTTATTAACGGTCAGTTTTCGAGCGAAAAATCTGTCACTAGCGGTGTTCCTCAGGGCAGTATACTTGGCCCGATTCTTTTTGTTTTATTCATAAATGACATTAGCGACCGCTTAAATAGCAAAGTTTGCCTTTTTGCCGATGACGTCAAGCTTTATAATTTATCTAGCAATCACACCCAACTTCAAGATGATATCGCTAAACTCGTAGTCTGGTCCAAGGATTGGCAGTTAAAAATTGCTACTGAAAAATGCTACGTGTTATATCTAGGTTTTGGAAATCCCAAGCATTCTTATAGAATTTCTGACCTGACTGTAGAACAGAGTGTAAATTCTGTAAAGGATTTGGGTGTTTACGTATCAAGTAAACTTGATTTTAATTTCCACTATAATGATATAACGCGTAGAGCTTATGCTAGGGCTATGCTAATATCGAAATCATTTGCTTCTAAAAATAAACTAAATATGTCTAGGGCTTTTACTGTTTACGTCAGACCGCTTCTTGAGTATTGTAGCACTGTTTGGAATCCATACCGTAAGACCCATGTTTCAATGATCGAAAATGTTCAAAGGAAATTTACACGTAAAATTATTGGATTTCGGGGACTTTCTTATGCTGAAAGACTCAGTTCCTTAGAATTGGATAGCCTGGAGATTCGCAGATTGCGTAGTGATCTGTGTATGATGTATCAGATATTGAGTGGTAGATGCGTTTTGCAGCAAGCCGACTTTTTTACTTTTTGTGAAAACAACACGCGTGCTCAAAATTCAATGAAATGTGAATGCACTCCTTTTCGGCTTGATGTTCGTGGGTATGATTTATCCAATAGGTGGATTCACGTATGGAATTCTCTCCCTGAAGCTGTTGTAAGATCTCCTAGTGTTGCTTCCCTCCGTGAAAAGTTGAAAAAAGTTGATCTAACGGGGTATTTGCTAGGGGGCGTGTTCTAAGTGCATAATTTATTTAGCCTGCGCGCCTACCTTCGTCTTTTGCACTAATCTCGTATAAATGTACTTTAATTAATAATTTCTTGCTTTTAGAATATGTGATTTTGTATGATGATTCATGTCGAATGTTTATTTATAATTGTATTTCATTGTATATTAATGTTTCTTTTCTTATTGTGTTCTTTTTTTGTGCGACGAAAATAAAATATTTGTATTTGTATTTGTATTTAAGATAGCCGCGTTATAGGTATGTATACAGCAAGTAGTATCCGGTGAAAGCTGCCACCTAACTGGTTTGATTTGAGTCAAGTCGAAAACAAATAAGGCAGTCATCAGATTTTTCCGCAGATTCATGTGACTGACCAAAATGTTGGTGCTCAGCGTTTAAAATAAGCCTAAGTAATGGGATGCAACTCGCGTCGCTCGCTACGCTCGCTCCGCTCGTTGCATCCCATTACTCAGGCTTATTTTAAACGCTGGCACCAACATTTTGGTCAGTCCATGATACTAAGCCTAAGCCTAATCAGCTGGTAAACCAGTAAAACATCACGAATACCTTGCAATCTTTATCGAAATTAACCAGCGTTAGTCGATTGGTTATGGTTCTGGACTTTAGAGCAAGGAGTCCACAATTCGAATCCGACTGCCAGCAACTTTCTCTCGTTTCCTCAGATGCTATCGACCACACACATACGCCCTTATAATATGACTATGTTAATACATATGTGAACCAGCTACACGAATGCCCAAAGCCCTCTATAGACTAAACAAGATCAAAAGTATTTTTTGTACCTAGGTATTTATTTTAGAACGAAAAAGTTTTTCGAAAAATTCTAATCATCCTAGGATGTGGTTTTTAGCTCAGAACTTCCTTTTCGTCATTGTTTTGAGGGTCTGTACGTAACTTTTTCTGGGTTGGGACTTTACGCCCCATCAAAATTTATCGGCAATAATTATATGCAGTCAGCTGCAAGCTGCAAGTAATATAGCATACAGTGTAAAATTATATGCAGTCAAAAACCAGCGGCCTAGACTGCAGGTAATATAGACAATGAAGAAGAAAAAAGAAAAAAGGCCTGCAAAGCTGTTTGAAATTTTTGAAAACATTAAAAATTTTAATATTTTTGCATGTTTTTTTGGTTTTGCTTGATTACATTATGCTTAGGCTTAGGCTAAGTATATCTTAAAAGGCGTTTTAAGCTGCTTTGGTCGAGGTCGACGTATAGATGCTTAGGTCGATGTAAGATGCTTAGGTCGACGTATAGATGCTTAGGCCGATGTATAGATGCTTAGGTCGATGTATAGATGCTTAGGTCGATGTATAGATGCTTAGGTCGATGTATAGATGCTTAGGTCGACGTTAATTGAGTATCTACATATGATTCTGCATTCCACTGTTTGAATTTTCAAATATAAGTTGAAATTTCTTACTCGAATGATGGAAAATATAACAAAAAACATTTAAAAAAATTTAGTTTAAAGTTTTTAAAAATTTTTAACATGTTTTTGCGCCTTTTTTCATCATCCGAGTTAAAGATTTTAACTAGAAACGCGGTAAAAACGGGGTTTTGACAAAAATGAAAAACGTGTAAGATCTTCAAGAATCCCAAAAAACTTTTTAAGGGAGAATGCCAAAAAGGTAAATTGCCCAATTTAAATTATTACCATAATGAATGAATGAATGAATGAATGAATGAAAATATTTTAATGTTAGAAGAAACTATACACAAACGAGTACAATGCATCAGACGAAATGAAGGGGCAACTGAGCAAAAAGACATGCACATCTCTAGAGTGGTCGCTCAGATATTCCCCTACGAAATTTGATAAATCAATGTGTATAATTTTCTTTTGAATAAATCGATATTTTTTGAAGTCACCACATCGTTAGGTAGTAAGTTCCTTACTCTTACGTATCGTTGGGGAAGTCGTTTAGGTGTGCATTAGAACAGATGACTGGTAAAACGAGCCTGAAACAATTTTCGGCTCGTGTGATGTTGGAACTAAAAGTAAAAAATTCCGTAGCTTTAATGCAAGTTAATCCATCGATAATATGATACACAAAATACAAACATAAATGAAGACGGTGAAGTTCTAAAGAACGTAATTTGAGAACTTTTAAGCGTTTTGTACAAGATTGATTATGTACTATGAAAACCAAAAATACGTTCAGTAAATTTGCGCTTGTCTCCTTTTTGCATTAACGTCGTTCGTTTTATCGACATTACATTTTCAATACCCTATATTTTCGTATTTCTTGTAATTGTCGCGCGTTTTGCAAAATATTTCACTTCAATTCACTTAGTTGGGTACCTAGCTTTTTTGCAAGCCTGAAAATAGCTGAATCGTTATCTTAAGTAGGTAGGAAGAATTTATGCGCGCACAAAGCAGCGCTTTTAGCTAATTTTCAGTGGTTTCACGGTAAGTGCTCAATATGGGTTCAGAATTAAGAAACGGATCTTTCTGGAAGGTATGCATGTATAATAAAAGCGGAAAATGAGGTTTTGGAAATTTTTACTGTGTTCAACTTAACCATGCTTTTTTTGCGGCAGACGTCTTCATACTATTGTGCTTATTAATCCATAGCATTTCGCAGTACTTTTGCGACAAAGAAACACGAGGTTCGACATGCCCGCATTGAAAAAGAGGCGGGGACCACAGGTCAGCTTAAATAATGACTTGTTTTAAGAAATGAAAACTTTAAATGGATGCCAATGGTTTCATGATAATTGCTCAAAATTCAGTGGTTTCATGATAAGTGCTCAAAATGGGTTTAGAATTAAGGAACGGATTTTTCTGGCAGAGTATGCATATATAAAAAAAAACGGAAAATAAGGTTCTGGAAATTTTTACCGTTTTTTTAAACTTTTTTCAAATTTTTAAGTTTTTTTTAAAATACAAATTTTTTTTATTATCAGCTGAATTTGGAAATAAGTAACAGCTGGGTCGCAAATTACGTGCTGCTGGTAATACGCGAAAAAGTCGTGTACTGCCTATAGGTTTCTATTTACTATAACATGTACAGAAGAATTTTCTCTCGTACAAAGAGTTTACTGTAGATCTTTGTATATGTATGTTCAAGCGACATACAAAAATTAATGCTTTATTCGTCTGCCCATTATTCTTTTGTAATTTGTTCAATTTTAGCGTCGTAATGTGTGTGTGTCGGCTTGGTTTTGCATCTTTAGTGTCTTGTCATAGAAATATCAATGAGTTGTCTTCTGCTTCGCATCGTGGCCGATAACGGACTGCAGTCATGTTGCTCTGATTTTTTCTTATATTTACCTCGTAATTTCTTGTTAATAAAGAGCTGTAAATATGTCTTGGAGTATCTATATATCCGTTGATTTTCATTTTAACCGTATGCTACCCAAATCTGTCGTACCCAACTATACAAGTAACGGCTTGAAATTTGGGCGGTGTTCGCCGCCGCGGCCGGGGTTGTATAATGACGACCTCCAACTTTTGACTAAAAATGGCAAAAATAGCACCAAAAATGGCTGAAAAACGCTATTTTTCGTCAAAAAAAAAAAAAAAAATATATATATATATATATATATATATATATATATATATATATATATATATATATATATATATATATATATATATATATATATATATATATATATATATATAAGGTCAAATATTTTTCTGACTTAGGAGGGTAAACATGTAAGGACACGAAATTCTTTGTGGATCCCCTGTCGCTGCAGTGGGAAGGGGGCTGAATGATATCTAGTTTTTTTTGGGAAATTATGGCAAAAAGGCATAAAAAAATGAGCAAAAAACGAAAGCTTTCGCTAAAAATCTGGGATGGGGGTCGAATTTTTCTCATTTTGTTGGTAAGGAGACGACCGGCCTTGGGTGACACTCTATCCCCCTACTCCATTTATTTTTATTTATGCAATTATATATTTGTTAACTAATTAAATAAATATTTAATTAAATAAAAATTAAATAATTAAATAAAAATTAAATATATTTACGCAATTAGATATTTGTGCCGTCATTTCGATTCAGATACTCAGAAAACCCAAGAGGAAACAGCTGGAAAAAGATGACGTTGAGAGCGACGAAGAAGCCGCGTCGGATGTGGATGATAAAAAAGCTTTATCGGACGATGAAGCGGAAGACGTTGAAACGGCGCAGGAAAAGCGGTTTCGATTGGCTAAAGAATTTCTCCAAGATATTGAAAAAGAAGGTAAAAAAAGAATTGCGTTTCTATTTTGGTTTGCTAGTTTAAGATAATGTTACTACGGTTTACGCCAAGGTTTATTGTATTGCTTAAATTATACTGTTTACATTATTAATATATTTTTAGCTGAGCTACCCGGCGTTGCCCGGGCTGAACTCAGGTTTGATACAGTGCTGGCCATGAAACTTTACGCTTTAGGATGCTTCTAATAATCTTAAGGCGAGCACTGCCAGTCGGCCGTTCTGGTCTAAGATGACCGTGAAAAATGGTCGCTTTAGAAAGCGCTAGAATGACACTAGATATTCCTAGCACATCTCAGTATGCCGCACGCAGCATTCTATTTTTAGCTATGGCGCGATGGATTGACTCTATTGTTGCCTGACCGAGATAACGCAGGAAGAAGGTAAAGGAATACAGAGCGCGTCTTCCTGCGATTATCTCGGTCAAGCAACAATAGAGTGGTTTTTAAAATAAAAAGTTGCTTCTTCAGATTCGCAATTTCAACGAGTAAATTAAAAGCTCGTTTACACCTTTGTCAATCCATCGCGCCATAGCTAAAAATAGAATGCTGCGTGCGGCATACTGAGATGTGCTGGGAATATCTAGTGTCATTATAGCGCTTTCTAAAGCGATCATTTTTCTAGGTCATCTTAGATCAAAACGGCCGAGCGGCGGTGCTTGCCTTAAGATTATTAGAAGCATCTTAAAGCATAAAGTTTAACGGCCAGCACTGTAGCTATATGAAATTGAGATGTCTCGTGTATTTTTTATTTTTCGGGACTTTTTATGTTTTTGGGATGTTTCTAAAAAATTGTTGGCAAAAACCATATTTTTTTGGATTTTTTTAAAATGTTTTTTTGTCAACCATTTTTTGATCAAACCCATATTTTTGACGTTACAGAATGGTTTTAAAATTTCTTCAGCCAAAATCATATTTTTGATGTTTTGGGATGTTCTGGAATTTTTTTGGTCAAACCCATATTTTTGATGTTTTGGGATGTTTTGGAAAATTTTTTTGTTCAAATAATATTTTTGATGTTTTCAAAATTTTTGGTTGGTTGTTGCAAAGGGTGTCATATATCACGTGATATCATCACTCATGTGTTATAGCAGAGGGTATCTCCTATCTTATATCACTACATGCTATGTATGGTACAGACAAAGTATCTTATATCACATCATTGTACCGTATAGCATTGCCCATGTTGTAGCAGTATGTAGGCTATATTACGTCCGATCCTATGTCATAAAGCACGCAGCGGCACAAGTACCGTAATCCGAAAATAGTGTAAACTGAATTTATTCTGATTTTCGAAATTTGGCTAAAAATCGGTCATGTCCCGAAATCGGTTATGCTTAAGCATGAGGAACGTATCCCGTTTCACCCCTGTACATGGTGCATGGGTGGGGTTGACGAAATTTCAGTGTCCCCACTACACACCCAGCCGGTGAGCCGAGCTCTGGCCAAAACGTCAGCCCACCAAGTGTTACGGGGCTGGAGCCAACGCCGAACATACAAATACACTTTCACAAATATATAGTAGATTATGTATTTATATATTTATATTATTTATATTTACCCGGTTGCAAAAATTACTAAAAAGCAAAAAAAAGTAAAAGTTTTTGCTGCGCTTGTGTTATTTGCTTTGCTGTCTTATCTCTCCTTGTTAACCATAATAATTGAGTTTTGAAAGCTCTCATCGGCCAAATCTAGTGCTTTATACAATTTTGTGATTTGCGCTGTTGGTCATTTAAAAGCCATACATCGAACTGAAGTTATCGTAAATACGTCGAAATCGATTTATGAAAATTCGACCTTTCTTTTTTGCTTATCTTCACGGAAAATTTTGTTTCAGATGGCAAAAACCGCTAAATTGTTTTTGGAAGTTTTCTGAGCTCTCTATCAGTTTAAAGCCGGAAAGTTTACTAGAATTTGGTATAAAATAATAAGGTTTTTAAATATTAATATTTTTTAAAAACCTGAAATTGGCTGTTATATAAGAGTATGCGCAGTCTAAGGTCGAAAAAGCCAGTTTTACCACACAGAAAGCGTTACTGCGCCATATTATAGTGCCTTAAAATTAAAAAAATGTTCAAACACTTTTTGGGAACCATCTTTGTGCATGCAGGTGCAATGGTTTTCCTTTGCACAAATCACTGGTTTACAATTTACATTAGGAATTTGCAAAGTTTTATTTTCCTGCAATTCCTATCTTTACACTTATCGTACGATCGTATAAATTTAGCGGCTCAAAACTTTCAATGGGAATCTCCGGCCATTCTTATGAGGGGGCGGGGGCTATTACCTCCAATTTTCGGCAAAAAAACGATAAAAAACATCTAAAAATGGCAAAAAACGCAAGTTTTACCTAGAATTAGGAGGTCAAAAGTTTTCCGACTTTCGTTGACGGGGGACGACCAACTTTGAATGAGGATCCCTCCTGCTTTCTGTACTGTTCTCGCCACGAATTATGAACAATAAAGAATCGATTGAGTTAAGATAGTCCCCAAAAGTCTTTGTACATTTTGTACATGCACATTTTTGTGTACTAAAATTTGGTACGATAGCGATTTTAGTGTGGTAAAACAAGGTTTTTAGACCATTGGTAATGTGTTTTAGTTGATCCCTGGGTTTTTAACGCCAAAAATCACTAAAAATTGTCTCAAAACGGCGTGGAGCGCCGAAAAATTCGACATTTTTTTATTATAAATACAAATTCTGCCATTTTAGATATATATCGGACAGGAAATTACTCATTTTGGCGCGAAGCGCCGAAAATTTTCTGGGAATTTTACACTTTTTTTAGTTTTTGACTCTCCAAAAATGTTTGTACATGTACAAAGATGGTCCTGAAAAGTCATTGTACATCGGGAAAAATCTTTGCCGAATTAAAAAAAAACACTGGTCCGACCTAAGCGTTTAGGTCGCGTCTTCTTAAAGCTTACCAGACCAGCGCTTCGCACTGTTTGAGTCTTGTTTTCTTTTAGTAAAGCATGTCAGCAAATTGTTTAGGTCTCTTGGCGATTAGGTCTTAAAAAAGCGTTCCAGAATAAACTCAATCGATTCTTTGTTCTTCATATTTCGTGGCGAAAAGTGTTATGTATGCAAATGCTATTTTTAGTTTTAGAGTACAGTGTGCTTGATTTTAAACCGTGTTTCTTATTTAATTAATCGGTCGGATTCGTTGGTTTACACTTGCTTTTTACATTTTTTTTCGTGTTTGCTTCTCTTGGAAATTCATTCATTTCAAATCATACATTCCCATAGGGGGGTGAGGGGGGTATTACCCCCACCTCAGGGATCCGAGACTTGAATCACTGTCGGCCGATTTTGAGCTATCAAACATTTTCTGCATGATTTTTGGGTACAAAAGCAGCGAAGGTATTAAAATTTTTTCGGCGCTTCGCGCCGACTAGTACATTTCTGTTTTGTTTACCCATAAAATACCTAGAATAAACTAAAAATGATCTGAAAAGTCAAAATTTTGATGAATTCTTATATTTTTTACTTACAAGAGTGACGAAAGTAGTCAGAATGGGACAAAAAGTAGTTAAAAATGCAGTTTTCCACATTAAAACATGCTATATAGGATGTTTTAGCCATTTTTCATATTTGGCCTGCAAAAAAAGGCTAGACTCTAAATTTAGTGGTCCTAAATTTTGGGATTTCACCCCCTTTGAACTTTCGACCTTGGGAAACTATGTTTCAAATCTATCATTGATTTCGTACAGAACGCGAGCGTAACGAAGATAAGGACATAGATCATGAAGCCATTGCTCATAGATTGAAGGAAGATGCGGTAAGGTATACTGTAGCTTGACCTTTGACGCTTTTCTCGGAAAATGTTGTATGTTTTAGCTTGCAAAGGCTGGCCGTCTGTATCGGAAAATCGCCGACAAGGTGAGCTGTTGATTATTTTTTTGAATTTTCGTGTTTGTTTAGCATAGCATGGACACTTATATATTAATTAGGGCTGTGCCTGGTCCACTTTTTTCGAAATCCGGGTCCGGGTTCAAAATTTTAGGGAACCTTGGGCTACCTTTTTTTTGTACGAGACAAAGATTTTGAAGCTCGTACAACGATTTTTACCGTTCTTTGTACAGCTTTGTACACAAGGTACAGGCACTTTTTGGCCGATTTTTCATTGTACAAAAAATCTTCAAGTTTTCGTACAAAAGAACCAGTGCCTTGGGCCCAGATCCGGGTCCAACATTTTTAGAAAGTCATGTCCGGGCCCGTCTCCCAAAAGCCGGACCCGATCGGGTCCGGGTCCGGATTCAATATATAGTATGTGACATTATACACGTGGCTGTTGCGAGAGGTATATATACGTATGACACAAGGGTATAGCGAGGGGTGAGCAGGCACGCATCTCTGGGGAAATGGGGGGTTCAGACCCCCCAAATTCAGAAGAATCGGAAAAATAGGATTTTTTAAACATGTATGTTAGCACAACCCTAATATAAATACAGTAAGACGATAAATTTTCAAATTTTGTTTGATTTCAATCAGAAATTTCCTAGATCCTTTAATTTAATTTTTTTCTTAATTTTGGTATTTTTGTATTATTTATTTTATATTTTTGTATTATTTTTTTATTTTTTCAATTTCTGCATGTTTTAGATCAGTCCTCCGTCTACTAGCGATATTAAAGTAATGCGAGGTCATAGACTTAGTCCAACTTGCGTTGTTGTTAGTAACGATTGTACGAAATGCGTCAGTGGTTCGAAAGACGGGTCGATCATAGTGTGTAAGCTGCTATGCTTACAGTATTCCTATTCTTAATATCAAAATATTTTGTGACTAAAATTCGGCCTAGAAAGCCTTAATTCGGGTCATATAATTTCAAAATTAAAAAATTAAAAACTTTTTCTATTTTAAAATATTAAGAAGTTGAAAAAAATTCTTTTAAAATTAAAAAAAGAATAGTTTTATGACAGATAACAGTACTTTAATTTAAAGCGTGTAACAAATTTTGGCCAGATGCCAGCGATTCGTGCGCTGCGGTGATTTATTTAATTTATTTATTCATTCTAGTCACACTGCGGCGATTTGTTCACATTTTTAATTTATTTTATGAATACGTTTGTTTAATTTATTATTTATTCATATTTATATTTTCTTAAATTTCTAATTTTTCAAATTTTTCATCATTACCCCAAACATCCGTTTTTAGCAATTTTTCGACAAATTTAAAGAAAACTAATATTCTATCCATAAACCGATCAGGCTGATTGAAAATACACCCATACATGGGCAGCAAGCAAATTATGGGGGGGGGGTCAGGATAGGGAAAATTGCCAAAAATGTTACTAAAAATAAAGTCTAGAGGTCTACGGTATCTGAGGAAGTTCCAACTTCTGGTAGGGGGTGCAAAACCCCTTTGCTTACATCTCACAAAATTGTGCGACCAGAGGCAGATTAAGGGGGTCGTCCCGCCATCGGCCTAAATTAGTTGGCGAGATAAAGAATGCTTATTTATATGCAGGCACGTAGCTGGCCCTCCTATTTTGGGGGGACCAACACCAATTTGGGGTCTAAGCCAAAAATAGCACAAAATTACGTGTAAAAAGTCCTATTTTTCCGGTTTTTTCCGATTTTTTTGGTGGGGGGGGGGTTCGGACCCTCCACAGCTTCGTGCCTGTTTATACATATAATTTGCTACAATTTTGGCCTTGATCAAAATTTCTCGAGTTTTTCCGGCGCTTGGCGCCGAATTGCCCGGAGAATACGTTTTTAGACGATTTTATGAGCAGAAACAGCTTTTAAGCATAGTTTTCATCATTTTTCAAGCATAATTTTTTCAAATTTTCGACATTCCTCTTCCAATGCTACAAATACAGGTAATCGAGCAGTAATTCATGCTTCTAAAACTTCTCCGCTTGAATTTCACAATTTTCCGGGGAGCTTCGCGCTAGATTTTCGTTTGAATGAAAGAAATTCACTGATTTTTCGAGCGAAATCCTCGAAGATTTTAAAATTTTTCGAAGAAAATGTTTTGTTAGAAGCGAGTTTTAAATAAAATCGGACACCGAAAACGCCGAAAAAATGCATCTTTGCACGAGAAGGGCATATTTTCAGACATATTTTCGACTGTTTTTGGAATAGATGGGGTAACGCCCATACATGCACAGCATGGGAATTCTGAGGGAGGGGGGGAGTGGTGGAATTATAAAAGCCTTTTTGGGTCCGAAAATGGTAGGTACGCGACGAAAACCTCGTTTTTCAGCGTTTCTGACAATGCTATGCTCTATCTTTCTAGAGCATAAAAAGAAATAAATTTCGGAAAAATTTTTGGAAAAAAATTAAAAAAGTCGGAAGAAATTGAAGAAAATATAGTCAAAACATGAGCATAATGGCGCGAAGCGCATAAAATCCGACACTTTCGAGCAAATAGATAGCGAAAAACGCTTAAAGCATCTTTTCTACAAATTTTCGGAAATTTTTAGGAACTTAAAAAAAATCGCCTATTTTGGGAGGGGGTGGGTTAAAAATTTTATTTTTGCGGGGTATGAAAATTTTTCTGGGGGATGAAACCCCCACCCCAAACCCCCTCCCCAAGATCATGTGTGGTACCGCTCCCCCGTTGTGAAATCCTAGATCCGCCACTGTGTGCGTCAATACCAGGTTTTTCGCAATTTTTTTGGTAGGGGTGGGTTAAAACCCCCTTTCACTTCTCCCTATTCCCTTGCGTGCTGTCCCGGACGATGTTGTTTTATTTGACTAATTTATATTGGTTGTTCGTTGATGTACATACATGAAAACTCTAGACAATAATCGATCCATCGACATTTTGTTATAGGTACTCTATATAGTTAGATAATGCCACTTTTTTATCAATAAAGTGGTTTTGGGTACACTAGCGCTATCTGACGCGTCCTTTTTGTTTCTTTCTTACTAATAGCATGCTGCACTTCTATATCTGGCTTTCTTTTTCTCTTTTCTTTCTTCTTTTCTTTTTATTTAGTATTTGCTTTTTTATTTATCTAATTATTTATTCACTTATTTATTTTCCTCTTCATTTGTTTTCTTCTTTTTGCTTCTTTGTCGTATTGACGACTCCTTACTATTTCTTTATCCGGCACATCACACTTTGGAAATGTGCAATAGGAGATATCGTTGTTGATTTTAACAAACTAAACAGATTTTGGTGCTTGTTCGCTCGTTGATTTTCAATTCCTTTAAATTGCCATGGTAGATTCGCTTTACACTCTAATCCATAGATTGAAGAGGGAGGGTGGGCCATTTCATACCCGCAGTCGATCGTTCCTCACCCCCATTGCGATTTTTTAACTCGCCTTTGATTTTTTGCAAAAATCTTCGTTTTTTGCCAATTTTATGTACTTTTTGGCCATTTTTGGCCAATAATCGAAGTTGTACCCCTCTCCCTTCAAAATGACCGACTGCGAAATTTTGAATCGATTATTCTGAAATTTTCGGCCATTTATATACTTATATACTGTTGTCTTATTCAGCAGCTAATTTAGGCATTTAAATCCTTGCTCTGCTTATGTATATACGTCAGAAAAGCCAGAAATCAAAAATTAGTAAGGTCATTTTTCTTGCTTATGCAAGCGCATTTAATGATTCTTAATTAGCATTGGTTTTGCCCCGCTTCGTTCTACTTTAAACGTCGAACCGAAGATTTAAACTCACTTTACACCTATGTAAGCCTCGTTTAATATCTATACGCGACTCTAGATAAAACTGGTTAAGGCTCGAAATTTTGAGTGGAGTTCCTTACTATTTTAATGAGGGGGAAGCGTGCGAATGACTCTCAATTTTCAGGCACGTAGCTGGCCGTCCTATTTAGGGGGGACCAACACCAGTTTTTGGGGGACTAAGACAAAAAAGCCAAAAAAGCACAAAATAACGTTTAAAAAGTCCTATTTTTCCGATTTTTCCTAATTTTGGGGGCTCCGAACCCCTTTTATTTTTTCCCAAAGATACGTGCCTGCCAATTTTTGGCTACAAATGGCAAAAAAGTAATAAGGAAACATCAAAAAAACGAAAATATTTGCCAAAAAATGCGTCTGTCTAAAATTTTCCGTTTTTTATGAGGATTGGCAGATGATATAGTATGGTTGGGGATATCATCTATTGAAATGCACCCACTGTTATATGTATGCTCTAGACTGTCAAAATTTGTACTAGCTTAGCTAGTATCTGTTACTTGGAAGCTTTATATACATATACAATATACATATCTTATGCTGTGGCTGCAGGCACTTTATATTAATTTTGAGATATCGCTCTTTGAAGTGCTGATTCGCTTTAAACCGTCGATTTTCATTCAATTTACACCATATCATAATTTTCTACCAATGGTCTTTTCAACTTTTCTAATTTATCCTAGGGAATATTAGAGAAGCGAAAAAACTCATTACGATCAAAGGATTGACGAAAACCGATAGCGGAAAGTTAAAAGGTCACAGAGGTCAAGTACAGTGCCTGGCTTTGTCGGACGATGGCAAATTTTTGGTTAGTCCAACTATTATTCGGTTTACACATATTGGGATATATGTATTGACGAAATCGTGGCCCGGTTCTAAAAATTGACCTGGCTTTTATCTGGCCGAAATTTGGGTTTTTTAAAATTCAATTTCTTGCGAAAATCCAGGCAATTGAAAATTCTCGTTTTAATTCAATTATTTGCCAGATTCTCTGTTTCTTACGTTAATTTATGATTAAATGACTCATTTTCATCAATGTTTTCACCATTTTACGGTCTTGCAAAGAACTGATTTTTTTTAGTTTTTTATACGTTTCTGTTTTTACGCTATAAATTTTAAGCGTCAAATAATTAAAAATTGCGTTTACTTGAAAATTTCCAATTTTTTTCTTCGAAATTGATTTTTTGCGTAAATTTGACCTCTTCTGACCCCTTTCTTTGAATTTATGATTTTTTTCAACGTGTTTTAGCCGATAAATTTTCGTTTTCTTTTTACAATTTGAGGCTCGAAATTTTTTCAAAATGTTTTTCGCTTTCATGTTTTTTTTAAAATTTTATTCGGGGTCAGCCAGGAAGTTTTTTGACCTAAAATGAAGCCTAAAATCGCTAAAGACGTCAAGAACACTAAAGCTGTCTTAATTTATGATTTCCGGTCAATTTAAAACGGTTTTGCTAGAAAATTATAGTTTCTAATTTTTTTAACCGCAATATCGCATTATTTTTTTCCAAAAATTTCATAAGTGCATATCGTACGCAAAAAACAACCCGACAAAAACAATAATTTTTTTGCATGGCGTAACATTGCGAAAATTTTAGCTTATTATGTCTATATTTATCAATTTTTCGTCCTAATCCGTCCCACATTTCTCCTTTAATTTATCGAATAAACAATAATTTCAGCAAGCTGGCTTTTTGATATTTCGTTCTGCTTTTAAATTGCCTACATTTTCCATTCTTCTTAATTACACCGCAACTGTCTCTAAAATTTAAGAGATATTAATTTTAATCTTTACCCATTTATCTATGGTTTATCACAAAATGCGCAGAGTGGGGTGTAGTCACAGGCACGTATCTTTTGGGGGAATGGGGGTTTCGAACCCCCCTTCTAAATTAGGAAAAATCGGAAAAATAGGACTTCAGTAACGTAATTTTTTGCTATTTTCCCCCTTTTTGGGCTTTGTCCCCCGAAAAATTAGTGTTGGTCCCCCCAAAATAGACGGCCAGCTACGTCCCTGTGTAGTCATACTCATACATGCACATTATGGGAATTCTGGGGGGGGTGAAAACCTAAAGTTCCTTTTTTGGGCCCAAAAATGGCCGGTACGAGTTAAAAAACATCGGTTTTTGGCGTTTCTGACGATACTCTATCCTTCTAGAGCATAAAATCATGGAAAAAATTTCGAAAAAAGTCGAATAAATTGACCAATATATCGCTTAAAACATGAATATATGGCGCGAAGCGCCGAAAATTTGGCGATTTTGAGCAAATAGATAGCCAAAAACCCTTAAAAAGACACTTTTTTTAAACCAATTTTCAGGTAAGTTTAGAAAACTTTTGAAAAATCGCCAATTCTGAAGGGGTGAAAAATTTTTTGGGGTGGGGGGGGGGTGAAAAACGATCCTGCGGGGGGTGAAACCCCTCCCCCAAGATCATGTATGGTGGGGGTCCTCGGCCATGTAAGGTTGAAGGGGGAGGGGACGAATGGCCTCCAATTTTTGGCCAAAAACGGCCAAATTATAGGTAAAAATGGCCAAAACGCAACTTTTTTTCCAACAAAATTATCGAGAGGGTTCCAAAATTTTCCGACTCTGACGGATTAGGGGGCCGTCCAATTCTGGGTGGGGGATCCTCCTGTTTCAAATACGGTTGCGGGTGGGGCGGCTACTAAAAACCGAATTCGATTATCCCCGAAATTTCTAAAATTTCTCGCGCTTTTTTGTCCATTTCACCGTCTATTTAGTGGAAAGCATGCTCCTTTATTCAGTCACGTATCTGTGGGGGAATAAGGGGGGGGGTTTGGACCCCAAAAATTCAGAAAAATCTGAAAGATAGGACTTTTCAAACGTTATTTTGTGCTATTTTTGGCCTTTTGGGCTTAGTCCCCCCAAAAATTTGTGTTGGTCCCCCAAAATAGGACGGTCAGCTATGTACCTGCCTTCATTGCTTTTTGGCCACCTATTGTTCCTTTGTTTATTCGATATTTTAAACTGCTTTCGAGTCGCTTTATCAGTGTTGTAGCCGGCTTTACCCAGGAGGCTGATATTTTTTATCCCTCTCCTTCGCTTCGATTTTCGGCCATACTTACATTTTAAGCCATTTTTATGTGTGTTTTTGTCCTTTTTAATCATAATTTTTAAGTCTCATTATTATTTTAGGAGTCGCCAAAACTTCATGCAAAACATTAAAACCTCTAAAAGAGACACATGTATGTAATGTGAAGTCACGATAATAAAAAAATTGTAAGCAATGTGTCAAAAAGCCTAGAAAATTCTGACCAAATTAGACACGTTTGAATGTATTGTAAGATGGGTTAGGCACGTTCTCGCACAGCATGGAAATTCTGGGGGGGGTTGAAATGACAGTGCCTTTTTCGAATTTAAAAAGTGGTTTGTTCTTGTCAAAAACATCGTTTTTGACGATGCTCTATCTTTCTAGAGCATAAAAACAAAATAATTAAAAAGAATTCGGAAAAAATTGGACAAAATATAGTCAAAACATGAGTATAATTGCGCGAAGCGCAAAAAATTTGGTACTTTTGAGCAAATAGATAGTTAAAAACGCTAAAAAAGCAGGTTTTTTACAAATTTTTAGGAAATTTTAGGGAACTTTAAAAACAATCGCAAATTTCGGGAAGGTTAAAAAAGTGGGGGAGGGGTTTTCTGGGGGGTGTGAGGCGCTTGCCCCTAAACCCTCGTCCCTAAGATCATGTTTCGTTAGGTTTGTAAGTTAAACCCTATAGAATTTTTCATATTTGCCGACTTGTCTTTTTCTGAATTTCCAAGCTAATGAGTGAATTCGTTTATTAAAATTGCACCGCATTAATACACTCTATCGGTTTTTTTCGTCCGAGGCGCTTTTTTACCTTTTTAAATTTATTTTGGCCGAAGATCACTCTTATCCATACCTGGGCGTGGTGGGGGGGTTTGGGGGATACGCACCCCCTACAGAAACCGATATTCCCCCCTTAGAATTCAATTTTTGAAATTTTTGTTTTCCCTTAATTTTTTGATGCCAATGGATAGTGCTCGATGAGAAACGTCGAAAAATGTTTTTTTTGGCCATACCACCATTTTTGAGGCCATAAATCTTGCACCCTCTCCCCCAGAACTTTGGTGCCGCCCATCTATGCTCCGGTATAATCTGAGTTCTTATATTTGTTTGTACCGTGATCGAACTGTCAGTTTTTAATCAAAAGCGGCCAGAAATATGAATAAGTTTTAAAGGAAGCATATTAGTAACCAAAAGTACATATTTACATTAGGAGGCGAAAGTCCCAAATTAGGGGTTTAAGATAGCATACATGAAGGTGGTACGTCTTTATTCCTCCTATCATACATGCACGCGGTCAAAAGCTCTCAGAGGGGTTAAACTGAGTTTCCTTTTTTGTTATTTGATGTCAATTTTTGATACTTAATGTGCTGTTAATTTGCTGTATTTGATTCTTAATAAATATTCGTGGTTAATGATAATAAATAACAATAAGGACAACGGAATAATCTGTAACATGAGATATGTACGAAATAATGGAAGAAACGCGCCTGAATGACAAAATTTATAAATTTAATGCTAGAAAAATGACAATTGGAAGCATGCTTTTTGACGTTGTTTCACGCTTTTTCATGGCTCGAGCAATAGCTTATGGTCCGTAGAAGCCTGAGGGAGTATGCTTTCCAAAATTCCTGGCAGGGAAAACCCCCTCATACCCTCCCACTGGTGCATGTGTGCCTCCTATGCGGATATGGGTGCTTCAAAATTTCGGGTGGGATAGTCGGGCCATTTAGGGTGGAGGTGAGGAGGGGCGCAAATGACCTTTTTTGGCCTAAAATGACAAAAAGACTCAAAAATGGCTTGCAATCACAACAAAAATTTTGGGGTGGGGAATGCGAATCCCTTATTACAAGTACACATTGTGTTATACTACATGACGCGCTTTCAAGCAGGGTAAAAAGCGCACAGGTGTCTTCGTAATAAGATCATGAAAAAAATTTAAAAAAATGTTCAAGGGCTAGAAATGAAGAGAATAAGAAGAAGACATAAATTTCAAAATGGTAAATGAAAAAGTTGAATAAGCAAAGTCCATAAAAAGATTCAAAGAACATCAGGAAAAAATTTAATGGATAAAAATATACAAACAAAGAAATACATACTGAAACAATAGAGAATAATAAGTTTACGTAAACCTCAGTCTGGCGAAATGCACCAAAATTTTCTATGAATTGCTTCATATCGTAAAAATTTGTAATAATTCAAATCTAAATCTGTGGAATTCTGCTTGCAAACTCGTCCCGTTCCTATTTGAATTTTTTAAATATTCATCAATTTTTGGAATCTGACATTTTAAGGTTTCATTTTGCTTTTAAAACTACTGTCTTTTTGATCACTTTTAGTAACTGACAAACTGGCATAAATTTTGAATTTTGTGTATTTATCGATGGGTGATCGTATAAAACTCGAGAGTGGAGTGCAGCCGACGATATTTCTGGGATTGTGTTTAGGGCGGCTACCATACATGCACAGTATGGGAATTCTGGGGGGGGGTTGAAAACCTAAAGTGCCTTTTTTGGGCCCAAAAATGGCCGGTACGCGTTAAAAAACATCGTTTTTTGGCGTTTCTGACGATACTCTATTCTTGTAGAGCATGAAATCATGAAAAAAATTTCGGAAAAAGTCGAATAAATTGACCAATATATCGTTGAAAACATGAATATATGGCGCGAAGCGCCGAAAATCTGGCGATTTTGAGCAAATAGATAGCCAAAAACCCTTAAAAAGACACTTTTTCTTCCAATTTTCAGGTAAGTTTAGGAAACTTTTGAAAAATCGTCAATTTTAGGGGGGGGTGAAAAATTTTTGCGGGGGGTGAAAAATGATTCTGCGGGAAACCCCCCCCCAAGATCATGTATGGCGGCTACTATACATGATCTTGGGTGAGGGCTTCGCGGTTTCATATTAACTCTACTCCCAGGAAGGTTTTCATCGCCCTTGGAAATTTTTTCACCCCCTCCCTAGAGTTCGCACCTCGCAGTTTTCCTAAAAATTTATTGGAAAAAGTGCTGTTTTAAGCGTTTTGCTCAGGATTGTGTAATTTTCGGCGCTTTGAGCTATAGGCTCATTTTTTGACTATATTTTGTTCAATTTGCCCGAATTTTTCCAATATTAAAAAAATTTATGCATCTTTGTTTTTACGCTCAAAAATACTGAAAAACGCTGGAAAACGGTGTTTTTGACACGTATCCACCGTTCTTGAGCCCTAAAAATGCACTTCAAAATTTCAGCACCCCTCCTCCAGAATTCCTACGCTGTGCTTGTCTAGTAATTACTAAAAGCCTAATTCGACTGACTGTCCCCGAAATTCCTAAAATTTCATGCTTTTTATCCCCTCCGCTGACTGTTTAATCGAAGCCGTGCTGCTTAGTGTTTATTGGTCATTTTGGTCGAAAAGTACCCCCTTCTTCGCTGTCAGCATTGAGTCTCGGGAGGCAAACTTGGTTGAAGGGTCTGCAGGCACGTGACGCCTCAAAATTTTTGGGAAGGGTAAGTAGGCATACTTTGGCAGCAAGAAAATTCTGGGGGTCAGGATGGGTGAAATTTCCAAAAATGTTACTAAAACTTGAAATCTGGGGGTTCAACTTCCAAACTCCCTACGCCTATGTGTGGTAGTAGGGCCATGTTTTTAGGGTGGGAGCAATTGACTTTCTGTTTTTGGTCGAAAATGGTAAAAATATGATTTAAAAATGGCTTAAAAACGCAACAAAAATACTTAGGGGTGTATGACTCTGATTTTGGCGATCAACTTTGCTCTGGGATTGGGCTTCTCTCTGTTTCATGCTTGCTCTTATGCATGTGCTGTCAAGTTGGGCACAAAACCCACGCAGAAATTTTAGTTTAATCGTAAAACCAAAAATGTTGAAAGTTATATAAAAAAATAAATGGATAATGGCAAAATATAACAATTTAAGATGGTACATGAAAAAATTTAAGTAAAAAGAGGATAGTAGAAAACGATTAAAAAGTATCACGAAAAACAAAATAAATAAAAATAAACAAAGTAAAATATTGAAATAATAAAAAATAAACAGATCAGAGAAGATCTAAATAGAAATAACTACGAATGTAAAATAGGCTTGTACAGATGTAATATGAGTTCGATGCTCTGCCTGATTTTTTTGCGGCATTGGTCGATAATTATCAAAATTCCTTGAAAATTTTTTAAAAATAAATTTTGCATGTTTGATAACCATTTGTTTCGATTTATTTTTGCGCATTTTTCTTATTTAATTGGCTGTTATATAAATTTTCGCTATCATCGGCAAATTAATAAAAAAAATGATTCCAATCTGTTGTGCTTTTACCTTTTTTTGAATTTCATTTCCGTGATCACAAAAGCTAAGAGTTGAAATAACTATGTAAAGACGATCATCAATTTTTGACAACCTTATATTTTTATTTTTAAACGAAATAATTACGATAATTGACAAAGAATATAATGTGGGTGGCAAAGAGCTCAAAAGATTTTTTACGAATCCGTTATATTTTATAAATTTAAATTAATTCAGACTTGAATCTACTAAATTTTCCTTCCAAATTAGTCCTATTCCTTTTTAAATTTCTGAAATATACTCTAATTTTTTGGAACCTGACTTTGCAACGTTTCATTCTGCTTTTAAACTACCATCTTTTTACATATTTTTAATCGTTGCGTGACATCAGCCCGTACCTACATGGATTGGTTTTAAATAATTAAATAAGATGATTTTCATCTTTCATTTATTATCGATTTATATTTGCACAAACGAGAGCGGGATGTAGCTGGCGAGTTCCTGAAGAGGGGGGTAGAGGGGTGGAAAAAAGTCTAGAGAGGGGTTAAAACCGTCTATTAAAAGTCAGATTCAGCTTTAAGCTCTCAAAACTTGATGCTTTTTCTCTCGGACTAAAAAAAGATTATTTTAAGTTTTTTTTAAAAATTTTCTAATTTCATATTTGCCACATAGTATATACCCCTTCTCCGTTCAATACATTGCGCAACCATTGAGAAGTTTTATCAGTACCGTAAAATACTTTTGATTTATGATCAAAAGCAGCTTAAGTAACAACGTGCTAATCATAGAAAAGCGCAAAATATACGGTGGTGGGTGATGTATAAACGTGCATAATCCTGGTGGTTTGGGGGTTTCTCCATATCCGGGAAGATTTTCACCTCGCCTCATGAATTTTTTACCCCCTCCTCCTGCGTGAATATGCGATTTTCTAAAATAAATTAGTAGAACAGGTTTTCAGCGGTCTGCTTATTGAAAGTTTGAAATTTTCGGAGTTTCGCGCCTTACACTCGTTTTTGTCTATTAATTTCGAAGTTTTTCGACGTTCTAGAAAGACGAAATATTGTCGGAAAAAGATATGCAAAAAGATGTTGTTTTTTAGGCATATCGGTCGTTTTTGGCCCAAAAGGCACTTTGGAAAATGGAGATGAAATGGAAAATTTTCTGAGAAAAATTAGGCAAAGCGAGGGCTAGAACCGATGAGAATGTAAAGCTTTTTTCGAAAGAGCTTGAAATTGACGAGAAACTGTAGATCAACATAGTTTTAACGCTATTTTTAGCATTTACATCAGTTTTATGTCATTTTGGGCCAAAAAGTCCGATATTTAACCCCCTCACAGTAGTTTTAAGCAGTAGTCAAAATTTTGTCAACCAAATTATTGATTTTTAAGAGTAAAAAAGATTAGAAGACAAAAACAAAATTATCCATATTTTTGGCGTATATATTGTAAAACCTTATTACGCAGATTTGCCATAATTGAAATAGATTTAAACAAGCTCAATAATTTTAGAAATTCACACGAATTTCGTCGTATGTATTCTAAAATTTCAAATGAGTCAAATTTGTTAGAATTCTAAAAAAATTTTTTGAAATTCATATTTATTTTCTTCTTGAATTTCCAAAATATACTCTTTGAAAAGCAGTCTCTGCAATGTTTCATCCTGCCTTTAAACAATCTTCCTTTTTTATCATTTCTAATGAAAATTGTCCTGCTTTGCCTGAAATTTGGAAAGAAGTAGAAACTTGATTTAAAAAAATTAATTGGTACACTTACGTAATATGCTTCTTGTATATATAATAGGAACTTGGAATCCTACAAAAATTAAAAAAGAAGGAATACGTAATGTACATTCAGGTTTGTATCCAGGGGAAAGGTGACGAGCATACATGATCTTGTTGGGAGGTTTCACCCCCGCAGAATCATTTTTCACCCCCCGCAAAAAATTTTTCACCCCCCAGAATTGGCGATTTTTCGAAAGTTTCCTAAATTTACCTGAAAATTGGTAGAAAAAGTGTCTTTTTAAGGGTTTTTGGACATATATTTGCTCAAAATCGCCAAATTTTCGGCGCTTCGCGCCGTATATTCATGTTTTAAGCGATATATTGGTCAATTTATTCGACTTTTTTCGAAATTTTTTCATGATTTCATGCTCTAGAAGGATAGAGTATCGTCAGAAACGCCAAAAACGATGTTTTCTATAGCGTACCAGCCATTTTTTGGCCCAAAAAGGCACTTTAGGTTTTCACCCCCCCAATTCCCATACTGTGCATGTATGGTGACGAGTTACTCCTGAACTTTTTTCCAGAATGTTATTCTAGAAACTAGGGTTTCATAGCGTTCCCCATGCGAGTAAATACTCAAATTTTCTGACACTTTGGGCCATTAATTTAATCAGAATCGTTATTATATATGTATATTTCAAGTTTATTCCACGCAAAATTTTCAAAATTTTTATTGGGTAAAAAATGTCAAGCTTTTTGCCGGAATCGTTTAAGTTTTATTATTCTTGTATCGTTTATTGCCGCAAGCTCTATAAAGGATGCGAGTGCAAAACGGGTGAAAAAACCCATGTACATATCCCGTAAAATCGGTGTTGAGCGCATTAGATGTATTTTCAGAATTTAGATGATTGAGTTTGAAGTAAAATCCTTAATGACGGGATAATGGCTCAGATATTTGAATATTTTAGTTTCAAAAATTTTCTGATTTTCTGAATCAATAAATTTTTACATAAAACCTACTATTCGCCATAGATATTTTTATAAAAAAAGTTTTTTTAAAAATTTTTACATCGTGCGCGCGGAAAACGATTCTAAAGAAGTTGGGAATGAAAATGCTCAAAAATGTTTTAGGACCAAAAATAAAATTATCCCAATTTTTAGCTTTGTGTGTAAAGTGACTATGATTGCAAGAATGTAAAGGAGTTGTAGAAAGCCTCCAAAATTTTAATTCGATCGGAATTCATTAAATTTCCTCTTATCCATCTTTTCTCTTCCAGGCTTTCTTGAATCTTATGTTCTTTCGCGAAAACAACCGTTTTAGTGTTTCGTTCTATTTTTTAATATATAACATAACATAGCTGACCTTTTCAATTACTCTCAAGTTCCGACATTGGAATGGACGATAAAAGTTCGTTTAAATGATTTTTTGAATATTTGCTAAATTAATTTTTTTTTGCAATTTTCTTTATTTTTAGCGACTAAAGTTTTTTTGCGATTTCGCAATTTTCATTCTTATGTCTTTTTTATTTTTATTTTTATTCATTAGTGTTCCGGAGGCGTCGATAACGTCATTCTGGTTTGGGATTTTGCCAAAATGAATTTACTTAAAGAATTTACCGGTCATAGAGGATCAGTCAGCGTAAGACAATGCTTTTATTTACTTTTATTTTTGTTTTTTCGCTTTTATTTATTTTCGTTTTTGCTTTTCTTCTGCGCGAGCATTCGTTAGGCCCGTATCCAGGATTTCATATTCCGGGGGGGGGGGCGAAACTTTTGAGGTCAAATATCTAGAGAACCATTAGGAGATGGGCAAAATTGAAGGCATTCTTAAGCGTAATGCTGGTTTTCAACGACTTAATAGCGGTTTAAAGACCTGCATAATTTAAATAAATTATCTGATCATCCAAATTATTGGTGTGTCGTCGTAAATAACCAGAAAAAATTAAAGAAATTTTGGAATACGGAAGATAAATATTGAGAACGCATAATGTGGTATGTTAGCATAGTTAGTTAATTTTAGTCTACTAATGTTAGTTAATCATTGTTTCTTTAGTTGTTTCTTGTCCTCTGTCATTATTTTAGTCTTGTTTTTTCCGCTAATAAATTCCAAATTACCGAGAATCATCGAAATTGGTCGATTTCAATGCTTACTTACTACTGATTTTCGGCTGCTTTATGTGATTCGATTCATTCCCAGGGACTGACTTTTCGGCAAGGCCATCACCAGCTTTACAGCTGTTCAGAGGATAGATCTGTCAAAGTGTGGAGCTTGGACGAAATGGGTTACGTGGATACGATGTAAGTGTACATACATACAGTGTTCGCCATGAAAGTTGACGCACCATTATTGTAAGATTAATGTTACGTAATGCGTCGCGAGCGGTGCGCTTTGTCCATTATTCTGTATCGATTTGTTTTTTATTATAGGATATTATGCTCTAACATGCCGTTAATGCGGCGACTCAGACGGAGCAATTTAGCTATTATTAAGAAAACGAAGTGCGCACGTGAATGGCTTTGAACGCGCACGTGAATACCGTTGGATCTAACGCCATTCACGTGCACGCTTCGTTTTCTCGATGCTATTAATAGCTAAATTGCT
Organism: Mermis nigrescens; assembly: GCA_036768485.1. Taxonomy (NCBI): domain Eukaryota; kingdom Metazoa; phylum Nematoda; class Enoplea; order Mermithida; family Mermithidae; genus Mermis; species Mermis nigrescens. The sequence goes on along the minus strand of JAVLUZ010000142.1, from coordinate 9,293,686 downwards.
CCGTCTGCGTCGCCGCATCAACGGCATGTTAAAAAATAATATCCTATAATAAAAAACAAGTTGATACAGAATAATGGACAAAACGCGGCGCTCGCGACGCATAATCTAACATTAATCTTGCAATAATGGTGCGTCAACTTTCATGGCGAGCACTGCATATGTACATGCCTAAATGCAATGCATGCTGACCCCTATTTTCAATTAGTAATGCATTTAATTTTTTATTTTTGGTTTCTAATATTTAGTTTTTTCATTTTTATTTTCTTTTTCTATTTTGCTCTTATTTAACGCCTGACCCACATTACGGAATGGTATAAATGTGCACAAGGGTCACTTTTCCTTCCCCTTCGGGAAAAATCTACGAATTCTCGAAATGCAATAAATGAATTGTCGAATATGTTTGTTAATAGTGCGTTTTTGAGCTATTAAACTCAAACTATTAAACTCAAAGCTATTAAATGTTTTATTTGCATTCGCGTCGACGGTAATTGAAATCGTCCCCGGATAATAATTAAATTTATTGAAAAATAAATGAAAATATATTGTTGAAATTAAATAAAAAAGTATTAATAGCTCCCTTTTTTGTTGACTTGCCTAAATGGGTCTGTGCGTTTATTAGCCATCCCAAAAATTTATCATTGTACTTCTCCTTCGACGATAATAGATATTGTCTCCAATTTATTCTCGGTGACGACGACTGAAAATGTTTACAAATACCTACTCGTTTTTCTTTTTCGCATCGACGGTCGAAATATCAAAAAAATAACATTATTCCGGAATTGAAAACTATAATTTTTTTTATTCGAAAATAAGAATAATTTAAAAACTGAAAAACGCTAAATATTCGTTTAAAACGAAGTTGGCTTCAAAGGTCCTCAAAAAACCTGGTTTTTTTGGCAGTATGTTAAAAACGCTTCAAGGATTTTTCATTAAGATTTTATATCAAGAAGTTTTCGTGTTGAAATTTGTATCTAATTTTGAGACGGATATTTAGTGTTTTTGGTTTTTTTTTGATATTATTTTTATTTTCTTAATTGAAAATTATAGTTTTTCATTTTTGATTAATCTGCATTTTTTAGTTTTTTCTTCTATTTTTGCGAAAAATTAATCCCTGCACTATTCAGTCATAAGTACGTCACTTAATTTTTTGCAGCAAAAATCAAGCTAGTTTCAATCTAAAAGGAAGGTTAGATGTGTATTTTGAGATTTTATTCAGGGCTAAAAGATTATTTCTGCAATTTTCAATTCAAAGCTCGAGATCTCTGCTAGTTTTGAAAAAAATATTTTATTGTTTATTTTTTTAATAGACAATAAATCTAGTCGTTTTAACAAATCTGTTAGCCCAGAGTTGAGTAATGCGTTATTTATCTGCTTCAAGTCGCTTTTGTGTAAAGTCCTCCTTCATTTTTTCCCGTTTTCACTTTACATTGCCCACATTATTCAGCGTAGTGTAATCAATTTCAATTAGCCCTTTATTTCTTAAATTACGGTTTACACTTCGGGCTACAGCTTTACATTTTTTACTTTATATGTAATTTTCACTTCGTATTTAATCATTTCCTGCGAGAATTAAGAAATTTAAAAATAGTGCAGATAATTAATTAAAAATTAAAGATCATAGTTTTTGATTCAAAAATAAAGAACAATATTACAAAATTGGAAAAACGCTAAATATTTGATTAAAACAATTAAAAAAGAGTTAGTTTTACTCGAAAATTTCGTGTTTATCTGTCATGTTAGGTTTGGCCATCAGGATACTGTATTAGCTATAGATAGCCTAGCCAGAGAAAGAGCCATAACGTGCGGTGGTCGAGATAGGACGATTCGTATATGGAAGATGGTCGAAGAATCGCAGCTTGTATTCAACGCCCATTCGTGAGTTTTTATCTTAGTTTAAAATGGTAGTTTAAGGAGTATCAGTAGTATTAAATTAACATGAAATTAAAATTAATAGTAGCAAAAATAATAAAATAAATAAACTAATAAATAAATAAAATAAAATTTAAATAATCAAAATAAATAATACTATTAAAATTGTAACTTGGTTTCAAAGTGACTTGGAAATTAGTTTACACTGCGTCAAACAGAGTGGAATCAGTTAAATGCAAAATTTTTAATTTTATTTTCTTCAGTGAAATTGAAGATTTCACGCCATTCTTTAATAAGGTCACAATAAGTGATCAATTTCAATTAATCTGATGCCACTTAGCACTATACAAGTAACGGCTCGAAATGTTGGGGGTCCCTCCCGGCCATTTTCAGGGGGAGGGGTGAATGACCTCTAATTTTTTGGCAGAAAAACGCCTGAAAATTCAATTTTTTTCAAAAATCGGTGGGGGAAAGACCCGGAAAAAAGTCGACAAAATTGAACAAAATATACTCAAAACGTGAGTAAATGGCGCGAAGCGCCCAAAATTTAACACTTTTAAGCAAATGGTAAGCTAAAAACGTTTTAAACAGCACTTTTTCTACGAATTTTTAGGAAATTTGTGGAAATTTTTGAAAAATCGCGTCTGTGGGGCTGAAAAATTTTTTGGGAGATGAATATTTTTCTGTGAGGGGGTTGGATTGGAACCATACCTGGGCGTGGGTGGTTGAAGGGGGTATGCACCCCCCGAGAAACCAAAATAGCCCCCCCCCTCAGAAATCAAAATACCCCCATTCCATTTTTGAATTTTTGTTGTTGTTTTTTCGCAATTTTTTGATGCCAATGGACAGTGCTCGATGAGAAACGTTGAAAAATGGTGTTTTTCCGCCATACCACCATTTTTAAGGCCATTTTTTGACCTTTGAAAAAATCTTGCAACCCCTCAGAACTTTGAAGCCGCCCACCTATGGTTGGAACACCTCATGATTATGCATGGTGAAAAACTTTCTTGTTAGGTGGAACCCCAAGTCCCTAAGATAATGTGATCAACCCTCAAGTAAACGAATGGTAGGTAATGATATGTCGAAAATGCTTATATTAGCTTTGATTATATAGGTCGTGCGGATCAATCGAGTGTTTATCCCTCATAAATGAGGACCATTTCGTTTCCGGATCGGACGACAAGTAAAATAAACTTAAACCCTTATGCTTGCGTTTTACGCTCCGTTTATACGTAGATATTTTTCGTCGTTGTTCACTTGGTCCGTTTGTTTACATTTTTCGCATAACGAATGCTCTTGGTCGTTTATAATTTGCTCCGACAACTTTCTCCTAGATTTGAATTCTTGCGGACCCCGAAATTGTGCCTTTCTTCCTGAAATGCCCAGTGAATGAACGGATCAAATCTGCTATAAGCTGATTTCGCAGCAAATTCTTCTTGTTTTTTTCGATATTTCCAACGATTTTATTATTTTTTCTGATAAATTTTTGCTGTTGCGTTAATTTGAGTGGGAACCCGTCCAAATTACATTTATTATCAGTTGTTTAAGCTATACGAATTGCTAGACTTAATTTTTGCCTACATAACGGGGATTATAATAAATAAATCGATATAACAAATTCATCGAACTGAAGCCTAACATGAACAGCAGGTACATGTAGATTCTAGGGTGGGATCCATACATGCACGGCGTGAGAATTCTGGGGGAGGGGCTGAAATTTTAAAGTGCTCTTTTTTGGCCTAAAAATAGTGGGTATGCGTCAAAAACATCGTTTTTCGGCATTTCTGACGATGCTCTAGTTTTCTAGAGTATAAAAATACAAAAAATTACAAAAAATAAAAAGTCGAACAAATTGAACAAAATGTAGTTAAAACATGAGTATATGGCTCGAAGCGCCAAAAATTTGACACTTTTGAGCAATTAGATAGCTAAAAACGCTTTAAGAAAAGCACCTTTTCTGCGAATTTTCAGGAAATTCTGGCAAGTTCTGAAAATTCGCGAATTCTGGGGGCTGAAAAAATTTCTGGTGAAGGGGCGGGGCGGGGCAGAAAACCATAGGTGGGCGGCACCAAAGTTCTGGGGGTGCAAGATTTTTCAAAGGTCGAAAATTGCCTTACAAGTGGTGGTATGGCGAAAAAACACCATTTTTTACCGTTTCTCATCGAGCACTATCCATTGGCATCAAAAAATTGCGGAAAAAACGAAAAAAATTTCAAAAATTGAAATATGGGGGGGGGTATTTCGGTTTTTCGGGGGGGACGGGGGTGCATACCCGCAAACCCCGCCCCCCTTCCCGACGCCCAAGTATGGTGAAAACCCGCCTAACCCCCCACGATCATATCTGACGGGATCAAAAAATACCAAAGGTTAGAAAGTGTCGAAAATTGTCGTCGGAGGATCGCGGAAAAAAACTTCATTTTGAAAATTCAATTCAAACGGGTCCATCGAATTTTAGGGATCCACTCAGATTAACCCCTACGGCCGTGTGTAGCTGAAGGTCTTTTTCTTGTCAAATTTTTTTTCGAATCTCCCTTTCAGAACTCTGGAGCTAGTCCTTATTGGCTTGAAATTTTTAGAGCTTAGTTACCGATAACACCTGATGAGGATGATTGACGCTTCATACCTGGGCGTGGGGGGTTTGGGGTATGCACCCCCCAGAAAGCAAAATACCCCTCAGAATTCAATTTTTTTTTAAATTTTTTTGTTTTTTTTTTGCAATTTTTGATGCCAATGGATAGTGCTTGATTAGAAACGTTTAAAAATGGTGTTTTTTGCCATACCATCCTTTTTAAGGCCATTTTTTACCTTTGAAAAACTCTTGCACCCCCCCCCCGCCCAGAACTTTGGTGCCGCCCACCTATGATGACGTTATGAAAGGCAGAGCAGCCCTAAAAATTTATCCTTCTTATCAAGGCTTCGGTATCCTACCTCTGCCTATATGTCTTTTTTAAACAAGGTACGCCGCGTACTAGGTTTTGACTTTTGATTGCTAAAAGCTTCCAATAGTGTAAAGGAGTAGTTAAATTATATTTTTAGCATTTTAAGTTCGTGTTAATGTTCCCACTTTTGTTTACTCGGTTTGTTTAATAAGGCGGCATGTAAGTTTAAACCGCGAGTTTCTTTACACGTCATTGATTTCAGCTCGTGGAACATATTTTGCGTTTTATTTTACCCTTTCAGCTCGTTTTAATGACATAATTATGGTCCTTTTCGCCTTGTACACTCGCCATGTATTGCGTTTTAATAAACTACAGTTATCTTGTCGGCTGTGGTATTAATTTTTCTATCTTAGCTATCTGTCTGTGATGAAGTCTCCGAATCCGACCAGAACACGCAAGAGCATAGGGAGGGCTGAGTGGGGTATCACCATACGTGGGCAGCAAGGAAATTCAGGGGGGTCAGGATGGGGAAAATCGACAAAAATGTTACTAAAAATATAATTCTGGGGTCTACAGAAATCTGGGGGTTCCAACTTCTGGGGGTACAAACCCCTCAAACCCCCTACGTCCATGTGTGGGTATTACCTTCGCTCGGATTTGAAAAATTGGGTAGTCAGGCGATTTTGGTGAAACATAAGTCGCTGATGGGAAAATTTACATACTTTTTGTCGATCGTTTGTCACGTAATAGTTGATTATCCGCTTAATGCTTTGTTAAAATATGCATTTAAAAAATGCATGTCATTATTGAATTTAATCTATCGTCTGCTGATTTCAAGAATGACATTTTAATATGAAGAATTTAATAATATCAATTATACTCGCATATCGTCACTATGTTTACTATGCGCCTGTATTTACATTTCACCCCCTCTGGCCAGGCCACCCCTGCTTTGCCCACCTTTTGAAGTTGAACGAGAAAATTTTTAAATTGTTCAAATTATTTTTTCATTCTATGCTCCAGAGTCGAGGTGAGCTGAGAAGTTTAAACTGGGTGAACTTGTTTATTGTAAACTGAGCAAAACTGGTTTTTCATTACGATTACCGTATTATTTAATTGCTTGCTTACTTAAATATTTGATTTAAATGCATAGAATCAGATGTGTTCGTTTTCCAAATTTTAAAATGTTTTCTTTAAATTTTGATATTTTTTTTATTAAAATCTATGAATAATCAATAGCAGCAGTGGTCAGGTTTCGTTGGCCCACTTAATAAAGGTATATAATTGTTTAAATTTTTTTTTTGAGAATAGCCTGCCATTCTAGATGAATTTACTTTTACCGCAATTTTCGGAAGCCATTAGATTGATTCTTCCCCTCGGCTCAAAATTTTTGTCTGAATTAATATTTTGGTTGCTCGGATACTTCTGGGATTCAACGCTCTCTTATTTTCAATTAAAAAAACAATGGCACGAAGCGTCAAAAACGACACTTTTGGTCTAAAATATCGCTAAAAACGCGTAAAACAATTTTTTTCTGCGACTCTTTTGAAAACTCTAAGTTCTTGTGGCGTTCGAGTCCTCGTGGCAAAAACACTTCTTGTGGCTTAAACCTCCTTCGATATGTGTAATAGGGGGTTTGGGGATCCACACACTCAAAGTTGAACGTCCACCTATCTTATCTTCCCAAAGTCGGAAAATTTTTGACCCCCTTCCTTCCGATTTTCGGAGAAAAGAAACATTTTGGCGGTTTTTTCGCTAGAAATTGGAGGTTATTTAACCCCTCTCATACATGCACATAGGGGGAGGAAGGTATCATCCCCTCTGAAGAGTCAGCCGGGCAGGTATTGTCCGGCGATTTTGAGCTAATGGAACGTTTTTTGCATCATGTTTCAGGTCAAAAGCAGTAAAAACGTCAAAATTTTTCTGCGCTTCGCGCCAGATGAGTACTCTTAAGTACTTTTTGTAAAAAAGCGCCCAAAAATTTTCGCATTTTGTTAGTGTTAAAAGTGGTATAACGCAGTCAAAATGGACTGAAAATGCTTTTAAAATACGATATTACCACGAAAAAACGTTTTCTAGGCTATTTTGACTATTTTGATCGTTAAAACAGTAAAGCAATCGTGAACGGTAATTTAGTGTTTTGGATTTTCGGGATTTCCCCCCCTCCCTGCCGACCCTGACCTTGTGCTCCTATGCCCCCACTCCCCTGAGAATGGTCGGGAAACGCCCACCCTAATTTTGGGTGAAAAGCTTCACCCCCCCCTTTCGAAGATCATACATGGTTACAAGGGGTGTGGGGGTCTGGATTATACGTGTTCTTGAAGGGTCCGAGGGGTTTGAACCCCCTCCTTCTTAAAATGGCGATCGGCCCCTTCGCTAAATGGCTGCCCCCAGAATTGTCGATTTTTCGTAAACATTGTAAACCTTGTACGTTTTTAAGCGTTTTTAACCCGTTTTTGGGTCAAAAATCATGAATTTTCGGCGCTTTAAGCCATTACACATTTTTTGACTACGGGGGGCGTTCAATAAGTTCGTGCTAGTTTTGCAATAACTTTTTTCTGTCTGTGCTATCATCATACGGTTTGTTGCATAGCATTTCCCTATATGTGCTGTACGTTCTTGCCTTCACCATTTCTTTCTTCATAAGTTTTCATGTCCTATAAAATTTATTACATTGACCCCATATTTTTAAAATTTGAAGGAATATTTGCCTACTCATATCTCAGGCACTGATTGACGTTAGGCTCTGAAATTTCGGTAGAGAAAAGGAACTTAATGGATGTTGATAATGCAATACCAAGAACCTCGCCTCAATCCGTTTTGTTTTTCTACCGTTACACTGTTTCTTTGAACAGAGGTCATTTCAAATTTTACCCGAAAATGCAAAAAATCAATTCAGCCAAAATATATAAATCAGAAGGAAAAGTCATCCCAAAAAATCCTTATGGCGTTGGATAAAAATATATGAATTTCTGACTTCATTTATTGAAAATCAAAAATATGACAATTGTTTTTGTGGTTTTTGGATTACTTTTTAATGTTGGATATAGTTAAGAAATTTTAGGAGAGGAAAACTTACAAAGAAAGAAATTGGGAGTGCAAGAACGTACAGCACATGTGGGGGAATGCTATGCAACAAGCCGTATGATGATAGCACACACAGAAAAAAAGTTATCGGAAAAGTAGCTCGAACTCATTGAACGCCCGTCGTATATTTTGTTCAATTTTGTCGATTTTTTTCAAAGCCTTAAATTTTTTTAAATTTTTTATGTTCTAGAAAGAACGTGTATCGTCCGAAACGCCTAAAAACAGCGTTTTTGACATTTACTCATCGTTTTTAGCCCATAACCCCCAGAATTCAATTTTTTTAAATTTTTGTGTGTTTGTTTTCGCAATTTTTTGATGCCAATGGATAGTGCTCGATGAGTAACGTTGAAAAATGGTGTTTTTTCGCCATGCCCATATTTTTAAGACCAGTTTTTGACGTTTTAAAAACCTTGAACTCCCGCCCTTAATTTTGTTGCTGCTCACCTATGGCTACAAGCCCCCTCCCTATATGAGTATTTATACACAGGCACATAGCTGGCTGTCCTAATTTGGGAGGACCAACACCAATTTCGGGGGGTCCGGCGTCCAAAAAGGCCAAAAATAGCACAAAATAACGTTTAAAAAGTCCTATTTTTCCGGGTTTTTTTGAATTTTAGGGGCGTCCGGACCCCCCATTCCCCCCAGAGCTACGTACCTGTTTATACAAAGTCTCATTACGTCATCTATGCTTTCTCAGTACTATTTGCGTATGGAGTGTAATGAAGAAGAAACCAGTGTGCGTGGTTCACCCTGCGCACGATTCGCCGGATTCGGCCGAAAATCCTTGCTGGATTTCGGCTATTGTCGCGGCTAAATTTACAGATCTAGTCGCATCCGGTATACATTTTGAAATTGTTCTACGTAATGACTGCATCATCAAATTTCTTGGCGCGTTGCCATTCGAATTTTTTGACTATAAAATATTTTTTTACGGTTGATGTATAAATAAATAAATAATAAATAATTAATTGAATAGTCAAAGAAATAAAATAGTAATTAAATAAATAGTTTGCATTTCGATATAATGTTTTTAAATTCACTAAAATGCTCGTCTTTCTGGTTGTTAAATTCGTATGCATCGCTTTGTTCGTCATTGTCACAGTTTTTGACACAAGTTGCCAAATTTTATTGCATGATAAGATGAAAAAATTTTAAAATCATTGCTGGTTACTGATAAAAGGATTATCTGAATCAATTATATAAATTATTCTATGTAATATTTATTTCGTTATTTTGAATAATTTCCACCATTTTGTGTAAATTTTGAATTTAAACATGGTCAAAAATTTGACGTTGTAAAGTTATTTTTCAATACGCCTAGCCATAATTTTACATTAAACTCCCGGCAGCTCAAAATATAATATTTAGTTGAAATTCTAATTGGCGTGATTGCTTTCCTTAATTAAAATGGGTAATAAATTAATAATTCACGACACGATTCGAATTGGTTTCGACTCGATTTTGAAAATAAGCGGGAAAAATATTGTAAACGCTGGATCTAATTTATTTACATGGCATTTATTAATATTGCATTATATTACAGCAATATCTTATATTATATAATATTATATTACATCATATTATATTATATTATTATATTTGACATATCACATTATATTATTACATTATATTCAATATTCGTGTAGAGCTCAAAATTTTTTCTGAGAAAAGTGGTAAACCATTTTAAAAGAGTTGATGAAATTTAATTTTTGCCAAAAATGACAAAAAAACGCGTTAAAATTGGCGGAGAAGCAAATTATGTATCATGAAGCATATGTTTTAGAATGCTTTGCCTACCTAATTTTTCTCATGCATTATTTTCTAGTTATTTGCGTAATTTCGGTTTTTTCGTCAATAAAATAAAATATTATATTTTTATGTATATTATATTAATTTTATTTTTTTAGGTGCCAGAGATGGTCACGTTCGACTGTGGAAATGCGCCGAAAATTACAAATCGCTCGATCTGCTCCACGCCATACCCATCGTACGTTATTTAAACGTGTTTTATTTTAGATCTACCCAAATTTACGAGCGCTTATTTATTAATTACACTATTAATTTCTTATTTTTTCTAGCAATAATTCTTGTTTCGCATTATTTCGACACTTACTTCACACTTTACTTTTTTTGGTACATATGTACATACACTACTCGCCACGATGGTTGTCGCTCTAATATGCTTTAGAGGATGATAGAGCTTGTTATTGGATATATCTTTAACACGTCGGTCCTAATTCCATTCACGCATGACCGACGTGTTAAACATATATCCTCTAACAAGCACTATCATCCTGTGAAGCATATTAGAGCGTCAGCATTCGTGGCGAGCACTCTGGGTAACGGCTTATTATTCATTTTCAATTAGGTCGATCGATCGATTGATTTTAGGAGTAAAATTGGTTGATTTGTGCATTTTGTGGATTTATCGATTAGTTCGATCGAATATCCATTGATTTATTATTTGATTTACTCGGTTTCCGCTAATTTTAAATTCGATATTTTCACAATTTGTTTTGTACGCGGCCTACCGTAGAGCATCATTCCGATCGTGTTAGTTTAAGACACAATTTCTGACAAGTTCGACCAACTTTGTGATAAGTCAAAAATTAATCATACCTCAAAACAACATATGTAGCACAGTTTTTTATTCTAAACATCATGATGCTATTCATTTGACTTGAAAACAAAAATTCGCTGTGTTACAGTACGCCAAACATTGAATTTTTTTGCCATTTTCACCATTTTTCATTACTTTTATTAAAATTTGATTTTCTCCACGAACAATTGATATCATTCATTGAGACAGCTTTCAATCGATAGAAGAATAAATTTTTAATTAGCTGAATGCAGAAACTTTTAATACATATTAATTTACACTTTACACTGTGGTTTAAACTCAATAAGTATTTGTTAAAAATTGCAAAAAATTTTAACTTATTTTCGGTTCCTTTAGGCCCCTTACATATACAGCAAAAATTTTTGCCCTTTTTACACAGCTTGTGCCTTGGACTAAATACGAAAAAAATTTTATCAAAAAAAAGTACCCTGGACTACCAAAACAAGCGTCCGATTGACCCAATATACACTTTTACTTTTTTTGCTCTTTTTCTTTACGCTTTAGCGACACTTTACTTCTTTTACGCGTTTACACTTACTTATTTTGCACTATCACGCAATGAATCCAGATTGTATTAAATTTAGTTTTATTAATTGCTTAATTGGCTGAAACGTTTATTGTTCTAGCTGATAAATAATTCGCCACAGATTAAATTTAGTGTAAACTATTATCTAATCTAAAATTGAGTCATCTAATTCCTTTACAATATGTATTCAGCGGCAGCATTCTCGACCCTGTTCTCAGTGTAAAGTAAAACAAGAGTGTAAAGAATACTTAATGAATGCAAATTGGTTGTTTTTACAAAATAGAGCACTTATAAATTATTTGCTTACTGTAGGTCGGCTTTGTGAATAGTCTCAATTTTACAACCGATTTATCGTCCTTGGTATGCGCCGTTGGCCAGGAGCACAAGTGGGGTCGCTGGTGGCGAATCAAGGACGCCAAAAATGCCATTTACATTGTCTCGTTAAAACAACTCACTTAGTTGGATTTTGTTCACATTGTTTACACTCATGCTATATTCTTGTACGCGGGGTTTTTAGTGTATCTTGTCGAGTAAATGACTTTCAAAGTATCTACTATATGTATTGATACGAGCAGACTTGCATGCATAAAAATTCAAAGTGGACTTTTTAAAGCATTTTTGCTCCCTTTTGACTAAAAATTCTCAAATTTTCAACGTTTTGCGCTGTATAAAAATTTTTTGACACTATCTTGTTTAATTAACGAATTTTTTTGAAATTTTTTCAATGTTTTTACGTTTTAGAAAAAACGAGCGTTGTCTAAAACATCAAAAACAGTGTTTTAATGTGTACTCATCGGTTTAAAATTTATTTGGTCCGATGAGTACACATTAAAAAAATGATGGTATGGTGAAAATACAACATTTTTCAACGTTTCTCATCGAGCACTATCCATTGGCATCGAAAAATTGCGAAAAAAATTGAAAAATCGAATTCTGAGGGGTATTTTGATTTCTGGGGAGAGGTATTCTGGTTTCTCGGGGGGTGTATACCCCCACGCTCAGTTATGTGGCAATGGATAGTGCTCGATGAGAAGCGTTGAAAAATATTGGTTTTTCGACATACCACGATTTTGAGGCCATTTTTGACCTTTGAAAACTTGCACCCCCAGAATTTTGATGCTACCCACTTATGCTCTTCTTGGATCTTTGGAATTGTTTTCAACTCAATGAATTAGTCACTGTTTATTAATATCTTCATCACTGGGCTTCTGGTGATACGATGTAATGTACCAGGTTTTGCTTAAAAATATCGGGAGGGAAACCTCGGTCTTCTCTATTTATTTTCGCAGTAACATTCGCAGAATATTGAAAAGATCAAAGAACAAAAGCAGAGTTTTTGTAATTTCTTAATATGTTTTTCTCATAAACAATTCTAGAAATGAAATACTTTAGTTTAAAGGACTAACGCGCTTAAAATTCACCCCGCACCATAGGTGGGCAGCACCCGAATTCTGAGGGTGCAAGATTTTTCATAGGTCAAAAAATGGCCTTAAAAATGGTGGCATGGCGGAAAAAACATCATTTTCAATTAGTTAGTTGGAAACACACCATTTTTCAACTGCTGACCCCCATGATTAGTCATGTTATCCATCTGTTTGGGTTTGTGACTTGCAAATCCAATTCAAAAATTAGTCAGAGAAGGTGTCAACGACAATTTCACTGCATATCTTTTTCAAATGTTTCTTAGTGTCCTAATTAAAACAATAAAATTTTAAGTAACAAATGCTAAATGCATTATGTATGGTCTCTGATTTTTCGCAATCAGGATTTAGTTGTAATATCCTTTCTGGTTAGAAAATGACTATCTCGCAAATTTGTTTTTCATTTAATCTTCTGAAATTCATGGGGACATTCATAAGCATTTTTCATTCTGTGAGCCCTTTAGACAGTCAAATTGGAAAGTTAATGTAGTTTTAGATGTTTTATTCATACTTCTTTGTGGTTAGAATCAATTTCGGAAATTTTCTAAGTCAACAGCTAGAAACTTTGTATGTTCTTTCTAATGAGCTATGTGTCAAAGTCTGATTCCTTGTATTTGTTTTATTTAACTTACGAAAAACAATTAACGTATGCTGAAAATAACGCGTTATAATAAGAAAGTTTAAGTCACATGCTTGCACTGCATATGCGATTCATAGCGATAGAATTAATATAACACTAAGTGTCCTCGGTCTCAAATTTTATCACAAATATATAACTTTCCTATATTAATCAAAAATTAATTATAAATTAAAATCACAAATCGAAACTTTCCAAAATCTAATTATTCTTCTTATTGACAAAATGATAAGGATATCGACGAGACGACAACTTTCTCCCTGGCAAATTTGCCTATCTGTATATCTATCTCGTTTTCTATATTTGATCGCAATCAATTTTTATGCGTATCTGTTTGTTTTTGCACTGAACAGCTACTGTGTCGTCATTTTTTGGTATACATAAGCTTAACTTATTCTATGGCATTCCTACATGGTTTTTAAAATTACCTGTTAATTCAAAAATTGGCGTCTACTGAGCATATAATTTCATTTCAACAAAATTATGCTACAAAGAATAAATTTAAAGAAATTTCAAACGGCTTTCTCGCTCGTTGATTTCGTTTAGGAACATTATAGATACAATGAATTGTGTGACTATATGAGCAAAATTACGGTCAAACCAAACCCATTGACGATTTCATCAAAAACTTGTGGCTTACCGAAAGATTGTAAATGCTGAAAACAAAATAACTGAATTGTGTCCTTTTTTAATGAAATTAAACTACATTTTTTAATTGAATTAAACTAAATTAAACTTTTTTCATTTTTTAAAATTCGTTCAATTTTTTATCATTTTTAATTGTTTTGACAGATAGAGATAAACTTCAGATCATTGTTATTGATAAAAAACTCGGAATTTCGATAATTTTCGAAAACCAGATTACTGCTTCAGCTTGGCTATCTTAGTTTCTAAGTTAATCGCCACGCCACTGTACGAATTATGGTCTCAGGAAATAAATGTCTTTTAAGCATTAGTACTAAATCTCTTGTATTATTACATACTTCAATTCATTCTAATTTGTATCGTTCTCAAATTTTTTTATTGATACTTAAGTGATCAGAAACTGATATTGCTTAAGAGACGAGAAACCAATATCATCGGCAAAAAATAAATAATAAATATTCTATAATCATTAGATTAGGAATCGCATCAATTGCACACTTTTTCATTTTTTCACTTATTTTCTACTTTTTATAGTATCTTCGGAGCAATAAACTTCGCGTATAAGTTTAGCATCGAGAACAGACAATTTATTACGAGGGCTATCCATCAGCTTCAGATTTTCGTGCACGTTTTCGATCGGCGTCATCACTCTAGTGTTGTTGTCAATGGCAAACTAAATAAAAAAATTAGAAATAGTCAATGATGTTTTTAGAATTCGTTCAAATTTTTCTTATCATTCTTAGTTCGGTTATTCTTATAATTGTACAAAGTTAAATTTTTCAAAAGTTAAAGATCTTATAAAGATCGAATTCTGGCGTTTGTTGCAAAATAATCGGAAATCTTACCACATTCAATCGAACCTTGTTTCAAACCTTCATTTCTTTGCAATCTCTTCATGACATGAAGAATTGGATGGTGTTATTTGTAAGTGGAACCGCAGTAAAGACCCTTACACACTAATCAAACCTTTTTTGCGATTTCCAATTTTTAACGAAAACCCAATAGAAATTATGGTTCGGGCAAAAGATAACTTTCAAATCATTTTCGACACTGTTTATCATTTTAGCATCCATATGTAAAATAAACAAATTTCTCGAAAACTGGACTGAGTGCTAAAATAGTATAATCAATGTTAAGTCAACAGTTTATAGTCAATTTAAAGCCCTTTTGAAAATAATAATAACAAATCTCTTATTTTTGACCTTCATTCACCTCTCTTTTTTCCATAAAGTCTCTTATTTTTCTATTTTGGAAGTCCAGTCTTCAAAGTGACCCGATTGAGTGTCTGTCGAGACAAATAAATATAATAAATATAAATATGAACCGATATATAAAAAATATAAAATGTACACATGCAAACAAATAAACAAACAAAAAACACCCCGCAAAAAATACTTATTTCTTCAGAATTTCCAATTTTCCAGAGAATCTATATAAATACTCGGTTAAATGATGTTTTTAGACGTATGGCCATCGTTTTTGAGCTCAAAAATAAATCTAAAAATTTTTAGGGCTGACTCCACTTTGTATAAGTGGGCCTAAGAGAGTGATCCTGTTGTGGCACCGTCGTCTTTGTAGGCGGATTGCATCTCGGGCATAGCGTAAGACCAGCATATTACATACTTTATTAATAATTCCTAATATTTGCCTAGGCCAGAAAAATAAAAAATTTGAAAAATTTCCTATTTTTATCTCAAATTTCAAATCAAAAGTTACCGTGCTGAACACGAACGATTTTTCTAAAAACGAGCAAGACTGAAATTCCGAAGACTTTGTCAAGTAAGTGTTAAGAATTCTATTTTCCTTATAGATCTTGATTAGACTCCAAGGCACTAAAAACGGGGAACGAGTCATATTCGATAATTATATCCCTATGTACAGTGCGGATGTTTCAGATTCAGGGTTTTACCCTACGTCCACATGTGTTGCATACCGGACATGCAAGGGTATTAAAAAGTCTACTAAGACCTCCAAAGCAGCGTAATCTAATATTTTTCCTAAAAGTGTTTGAGCAACCAACTGCGGATTAATGACGTTTGTACCAAAGCAGTTTAGAGGTAATTTTGGCTCCTTACACCAATCGTGTTGTGCATTTACGGTAGAGATGGGACTGGCACCGGCGCCGGTGCCAACCACAAATGGGCGTGGGGTATATGCACCCCCCGAGAAACCGAAATACCCCCTCAGAAGTTAAAATACCCTCCCCCTCAGAATTCAATTTTTAAAAATTTTTTTCGTTTTTTTCGCAATTTTTTGATGCCAATGGATAGAGCTCGATGAGAAACGTCGAGAAATGGTGTTTTTTCGCCATACCACCATTTTTAAGGCAATTTTTTGACCTTGGAAAAATCTTGCACCCCCTCCCCCTCTTGCTGCCCACGTATGGTGCCAACTAATAATATAGAAGAAGATTGTAACTAATTATCCCGTCTGTATTTACAAAAAAATCTTCCCAATTTAGCGTTCTATTCTAATTTTGAATTATGTTTAGATGCAGACATTAATACTCGATTCGCAAGTGTCGTAAAATATTGTGAAACTAAAGCAAAAGTTTGACTGTTTGACACAGTAGAATCTTATCCAATTAATTAAATCATTCTGATTATTTGAAGTCTAAAGATTGGAGTCGACAGAATATCGACATGCATGATTACAAACGGACATATTTCTTTATGAAATACCTACTTCAGGGCGCTTGATTCCTGGAGAATAGCTGTAGGCTCAGCCCTAGAAAAACGTGGCCGATTCCTGCAGTAGGTTTAATTTTAAAATACTATAGAAAAAACATGATGTTATACTCTTTCCCTGATCTGTTAGCTCAATTGCATTAATTTTTTCTATCCTTCGCTTTAAATAGTCATTTTAAACCATTTATCGTTGAATTTATGATGATTTTTTTTGAAAATTAATTGATTCTATATTTCCATGAGAAAGTTTAGTTGGAAGTGTGAAAATTGTGTTTTTAGAGGATATTTAACTACGCATTATTTTATGACCAAAAAAACATAGTATTGGAAAAATTCTTAGGCTATCCCGCCCTCGGAATTTTCATGCCTTACATCATAAATATGCGATGAAAAAATAATCGTAACAAGAGAAAACTTACTATAGTAAAAGCTGGTGGATCTTACGTGAGCATGAATAAAAATGTGAAACAGCTGCATTATTGTTGCTTCACCCCTTAAAAATATTCTCGTACACAAAGTATAGCACTATATTGGCACCGGCACTGGCAAAAAAAGCGGCATCGGTGCAACTATAATTTACGGTGCTTACCATAGGTGGGCGGCACCAAAATTCTGAGGGGGTGCAAGATTTATCAAAGGTCAAAAAATGGCTTTAAAAATGGTAGTATGGCTAAAAACACCATTTTTCAACGTTTCTCATCGAGCACTATCCATTGGCATCAAAAAATTGCGGAAAAAACAAAAAACTTCAAAAATTGAATTATGGGGGGGGGGTATTTTGGTTTCTGGTGAGGGGTTATTTTGGTTTCTCGGGGGGGAATGGGGGTGAAACCTCCCAAACCCCCAAGCCCAGGTGTGGTGCTTACTCTTGTAGATTCGTAGTTCATAATCGAGCCGAAGTCGTACGGGCCTTGAGTTTGAAGTGCTATGTCCATTTTGATGAATTCGATCCAATCGATTGGTTTGACGTTCTTATAATTGATTCTGATATAATTGTCGCGATCTAGCCTATTTTGAGTATGCCCAAATCCGAGAACGTGAAGTGTGTTGTGAAGCACAACGTACTCACCCTTGTTGTTAGCCTGTTAGGGGCGTTAAGAAACATTATCTGACCGAAATGATGTGGCATGCAAATCAACGATTTTTAGACATTTTTAAACTTTTTCGCAGAAAACTTTTATTGGAACATCGAAGAGATTGGTCTACAGCGCAATTTCACCACCCTCAAATCAATAACTGGATTTGTCTAGGATTAGAGCAATAGAATTTCAGAAGTCAGCCCTAAAAATTTTTCAAAGATGTCCTTTTGCTTAAAAACTATGGGTGCGCTAAGGTGGTCGGCACCACACCTGGGCGTAGGGGGGAGTTTAAGGGGGTATGCACCCTCCCAGAAACCAAAATACCCCCTCCCCCAGAAATCAAAATAACCCCCCCAGAATTCAATTTTTGAAAATTTTTTCGTTTTTCTCGCAATTTTTTGATGCCAGTGGATAGTGCTTGATGAGAAACGTCGAAAAATGGTGTTTTTATCGCCATACCACAACTTTTAAGGCCATTTTTTGACCTTCGAAAAATCTTGCACCCCCAGAATTTTCTAGCTGCCCACGTATGGTCGGCACTATAGTTCTGGGGGGAGGTGCAAGATTTTTTAAAAGGTAAAAAATAGCCTTACAAATAGTGGTATGGTGAAAAAACACCGTTTTTGAACGTTTCTCATCGACCACTATGCATTGGCATCAAAAAATTGCGAAAAATTAAAAAAAAACAAAAAAAATTCGAAACATGAATTCTGGGGGGGATATTTTGGTATCTAAAGGGGGTTTTTTCGTTTCTGGGGGTGTATATCCCCCAACCCCCATGCCCAGGTATGTATATAAGACTACTGTTTTTTGAAATGTTGGACGGAGCTCTTTGTATCAATACATGGGAAGTTTCGGAAATATCTGAACGAAACTTGATTGAGTCCAACAAAATGTAGTCAAAAATGAGTGTATCACGCGAAGTGCCAGAAATTTCATACTTTTGGGCCAAAATATAGCTAAAAGCACTTACGAAGCACACATTGATTGATTTCGAAAAATATGTAATTTTTGGGGCAAGCAGCTGTTCTGCGAGGGGATTTAACAGTGTTTTCTGCTGGGAGTCAATCCCACCTCCTAAACTTAGATGGCAATAAAATACATTATTTGGCCTAAATACAATGACGTGTAAAAAACGATTCTTTAGCTATTAAAGATTTTTGCTTAAAAAATCGTGAAAAATTTAAAAGATTGGATTTGAGAGCGGCATTCAACCTTTCAATTAATGACCACCTACGTCACTAAGGTGTACCTATCGTTTGTTGCAACATAGAGCGGATTTTAGCAAGGAATATTTAGCCATTTTTCTATATTAAAATTTTTTCAAATTTTGTTTTTCTTTAAATTTTATAAAAAATGTGTATTAGACAGATCCTTATTTGACTATGAATAATTCCCAAGATTGTAATCTAAACTTATATTAGTCTACTCCGATTTATTGAGCGAAGATTTTGAATATCTCTAGTAATTGTGTGAAACAGGCAATATTCCGCGTTTTATTAAAGATATTTACGTCGCGAAATAACGACGAAAAGGAAGGAAGATGAGTTTACACGAAATGAAGAAATGCATCGCTATGTTAATTTTTATACTTTTAATATAAAAAATCAACTAGTCAAATATTTATTTATAAAATAATGAATTAATTATCAAAAAATTAATACTGATTTATTTATTATTTTCAATACTTTAAATAATTTAATGAAGACAAATTCATAATGGATGAAAATTCGAAATGATGGATTTTTAAAAAGATGATTAAAAAATTTTAAACAAATCTAATTTTTAGTAAAACCACTAGAAATCAATGCGTCCGCCTTTATCACAGATGTTTTCCACTTTACCTCATGGCAAGATTAGCATTCGGAATTTTAAACCTTAGTTTACACAAAAATGGTGAAAGGAGAAAGTTTTCAGAGTAAAATTAGATAGGACAAAAAACACAAGATCTGGACTTCAGAACATGACAGATCCCAGAAATTGATCAAACGCCATATAGCTCCATTATTTTGCTGAATTTATCGACTTCCTCTTTTCTTTTATAAAGCCATCGATTAGAGTATGATGAAAACAATTCAAAGAGATGTTTTTATACGTCTATTTCACTCATTTTGTATTTTTCATGAACATTTTTAATTTGAAAAATTATCGAAATTCAGCTTCATTCGCGAGTGTTTAGGAAAGTATCAACTCTTGCCTTCATGCACCGCTCGTTCAGCCGCATTTTGTTGCCATTTGGCAATTTGCCAAAATCTGCGACAGCGCACTCGGCGATACTTGCGTCATCCCGGTACGATATGTGGGGTCCTTTCGGTTTTTTGTTAACCCTTTTAAAACGCAAGCAACCAACGGCATTGGCTTGTAAGATTGCGAGGCTTTTATTGATTGTACTTCTCACATACCTGCCTGACGAGTACAATTTTTCGAATTAACTAATAATACGGTTACGAAATTCGATCAGACAAATAGATCGAATGAATAAGTAAGAAACAATCAAATGAATCTAGAAAAAAATCAACAATCTAATAAATAGATAAAGAAATAAATAAATATGTAAAGATGAATAAATAAAAAATGAATTAAATAAATTATATATATATATATATATATATATATATATATATATATATATATATATATATATATATATATATATATATATATATATATATATATATATATATATATATATATATATATATATATATATATATATATATATATATATATATATATATATAGATCAATAAATAAATTTCGTCAATTTGATGCAATTTTGAAAAAATTCACTATTTTCATCCATCCCTTTTAGGCCTTCATTCTGCTGAAATCCGGGAATTCTCCCACTCCCCACGTTCATATCGACAAGGAGCGCTCAGTCTACCGCTAAAGTGGCCCTTGTACAGACGGACCGTCCTTAATTTTTCAAGAAGCGTCCGGTAAAGAAATGTAAATATATTAATTACAGTCATTATACATATAAATAAAAAAAATAAGAACACCTTATAAAAATGAATACAGGGTGTCCCACTTAAACTATCCAATACGTTTTTACGTTAAAACTGTCAATTCTTATTATTTTTTGATGATTTTTCGTTCATATATAGCTAGAAGTTCTAATAGCAAACACACTGACAAAGTATGATCGGTTTGTTTGTTCATACTTAAACTATAGAAGTTAGTGTAAACCGCAGATTTTTGACAGTCTTCTTTTTAAAACTTATGCATTGTGTGATATATGCATAGCCCGCGATTCATGTACCTTAAGGAATAAAAAGACTAGCAAAGAAAAATGCTCCGATGGAACAAAAATGGTAAATTTAATCGAATTTCTTCATTGTCAAGGGTGTTAAAGGAGATGACTAGGGAAAATTTTCCTGTATGCCCAGAAGCCATAGGAATGTGCTAAACCCCTAAACAACGCAAAAATCAATGTATATTCTGCGGCCTGTGAAAAATGAGGGTGTAGTCACAAAACGTTCTCAAGTGTTTCGCAAAAGAGCATTGAAGACACTTCCAAGACTATTAAATAATCTGTGTATTATTTATTTGATGAAATCTTGACCTTCCACAATACTCTGGCTTAAAAGATATATAGTGTAAACTTTACATCTATATGGCTAACTCAATAGTTTGCATGAAAAACCACAAAAAATTTCTTTAAATCTTCCAAAATAAAGTAATCAAAATGCTCGCCATCGTAATCGAAATTACTACGGGAAATCTGCAGAGACGCGCGTAGGCCGCAGAATATACTTCAATTTTTGCATTGTTTAGGGGAAGTCTAACTGTTTAGCACATTCCTCTGGCTTCAGCGCATATAGGGAAATTTTCCCTAGTCTCCTCCTTTCACATCCTTGACAATGAAGAAATTCAAGTATATTTACCTTTTTTGTTCCATAGGAGCATTTTTCTTTGCTAGTTCCCTTCTTTTATTTAATAGTTTAGGCCATATATCCATAAATGAGTAGCGCCAAAATTCTGGGATGGGGTGCAAGTAGCTTGAGAAATTTCTTTTTTCGTCTTGAACCCTTTACACTTAAATGATCACAGATCAAGAAATATTGCATTGAAAGAGAAAAAATTTTACCTTTCGAGATATTGTAGCCCTCCACAGCATAAAACCAATTGGACTGCATAGAACCCAAAATTTAGTTAGATAAGCTTCAGGACATGCTAACGGTAAAAGACCGTATATTTTGCACTTTTGTGATAGTACCATTTAGTGTAAAGAAATTTCAAGTTCAGATTCGTAATCTACAACTCAGGGGCGACATTTCAAAACAAATTGATCCTCCGCAAATTGTTTGATACGCAATGCTCTGGGCGGAAAAGAGCTTCTCAGTTTAAACTTTACACGTGTGTTTATAACGCAACATTGGGTGTATAGAAACAAAATAAACTAGGATCTGTAACACCAATGTCAAGGCACATGTTAAGCATAATTAGCATGTTCCGCCTACTTAGCGGAATAGCTGAAGACATTTTGTTTTTCGTCTCGTAGCCTTTACACTAAAACGATCACAGATCGAGAAATATTGCGTTAAAAAAGGAAAAAAGTTCTACGTTTCGATATATTGTAACCCTCTACGCTATAAAATCAATTGGACTGCGCAGAAACCAAAATTGAGTCAGATAAGCTTTAGGAAACGCTAACAGTAAAAAAGCCCGTATACTTTACATTTTTGTGCACCAGCCATTGAGTGTAAAGAAATTTTAAGGTCAGATTCGTACTCTACAGCTCGAGCACAACATTATTAGTAAATGGCCATGCGTAGCGCTATCGCGCTACTTATGATAATGAACTTGCAGTATCTTAATGGTTGTGCATCATTAAAAAACCGCTGGATAGGTTCAAACGAGCTCATGAGAAATTGCTGTCGAAAACCAGTACGACGATTTTCGCATAGCAGAGGAAAGTCAGTTCTGTAAAAATGCTATACTCTGAACATTATCTGATCAAATTATGCCATACTTTATCAGTCGATGGCTTATCTGACATTCTAGATTCGCAAGATGTTTTTAAATATTAAGAATTGATTGACATAACGCGAGATAATGGTTGGGAAAATTAGGCGGGACAACCTGGAAAAAGCAAGGTTTGCACAAACTTCTGTAGCTTACACCACGAACAAGCAGAAGTAGCCTAATCATGCCATCCATTTTCCTATTGAAGCTGCCAATCATGTATAAAAAATCATTGAAAAAAATATCAAGAAATAGCTGAGTTATTACAAAAAAACAGTTGAAACAGTTAGGTGGGACACCCTGTGTATTAAATAAAATATTATATACAATTTATCACTTTTTACGCCTCTAATCAGGTATTTGATAGGCATTTCGGTCCAACGAGCGCGCGACCACTTTTTTAAATCTAAACCAGATGCAGTTGAGGGCTTCGAGCTAGCATTTCTGAGAAGTGCTATCATTTCATCAAGTGGCAGCCTCATGTCGCCCGTGAAGTCAGAAGGATGGGCATCGACCATGTCCTGTTATTAAAGCTATATGATTAGATATTACAAAAATATTATTAAATCATTATTATTATTAGTAGCTGCGACCGGGACTCGAACTCGGGACCACGGTTGACCGGACCGCTGCTCTTACCAACTGAGCTATCGCAGACGATTTCGAAAGTATAAGTGACTCCAATACAGCCCAAAAGAGACCTATAGATCTCTCATTCTAAGAGAGACGCCTTTCGAAATGGGTAGTAAACAGACATACACATAAGAGGATTCAAAAGGTTTAGGCCTCTCAGAATGCAATAATGAGAAGTTTCCCAGGGAAAATGAGGCAAAATGAAGGCAAAAATGGATGAAAGTCAAAAATTTTCTTTAAAAGTGCTAACTTCAACAGTACCAACTGTTCAATAACGTAATAGTAATGTCATTTTAGCGCATAAGTCTTTAAGCTCATTTTGGCCCAAAAAAGCTCAATTTTTGGCCCTCTTCAAAGTGGCTAACGCCCTTCCCCCAGATCAGCCATTCTGTGCATATATAATTGCAAACATGAAAGGTAGCACATAAATTGCAGGGTCTGCTGCGACAGAAATCGAGAAAACACTCAAAAATTTTGTTACAAGTACACATAGGCATTGTGGGGAGTATTTCGAAATGTGTGGGGTCCAGACCTCATTTCTCCTCCACCCTTAAAGATGTCCTAATACTCATTTGATTCTATCCTCCTTTAACATGGTTAAATAGGTATTGGGAGTGCACACGGACATCTATATAATTCAGGGTCAGGTATACAAAAATTTTTAAGCATTAGAAATGCCGACAAATCGATAGCACGGTCGAAAACACAATCCAATCGATCTATTTCATCAAGACTAATGTGGTGTAAGCTCAAATAGTTTA
This sequence comes from Mermis nigrescens, assembly GCA_036768485.1. Classification (NCBI taxonomy): domain Eukaryota; kingdom Metazoa; phylum Nematoda; class Enoplea; order Mermithida; family Mermithidae; genus Mermis; species Mermis nigrescens. The sequence continues at coordinate 9,269,874 of JAVLUZ010000142.1, read as the reverse complement.
GCCAAAAGCAAAAACATACCCTCCAGAACTGATGTTTTCAAAAATTTCCCATCGTCTTACCCAGGTGCGAGATATGCATTATGCTAAAATTAACTAATCTCTCTAAAGTTATGTTAAACTAACATTTTTTTCTGCAAGCAGCCTTCAGAAATTTGCTATATTTTTTAATTAGTTCGATTAAATGAAGTGTAGTAAAGATCTAGACATTAGAAAGACTGGCAGAAAAACTTTGTTAGCACTGGCAGATCAACTTGTTAGCATGCCTAATTTTCATTTTGTTCAATCTTGTAAAAAAATTTTAAATTATAGCAAAATTAAATTTTGTGGAGTCCATTGGTTGATTCACCTCCTGGTACTTATGAACTATAAGAAAATAGAATAAAAACGCACTAGGGTTATCGAAACCGGACCAAATCAAAATTCAGGAAACTACCCTTGAATAATCGACTTATTTTTTGCAAAGTTTTCTATTATGCCTATTTTCATCTTTCTTTTCTGAACCTTTTCTGTATGTCTCTCTATCATCTTTAGGTGTTTTACTTCAGTTTTGGCTTGAAGTTTCCGTCGATTTAATCTTACAAATTTCCTTGCATAATAAAGTTGTACAACATTTCCTTATAAACTTTCCATCTTACTATCTTGGTCTCTTGCGAAATGGTCTGATTGAGCGTTGAGGCGATTGCCAATATGTATTTTAATGTCTCTTCCTTCAAAATGGACTCTATATCTTGTTTAATCGACTCATCTCTTCTAAATGCTCCTATTTCGTGAAATTCGGCTTTTTGAGTTTCAAGCAACAAACACAGGATAATAATAATAATAACGTGCATTTGGGCGAGTTAACGAAACAATTGATCGGCAAGCTAGAATGCTATTGTTTTGAATAAATGAAATAAATAATAAATACAATAAATATGAATAAAAAGTAAATTGTTTTAAAATGAAACTAAACTCCCTATATACATAGTAGTCACTAATCAAAATCCCGTGTTCTGTCAGACGAGAAGTCTCAGAAATAGTCAAAAATGTCGAACATATAATTTTAGGGCCTACCGAAAAATGGGGTTATGGATTTTGATAGTTTGAACCTGTTTCCCGCCCATATTATGCTATAGTTGGTTGCTCATGGGTTTGCTTTATCTTAAACAAAATTCCTAATACCTTATTAATCAATGTTTTTATAGACTGTTTCGAAGACCACATTTTCCGGTACACGAATGCTGATCGAATTTTGCATAGATAACTTCTAATTTCGCCTAATAGACAGTAATTTACGCTTGACTCTACAGTAAAATATACGATTTTTTTGAAACCTGAAATCAATTGTTTTTTCTTCATTTTTAAGAACAGGCATTTACAAACTCTCAAGAATGCTCCGATAAATCGATAATGTTTACAAAATTTAATAAATGATTTACGGATTGAAAAAACTTTACATGAAAAAATGAGGGAATCCTTGTCAAAAAATATCGGTTTAAAATTCTCCCTATACAATTGGCGGGGTTTAAACATATGCAATGTTCAAAGTACATGAAAACTTATAAAGAATAATGGGCTTCAAAACGGTGTGCTGAGCCTAAAAACTGTAAAGTTTCAAAATTTTTGTTAATGACCTCGAAAACTTATATTGAATAACCATTAAATTTATTTAATACAGTATGCCTTGAGCATAGGTGCTTAAAATCGTGAAGATGTCAGAAATTGGGGTAGTTTTGCACTTTTTTGTTTATTTAAACCCGCGATCTTTAGCGCTATAAAGCCTAAATAGGCGAATTTTTTCTTAATGTGTACTGCTACTTCGAAATCAATTTTTAACAACAATTTCTTCCGCGCAGTAAAATAGAGTAAAAGATAACACAAAATCACAATATTGGCGGATAGTTGCACTGAAGTCTGAAACCTTTAGGAACCGATGCTTACTGGTATAAACTTTATAATTTGCTATACCGCATAAATTTTAATAAACAAAAGCGTTTATAGAATATCATTCGTTTTTTAGCTTATACAAGTACATTTAAATGTCGATTCAAGCTCGAATTAGCATTCGATGTATGCTTCAAATTCTTAGGCTACGCTTTGAAAAACAGAAAAGATAGAATAATTGATCGTATCAATTCGATATCGATAAAAACGTCCATTTTTATATCAAACCCACTAATATATACGGTCTTATTAATGAATCATGAGTGCTCGAGAGATTGTTTTTCAATGCGGTTAACATAAATAATTAATTCAGCCAGCATCTGCAGCTGAGTCGTTTTTTAAACTTTGTAAACAATAAAAGGACGTATGGCTTGAAAACGAAATGAACATTTATGAATAAAAATGCAATAAAAAATGCATTCATTTTGAAAAAGTAAAAGATCTTGCATAAAAATAAGGATGAAAAATTAAAAATCAAATAGTAATAATCAAATTAGAATAAACATTATCCCTTCAAAAAAGTTGGCATCTTCAAAGTGAATTCTAACTTAAAAATCACGTTTTTAAATGTTCAAATTTCAAAGTGTTTTGAGTCTAATACTGAACGATTAATTTTTAGGAATACTTTTTTCCAGATTTCAGCCAACTTAACTCTTATCGTTTTTAGCGAAATTCGACCAAATAAATCACGAAATTTTTTAATAAAAAATTTTTACGCTGAAATTGATTAAGCATAAAGTCCTAATCTGTACAAATATTTCAAAAAACAGTAATAAATAAACTTGCCCAGAAACCATTAGTTTGCTTTACTCTCCAAATATTCGAGTGTAGGAAATAGAGACAAGAGTGAAAATAAATTCTGAAGAGTTGAAGAGCCAACTAAGCTCGAACAACATCCCGATATATAAAATTTTGCGCTTATAAGAAAACCTTTCCCCATATTTATGATCATCTTGAAAAATTCATACAATATGTTTCTTTCTAGCACAAAAGTAGTTGATTTATATTTTTTAGCTCAAAATCTTAAATAAATTTCGGCACTGAGATAATCTTTTATTAGCTCTTTTCATATTATTGAATTTGAATGATTGTAAACAAAATCATCGCAAAGTGGCTTGCTCTTCTTCTTAATTACAAAAAAACTTGATTTAGTGAACGATTCTTATTTTTTCCGGCATTAGGCTACTTTCTCGGAATTTCGAATTTCAAATAACCAGCTTAATAAAAAGGAATTTTCGATACTTCTTTGCTCAAATTCAATGTGTTAAAGGTGTAAACTAATATAGTGAATGTATTTCGACAATTTTTTAGAAATTATTCAGATATAGAATGTTTTTGCTGCATTTGACACATTTCTAATAAAAACGACGTCATATGTTGAAAATCAGTAGTAATGTCAACAGAAGGTTAGTAGATTATTAGAACGTGTAAAGTGTAAAATACAATTTAAGATACATTTTTTGAAGCATAACTGGAGGAAACGTCTTCACCCGCTGTTTGTTCTCTTTTAATTTATAGGTTCCAAAAATCTGATCACAGAGTCCTTAGGTCACGTGGTCATTTCTGACTTGCTTACTTTAATTGAAAATTTGAGGAGCCGAAAACAACAAATATTCCTAAACAATACTGATATGACGATATTGCATAATCGTCGACGAGATATTAGCTTACTTCATCTCTAACAAATTCGCCTACATTCCGTTTTCTGCTTTTTCTTGATTATTGATTTCTTTTATTTCTTATTTTTTATTTTTTGACTAATTACAAAAAATTTAAATTTGGCGTTTTCTCATGTAGCTCGTCATTCATTGTATCTTTTCCTTTCGATTTCTTTTCACGCTTTTTTTACTTTGTAGAAGGACTTTTATTTCTACTAAAGTGACCATAGACTGCTGTTACTTAGAAGAGACACGAACATTTTTCAATTTATTCTCTTTTTTTCAATTTTTTCAGAAGCAAGCAATGTCGCGTCAAGATTTAGCATCAAGTGTGCCAAGTTGTAACAAGGTCTATCCATCAGATTTCTATTCTCTTTTACGTTTTGCATTTGCTTAACTTAGCGTTTTAGCTCAACTTCTGCAAACAAAAATTATAAAAATGATTGGAGGCAAACGCACATGAGTGTATGAGTTCCGTCTAATTTCCAGAAAATATTATGTCTTCACATGAATCATTTTGAAATGGATTCATCATCGAGTTTATCATGTATCAACTGTTTAGTCTTTATTTATGCAAATTTGAATTCTAAGATGTTCCCAGGATAAGCGGAAAGCTACTTCCAAGTGTTTATAGTAATTCTCTTTATACATGACCAAGGGCGTCGTTGAAAAAAGCTCGGTTTGTGAATTTAAAAAAATAAAAAGTTAGAAGGCTGTTTGTTTTGGTAAAAAGGATCATTTTGACTTTTTAAGTTTAGCAGTATCTACTGAAATAAAAAATATTTGAAAGTTTGCATAATTAAATTACAGCGGTCTGATCAATTTTTGCCAGGGTCACCAGTTTGCTAATGCACGAAGAATCGGGTCCAGACATGCACGTGGTAGTCCTGACCATAGATGCACAGCGTGACCGATCTGCGGGGGGGGCGGTCAACCAGTCTGCAAAAATTCAAAAAATAAAGCTTTTTTGGGCCAAAATGACCTGAAATACTGGTAAAAATCTTAAATGGCGTTAAAACAACGTTATTACACAGTTTCTCATCGATTTGAAGCACTTTTGAAGAAAATTTCCAATTTTCAACCGTTTTTGACCTTGATTTTGATTCATTTTCTCAACAAAATTTCCCATGTTTTCATTCTGGGGGGTCAGGACCCCCAGCAAACCCCCGCACGTGCATGTCTGGTCCTGACCCCAGAAAAGAAAAACAGAAAATTTAGCGGGGAAAATGAGGCAAAATGAAGGTCAGAAACGAATGAAAATGGAAACTTTTTCTGCTTCAAAGTGACCGGAAACAGGATATAAATGTAGTTTGAAGGCTATCTCAACTCTAATACCAGTTTTTAAGTCATTTTGGCCCAAAAACCTCAATTTTTACAACCTGCCCCCTCCCTTCAGACTGGCTGACCCTCCCCAGATCGGTCATTCTGTGCACTTATGGTCGAATCTGCAATGTAATCAGCAGATCAGAGATGGTCAACTCAAAGTGTAAAGCAGATCAGCAATGGCCAACTCAAAGTGTAAAGCACCCTTTTTGCGCTCAATTACGTGTAAAAGCTCCGACAATACGCCTATATTTAGAATTTGTCCGATACATAAAAAAAGAAATATTTACATATTACTTTCGCTCGAACGGAAAATTGTGGAAAAAATTTTTTAATACAAAGTTATTCAATTCAGTTTTTGCGCTTTTGCGACCCAAGAAATCGACTTAAATTTTTAATAAAATTTGGGAATAAGGTAATCCACCTCTTCTTACTTAACTGATTCTGAATGAATGTTGGGAAAATCATTGCAAAGTGGCTTGCTCTTGTATCCGAATATAACGAAAGGATTTTTAATTTCGCGCGCAGTGATTTGCTTTATTGGATCACAAATCTACTTATGCACCAGCCTCGCCAAATTAATAGAAGTTAATTTTGGTAATTCTTTTTATAATGTGTGTAAGAATTACAGAAACCTTCAACGTCTTCAATCAGAGAAATTTGCACGCGGTCGAACTACATAATGCAGTAGCAATTTTTCGAAAAATGAGAGAAAAAATATCATAATAATAAATATTTTCACTGCATTAACCGAATTCTAAGAAAAGTGGAAAGCATGCACTAAAAAACTGCAATACTTACAGAAAAAATGCATATATTATTCGATAGTGTACATAGTAAAGTATAATTTCTGGTCTAATTTTTTAAATATGGCAAAAGTAAAATCGTGAATAAATGTTTTTTCTGTCTTATTCAATGATTTCATAATTTTATCTAAGATTAATTAGCTTACAAGGTCATTCTAGTTCGCCTCTTAGCTGAAAAGAGGAAAAAGAAAAAATATTTGAAATCAATATTGACGAATCGACGATGCATAATCGTCGGCGAGAAGTGAGATTGGCTTTCTGTGACGATTCGCCTAAATTTAATTTTCTAATTTTGTATTTCTTCTATTTCTTATTTATCTTATTTAGCTCTATTTTTATGACCAGCTACAAATTATTTTTGGCACATAAGCTTCATTTAGTGCACTCATTGCATTTTCTGCGTACTTCTGCGTTGTTTTGACTGACTAATAAAATGCTTCATTTTATCTTATCCTTTCAATTTTTCATGCTTTCTTATCTTTTTCTTTTCTTCATTTTCGTTTTTGTACTAATGAAGGCTTTTTACTACTTAGGAGGATTTTTATTGCTACGGAAGTGGCAATACATGCTATTTTTAGGAGTCAAATCATCAATATCGTCAAATGAAATAATAAAAAGCAAAAATACTGGATTTGAGGGCCCTATTGCTAAAAATAGCGTAGAAAATACAATTCTAGGGTTCATGAATTTTTTAGCCGTCTCTCAGATTCCGGATGGTTCCAGACCCTGCTTAAATCAACCGCATTCATATGTGATCTGAAAGCCTTGAAAATAGAAATAAATACTAAGATTGCGTTAAAATCAAGGCATGTAAGTCGTAGTTATTGGCAAATTCGAGGTAATTCGCATAAAAATTTAAAATCTTTTCAATAAATTCTCAAAAAAAACTTTTTTCGTAACTACGTGTGCACGGCCTGCTTGTAAGTTAGTTCCCAGCTAGTAGCAACCATAGGTGGGCAGCACCAAAATTCTGGGGGGGGGTGGTGAAAAAATTTTCAAAGGTCAAAAATAGTCTTAAAAGTAGTCGTATGGCGAAAAAAACACATTTTTTCGACGTTTCTCATAGAGCACTATCCAATGGCATCAAAATATCGCTAAAAAAGCAAAAAAATTTCAAAAATTGAATTCTGGGGGGTATTTTGATTTCTGGGGGTATTTTAACTTCTTGGGGTGCATACCCTCAATCCCCCCACGCCCACGTGTGGTAGCAACATTAAAAGTTAGCTTGCTAGTTTTATGCGACTTAAAAATCCGGACCCAGTTTCAACATGCAGGTTTAAACCTGGCTTAACATCAGGCGTTTAGTAGGCATTTGTACCTACTCTTTTCTCCGACTATGTCGTATTGATATAATCTCGTGAATTCAAATGCGACATTCTCGCAAGTGGATAAAGTCACAAACGATAGCTCCCGGGCTGAATGATTTTTTTTAGCAAGCACCTAATCTGATGCAATTTAAAAACTGTCTTGCTGTAGGGCTTTAGACAGTAAATTGACAAGAGCGTTCGAGTACCTAAAGCCAAAAACCCTAAGTACTCGTATTTTGTGACAAATTACTTAGCTTGAACACCGAAATTTTGAGTCTTAAATTCTTTTTATATCAAAGGTTTCAAAACATAGAACTTTTGTTAAACGTTCTTTTCATATTTTTTCAAAACTTATCCACCTTTGCATCAAATGCAAATTGTTACCTATTCTGCTTATTTTTGAAGCTTAGTAATGACACTAGCTGACCCTTTGTCAGTCTAACAGATGCAATCACGTCGAGAAATGACTTTTTAGATTTAAACCGTAAAAAATGTTTCTTACTTGTCCCCCTCGTTTTTTAAGCTAGGAAGGCACCAAGGAAACACATTTGGGGGATTGCCAAAAAAAGTACTCAATTTTTTAATTCTTGCTGCACCTATCGTATTGCAAAACTTTAAACTTTTTGGAAGCGTAAATATGCACAACCAAAACTGTAAAAATTTAACTAAGTTACCTTGTTTTCAATAACCACATCTGTAAGCATCAAATTTTTTAGTAAGTCAACAAAAAACATAGTAAGTACGAGTGTTATTTAGTAAATCTCTACTTGAAAGGTCAATATAAATTTTTTCTATTATAATGCTTAAGCCTGGTTTATCGGTTACAATAATGTATGGTTTAAGTCTGGCTTAAACTACAAACCCGGATCAACCTGACTTCTCAGGTTAAAGTTAAACCGGTCCCATTAAAAAGTTCAGGCTTATATTGTCCAAAAATTTATGTACAAACTATCAAGAAGTTGCGACTGCAGCACGGCGGTCATAAGTCCACCTACCGATGATTGATCAAAACAGTCTGCATCACACATGGGCGTGGTGGTTTAGGGACCAAAATACCCCCAGAAATCAAAAAACTTCCCTCCAAAATTCAATTTTTAAAAATTTTTCGTTTTTTCCGCAATTTTTTGATGCAAATGGATATTGCTCGATGAGAAACGTAGAAAAATTGTGTTTTTTTCGCCATACCACCATTTGTAAGACAATTTTTTGACCTTTTGAAAAATCTTGCACCCTTCCAGAATTTTCTTGCTGCTCACATATAGTCTGCATGTCTCTCTAAACAATCAAATGAATTTACTTGGAAAATGAACGTGCGCTTACTTCAACGACTATATAAAATGCAGGGAAGTAATGGAAAAATTGATTGTTTTCATAGAGCGAAAGAAGCATATGTATTTTATTCAGCGATGCTTACAAGCGAACCGCCAATATACGCGCTCGCCGTAAAAACTGGGAACTTTGAAGAAATCAACATTTAATCAATATTTTTGAAATGGGTGTTGCGCGTTATGTGCATACCTGGGCGTGGGGTGTTTGGGGGTATGCACCCCCTCCAGAAACCAAAATACCCCCAAAAAAACCAAAATACCCCCAGAATTCAATTTTGAAATTTTTTTAGTTTTTTTACAATTGTTTGATGCCAATGGATATTGCTCGATAAGACACGTTGAAAAACGGTGTTTTAGCCATACCACCATTTTAAGGCCATTTTTTGACCTTTGAGAAAATCGAAACCCGCTTAAAGTCGCGATTACCGATCCAGACTTAAGCCCGGCTTGACTTTTGAACACTGAACAGGAAATTGAGCCAGGCTGAAGCCAGGCTAAAGCCACAACTTTATTGGGACCGGCTTAAGCCACGTTTAGCGAGCCATACTTAAGCCTGGCTCGAATTTAGGGCCACGCTTATTTTTATCGAAACCGGTTCCTGAGCGTCAAGAAGCTTTCCTGCTAGCCTAATATTCGCGTACGTGCAAAAAATCAGACAGCCGATGTCGTTGCATCAATCGAGCAAAGAAAAATGCTCCGATGGAACAAAAAGGAAGAATATACTTCGGATTACAGGTTATTAAAGAAAGAAGAGTAGGCGACTCAGAAATAATCACCTACGCACGCAAAAAATCGTAAGAACCTGCTAAAATATCAAACTTTCTCTAATCAACTCTAAAGTCGACGACCAGCCCCGCATTATATAGGAAACGGCGCAAGAATTATGCGCTAGATAATAAAGCAAGAAAATGTAGCTGTATAATGGTAAAACATAAATTTGAATAGCTCCCTTAGGACGCCGAAGCGGGAGACAATTCACATCATCATGCAAACTGACATTTGTAAATATAAAGCCATAGTAAACGAGCATAATGGGAATGATATCGTGCTAAATCCATCGAACCATTAATGATTAACTATATTGATTCCTATATAATGTCAGGAAAATGCGATACTGATACCCAACTTAATCGTCAATTTCACGCGGGCCCAAATATTTCCTTCTAAATTTTCCAGTAACTCAACAGAAAATTTCTTCAATAAATGTGTATGTACCTTCTTTTTCAGAAGCTGTAGAATATACATCGGTTTTCGCGCTGCTTAGGGAATTTCTAATATTCAGCAGATTCTTATGATTTTTTTGCTCGCAGGTGACTTTTTCCTAGTCCTCTCCTTTTATATTTTTATAAGTCATCCATTCCAAGTATATTCAGACTTTTTTGCACCATAAAAGCATTATTCCTCGACTCTTTCGCATTGGTACTGTTCCTGACGTATTTACTGCATGCTTCAATTTATTCAACTTTATTTCATTCATGCTTTCTTCTCTAATTTTCTCCCACATTTTCAGTGTTTTTATACTTTTTCTTGCCGTCTCAAGAACGCTTCAAGAAGATTTTTCACTGTGACGCCGCTATTTCTTAAGAGACAAGAAAACAATATCATCGTTCAAAAAAGCAAATATTCCTGAATAATTAATCAAGTGATGGATTCACATTACTGCACAATAATTCATTCCATTTTATTTATTTTCCAATTTTTATAGTATCTCTCTCTCTGAGCAATAAACGTCCCGTAGAAGTTTAGCATCGAGAACAGACAATTTTTGGCGTGGGCTATCCATCAACTTTAGATTTTCTTGCACATTTTCAATCGGCGTCATCACACGAGTTTTGTTGTTGATGGCAAACTGAATCAAGAATATAAGAGAAATAGTCGATTATGTTTAAAATTTGTTTTGAATTTACTTATCGTACTCAGAATCTTTTAGAGCGTTGTTTTACGAAACGTGAATTTTTGTCATACGGGATTTGCAAAATAATCGGAAATCTTACGCTTTCTACATGAGCCACGTTTCAAACTCTTATTTCGCTATAAGGATTTTCAAAATAATCAAACGTTTTATAACGATTCCTCTTTTCCTGCTTTAAATTCAATAACGATTGGTTAAAAGTATGGGCCAAAACATTTTTTGATCTTTGTACTGCAGTAAATTTATTTGCATCAATACTTAAAGGAAGCAAAATTTCCACGATATTTAATTTATGTGGGTCTCGACAATTTGCCGTAATCCCTTGGACAAGATTATCGATGCATAGAATGGCCGATATGGAGGGTCAGCTGGCCTGAGGCTATACTTAAACATTTTTTTGAGCCGAAATGGTCTAAAAAACGGATATAAATGCTAGAATAGCGTTACAATCTGTATTACTTCACGGTTGACGGTCAATTTCGAGCCTAATTGAATGAATATTTAAAATTACCTTTTTTGACTTAAATTTTGCCGTTATTTTTTCTAGATTTTCAATTTTTCCATTCTGTAAACCCCAAAGTCCCAAAATGCATTTCTGTTAGACCACAAATTCCTTATATATATAGTCGGAACGATAAGATACGTATTCTCGAGAGTTTGACACTTGCTCCGATTGTTAACACTAAACACAAGGGTACGGGAAAGTCTTGGTAAACTCATGGGCGTAAGGGACAGGGTTTATAGGCCGCCCAGAATCCGACTCACAAATCGATAGACCCCAAAGCATATGATTTTTGGCACGTTTTTTAGTATTTTTGCCGCTTTTACAACAGCCGGACCAGTCAGAATTTGGCTGCTGCCTATGTATGGTCTAGAGTCTGGACTCCCCCGAGAATCCAACGGACTTCCTGAAAATCAAAAAATCTGCCAGAATTAATTTTTTGGTGCTATCTTCAGTGATTTTGTCCTATCAGACCCCCTAGAACTTGGCTGCTGCCTATCCATTTTACCGACAGCGAAAAAAGCTGTCGATTTCACTTGTTACAAATTATCAATTTTCCAGAGAACCCTATTAAATGGTGTTTTTTACGTATGGCCAGTACTGAACATGTATGACGTCCATAGATGGGCAGCAATTCAATTCTGCGATGAGGGGACATCTATTGGGGCCAAATCGCCTATATAGCATTAAATATCTAGTTCTAGGGGTCAATCAATCTAATTGCATCTTTCAGCCCAGAATCCCCCCCCGAACACCCGTGCGTGATGACATACCACAAAATTTCGTTTCGATCGACATATCAATTAATCTCCATGTTTTAATATTAAAAAAGGAAAAAACGAGACATTGTAGATAACCAAATCTAGGGATCTGCGGAGAAAGTTTTGTTTAATTAGGTCTAATTCCTCCAAACACGCACGCCTTACATAGTGCCTGTCAGACATGCACGGCGTATTGAGGGTCCACTAGATCCCCAAAATAAAAAACTGAGAAATTTTTAATGGGAAAAATGAAGCAAAATGAAAAACAAAAATTGAAACCAGAAAAGTTTCTTCAAAAGTGCTTGAAATTTATTAAAACTGCGTATTAATGCGCTTTGTACTCTAATCTAACATTTAAACAAGTTTCTGAAGTCATTTTTACCCAAAAGATGACTATTTAATTGTTATAAGACAGGCTGACCCCCAGATAAACCATGCTTCAAGGTCTTTTTTGGGGTAGGTTTGAACCCTAGAATGGCGCGTAAGCCCCCCCCACAAAATGGCTGCGACCTCCCTCAGATTTGTCAATTTTTCTTAAAAGATGGTAAAAGCTGTCAAAAATGTGCACTTTAAGCGTTTTTAGCTCATTGGCTCAAAAATCTTATGTTTTCGGCGCTTCGCGCCATATACACATTTTTTAACTAAATTTTGTTTAATTAATTTGTTTTTTAAGTTTTTATGTTGTAGAAAGAATGAGCTCTGTCTGAAACGTCAAAAAACAAATGTTTTTGGCGTGTAACCATCGCTTCAGCAGTTCAGAAAAGCATTTTTCAAACTTTTTTCGGGCCTGACCCCCAGAATTCTTATGCTGTACACGTATGGCCACGCTGCGCATTTTTGGTGCCTACTTTTGTAGATTCGTAGTTCATAATCGAGCCGAAGTCGTACGGGCCATGATTTTGAAGCGCTGTGTCCATTTTAATAAATTCGATCCAATCGATTGATTTGACGTTCGTATAATTGATTCTGATATAATTATCGCGATCTAGCCTACTGTGAGTATGCCCAAATCCGAGGACGTGAAGTGTCTCGTGAAGCACGACGTATTGACCTTTGTTGCTAGCCTGGTGGTGTATATGGTTTAAAAATTACACATTGTCCGGCCGAAATGAGATGACACGCAAAGCAACGATTTTAAAGAACATTTTTTAGGTTTTCGCTTAAAAACTCTTGTGAATTTTTTTATCAAAAATTAGTTTTCACTACTATTTTTTTACCATCGATACTGATAACCAGCTTTAATTTTTTTTGATGCTCTCTCACCCCAGAATTGTTAATGCTGTTCGTATATGATCAATACTTGCCTTCATACATCGCTCGCTCAATCGCACTTCGCTGCCATTTGGCCTTTCGCCAAAATCTGCAACAGCGCATACGGAGGCATTTGCGTCATCCCGGTACGAAATGTGGGGTCCTTTCGGTTTTTTGTTAACCCTTTTAAAACGCAAGCAGCCAACAGCATGGGTTTGGAGAATCGCCAAGCTTTTATTGATTGTGTTTCTCACATACCTGCCTAAAAATGAAGTTTTTCAAATTTATTAATAGTACGATGTAAAACTCATTCAGAAACACAAGATGAATAAATGAATAAACAGACAAACAGACGAATAAAGGAATAAATAAATAAATAAACAATAAATAAATGAGTAGATGGGCGTGAGGTATAGGGGGTCTGGGCTCCCATGAATTCGGCGGACACCCCAATCGATTGACCTCCAGAATTGTATTTTTGGTGTTACTTTTAACAATTTTGCCGCATCGGACCTCAGGATTTATTTGCTGCTCATGTATGGTTTAGACACCAAAAATGCAAAAAATAGGAAATTTTGTGGACCAAGTAAGGCAAAATAAATGCCAAAATGAAAGAAAATTGATAATTTTATTCAGAAGTGCTTGAAATAGATCAGAAAATGTGGACTGACGTATTTTAAACGCTTTTTTAGCGTTTTCGAGGTCACTTTGAGCCAAAAAAGGTAAATTTTTGCCCCCACTCCTCCCCTCCGCCAGCTACCCCCTTAGATTGGCCATTCTAGTTGAGAACATTTTCATATTACTTTTTACGCTTCTAATCAGATATTTGATGGGCATTTCGGTCCAACGCGCGCGCGACCATCTATTTGAATCGGGGCCGGATGCTGTTGAGGGTTTTGAGCTTCCATTTTTAAGAAGAGCCATTAATTGATCAGGTGGCAGCCTCATGTCGCCGGTGAAGAATGGAAGGGCATCAAGCATGTCCTGTTATCAAAGCACTGTGATTGAAAATTATTAAATCTTAAACAGTATTAAATTATTTATATTATTATCATTGAAGCACTGTTATCCAGTAGCTCCTAAGGGGATCTACTACTGAATTGAACCTAACTAGAAATATTTTATTGCAAACCAGCAAAACGCATAAGACGAAACGAAGCGATGACTGAAAAATAGACGTACACATTACGGAGTGATTGCTTAGGTATGCCTCCCGAAAATTTTACAAATCAATGTTTAACAATTTTCTTCTGAATTTATCAATATTTTTTGAAGTCATCATGCGGTCGGGTAGAGTAGATATCTTTAGGAAAAAGTCGCTTAAGTGTGCATCGGAACGGCAGGCACGTAGCTGTGGGGAGAATGGGGGGGTCCGGACCGGACCCCCCAAAATTCAGAAAAAACGGAAAAATAGGTTTTTCCGCACGTTATTTTGTGCTATTTCTGGCTTAGACCCCCCAAAATTGGTGTTGGTCCCTCAAAATAGGAGGGCCAGCTACGTGCCTGCGGAACGGACAACTGGCATTGCGAGCTTGTAATGGTTTTTGGCTCGGTGATTCAGAATTAAAATTAAAAAATCCGTTGTCGTCAATGCAAGATAATTCATTAACAATTTGAGACATAAGACATGAACATAAGTGAAGGCGGCGAAGTTCTGAAGAGGTAAAGGTTCCTCATTTTATGAGGGAGCTTCCTCGGATTAGGTGATGAACATATGCAACAGGCAGCACGTAAATTCCTAAAAGCTTGAAAATTTTAAAGAGTAATTTTGAGGAGTATTTCGTAATTTGCGGGAACCAGTCGCCTTTCCTCGTCTAAATCCATGTGCAGTGACGAAGAGGTCCAAGATAGAACTCCTTTGAAGCTTAAAGCTTAATCAATTAAATATTACGAGCTTACAAGGGCAGCGATCAAATTCTGAGTTATGGGTTAACAGAAAATTGAAACCCTGAAAATGCCGATAAATCAATGGTAAAGGCAAAAAACACAATTTCCTTCCATTTCTTATCAAGGTTCATCTATTAGCGCCGGAAAGTCGCGGAAAAAAGCAAAACGAGCAAAAAAATTTAAAACTGACGAATGGTGCCTACGGAGGAGAGAGAATTTTCAGTCTTGGTTCTAGATCATACAAATCGCAAATAAAACAGACAGAATTTTAATTCTGGAGGAGGGTGTGCCGGATTTTCTTGCGGATGGGGTTGAAAGTTTGAATGTCTTAGATGCCCCCACCCCAAATCTCCTATGCCCATGTGCTTTCCCAATTCTTCAAAACTTGTCCCTATGTGTTTAGAATTTAAACCAGCTTACTTGCATTTTATTCATAATAAAAACTCTAAAGCATTTATGTATATAAAAGCTGGATGGATTGTGCCATAGATGGGCTAAGGCTAATTTCTTAGGGGTCCGATGGGGTCGGAATCGATTAAATGTAGCACTGTAAATTTGATTTTGGGGTTTATCGATTTTAGACTGGGTCCGCGAGATTTTGCAATTGGTGAGAGGGGATTGTTATATGTATTAATAAGATCCCGCCAACCTCTCACTCTTGTGCTTTGTGTGGTCCTTTTAGAAAATCACTCATTGATTTCCTAGAACTAAGTTCTCGGATGAATCGATTCGTTGTGCTTGAAATCTCTTGACTCAAATAGATTAAGCTTGGATAAAAACGTGGAAAATGTTGTTTTTCACGAAATTAACTGTTTCTCGTCTTTTTCTATCATTTGGAAATTTAAGCACTCGCTGAACTACCAGAATTTAGGCCATGCCCCTGTATGGCGTAATGCATTTTAATCGGGGTCAATTGGATAAACGATTAATTACAAGATGTTCAAATTCGCAACAATGATCTATAGAGAGCTAAAGTAAAAAAATGAAAACAATGCGAAAAAAATTCGCAGAAAATTTGTAGAAATTGCTATTTCGAGTTCGACACATTAGTCAAAATCTTTTGGACGTAGAAGAGCAGGCTTTTGTCGGGTATCAGAATCACGAAAATAAGCACTAATTTAGCGTAAGTTTAAGTAGTTTAGTCAAAAATCAAAAAAAACCCTCCAAGACTAAACTAACATTTTGTTCTGTAAGTAGCCTTCAGTAAATTTGCTTTATTTTACAATTAATTTGATTAATTTAAGTGTAACAAACATTTAGATAGTAGAAAGACTGACGGAAAAACTTGTTAGCTAGCTTAATTTTCATTTCAGTTGAATTTTGTTTAAAAAAATTTCATGATTTAGCAGAATTAAATTTTGTGGACTCCATTGATTAATTTACCTCCTGATACTTGTAACCTATAAGAAAATGGAATAAAAACGCACCAGGGTTATCGAAACCGGTCCACACTAAAATTCAGAAAACTGCCCCTGAATAATCTGAGTTATTTTTTTGTTAATTTTCCTATCATGCCTATTTTCGTCTTTCTTTTCTGAACGTTTTTGTATGTCTTTCTTTCAACTCCAAGTATGTTACTTTATTTTGGCTTGAAGCTTCCGTTGATTTAATCTTAATAACTTTCGTGCAAATAAAACTTGTACAACATTTTCTTATAAAATTTACATCTTACTAGCTTGTGCTCTTGCGAAATGGTCTGATTGAGCGACGAGGCGATTGCCAATATGTATTTCAATTTCTCTTCCCTCAAACTGGACTCTATATCTTGTTTACTCGACTCATCTCTTCTAAATGCTCCTATTTCTTGAAATTCGGTTTTTCGAGTTTCAAGCAACGCACACAGAGTAATAATGATAACGTGCATTTAGGCGTCTTTATGAAAACAATTGATCGGCAAGCTAGAATGTTATTGTTTAATATAAATAAAATAAAGAATCAATATAATAAATTAAAGTAAAAAATAAATTGCTCTTAAAATAAACTGAACTCCCATATATATACATAGTAGTCACTAATCAAATCCCGGGCTCTGTTAGACGAGAAGTCTCAGAAATAGTCAAAAATGTCAAACATATAATTTTGGGACCCTACCTAAATATGGGGTTATGAATTTTGATAGTCTAAACCTCCTTCCCGCCTATATTTGGTTATAGTGGGAAGCTCATGGGTTTGCATTATCGTAAACAAAATTCTTAATAGTTTGTTAATCAAAGTTTTTATACATTGTTTTGAAGGCCACATTTTCCGGTAGACGCATGCTTATCGAATTTTGCATAGCATAATTTCTAATTTTGCCTAATAGGAATTTACGCTCGACTTTACAGTGAAATGAAATATTTTTCAAGAATCTGAAATCAGTTGTTTTTCTTTATTTTTAAGAACAGGCATTCACAAACTCTTAAAAATGCTCCAATAAATCGATAATGTTTACAAAATTCAATAAATGATTTATGGATTGTAAAGAAAACTTTGTAGAAAAAATGAGGAAATGCTTATCAAAAAAAATTCGGTGTAAAATTCTCCCTATACAATTGGCGGGGTGCAATGTTTATAGTACATGAAAACGTATAAAAAAGAATGGGCTATAAAACGGTGAGCTGAGCCTAAATACCGTAACGTTTTAACTATTTTGTTAATGACCTCGAATAACCTATATTGAACAACTCCTGAATTTATGTTATACATTATGCCTCAAGCCTAGGTGTTTAAAATCGTCTAGCCGTCCAGAAATTTGGGTAGTTTTGCACTTTTTACTTCATTTAAACCCACGACCTTTAGCGCTATAAAGCCTAAACAGGCGAATTTTTCTCAATATGTACTACGACTTCAAAATCGATCTTTTTGACAACAATTTCTTCCGCGCAGTAAAATAAAGTAAAAGATCACACAAATTCACAAGATTGGCGGATAGTTGCACCGAAGTCTAAAACTTTAGAAACAAATGCTTAGTGGTATAAAACCTTATCATATGTTATACCGCATAAATTTTAATAAACAAAAGAGTTTATAAAATATCTTTCGTTTTTTAGCTTATAAGTACATTTAAATGTCGATTCAAGCTCAAATTAACATTCGATATATGCTTCAAATTCCAAAGCTACGCTCTGAAAAGCAGAATAGATAGAATATTTGATCGTATCAATTTAATATCGATAAAAACGTCCATTTTTATATCGAACCCACTAATATATACGGTCTCATTAATGAATCATGTGTGTTCGAGAGATTGTTTTTCAATGTGGTCAACATAAATAAGTAATTCAGTCAGCATCTGTGGCTGAGTCGTTTTTTAAACTTTGTAAACCCTAAAAGGCGTAGATGGCTAGAAAACGAAATAAACATTTATAAATAAAAAATGCGTTCATTATGGAAAAGTAAAAGATCTTGCAATAAAAATAAGGATAAGAAATGAAAAATCAAAAATCGATAATGAAAATAAAAACAAAACAAAAATAAACAACATCCCTTCAAAAAAAGTTGGCATCTTTAAAGTGAATTCGAACTAAAAATTCATGTTTTTAAATGTTCAAATTTCAAAGTGTTTTGGGTCTATTACCGAACGATTAATTTTTAGGAATTCTTTTTTCCGAATTTCAGCAAACGTAACTCTAATTGTTTTTAGCAAAATTTGACCGATTAAATACCGATATTTTTCGATAAAAAATTATTACGCTGAAATTGATTAAACATGAATTCCTAATCTATAATACAAGTATTCCAAAAAACAGTAATAAATACACTTGCCCAGGAAACGTCAGTTTACCTAACTCTCCAAATATTCAAATGTAGGAAATTGAGACAAGAGTGAAAATAAATTCTGAAGAGCCAACTAAGCTCGAACAATATCCCGATACATAAAACTTCGCGCTGTATAAGAATATCTTTTCCCATTATTTATGATCATCGTTAGAAATTCAATACAATATGCTTCTTTCTAGCACAAAAGTTGTTAATTTATATTTTTAGCCCAAAATCTCAAATGAATTTCGGCAGTGAGGTAATCTTTTATCAGCTCTTTTCATATTTATTGAATTCGAATTAGTGTAAACAAAATCATTGCGAAGTCGGCTTGATCTTCGTCTCAAATATAACGAAAAAACTAGATTTAGTGAACGATTCTTATTTTTCCAGGCGATAGGCTACTTGATCGGAATATATATTTCAAATGACCATTGGCTGGTTAATAAAAGGAAACTTCCGATACTTCTTTGCTCAAATTCAATATTTTAGAGGTGTAAACTAATGTAGTAAATGTTATTCGACAAATTTATGAGAAACTATTTAAATATTTAATGTTTCTGCTGCATTAACATATTCCTAATTAAAAAGGACGTCATGTGTTGAAAATCACTAGTACTTTCAACAAAGAGTGAATACATTATCAGAAAGTGTAAAGTGTAAAATACAATTTAAGATACATTTTTTGAAGCATAGCTGGGAGATAAAATCGTTCCCCGCTGTTTGTTCTCATTTTTATTTATAGGTCTCACAAATCTGATCACAGAGTTCATAGGTCACGAGGTCATTCTGACTTGCTTACTTTAATTGAGGATTTGAGGAGCCGAAAAGAATAAATATTCTTAAACAATACTGATGCGACTATGTTGCATAATCGTCGACGAGATGTCAGCTTACTACGTCTCTAACAAATTTGCCTACAATTCGTTTTCTGTTTTCCTTTTCTTTATTATTGGTTTCGTTTATTTCTTATTTTTTGATTTTTGACGAACTACAAAATTTTTTTTGACGTTTTTCATGTAGCTCGTCATTCATTGTATCTTATCCTTTCGGTTTTTTTCACGCTGTTTTACTATTTAGGCGGACTTTTATTTCTACTAAAGTGACCATAGACTGCTGTTATTCAATTAAGAGAGGCAAAGAATCAATATCGTCTACGAACAATTTGAAAGCAATAGTATTAGTATCAATCAGATAAATTATATTTATTCATTTTTCAGTTTATTCTTTGTATTTTTAACTTTTTCAGAAGCAAGCAATGTCGCGTTAAGATTTGGCATCAAGTACGACAAATTGTAACGAGGTCTATCCATCAGCTTTCTATTCTCTTTAACGTTTTTGCATTTGCTTAAATTAGCGTTTTAGCTCAACTTCTGAGACCAAAAATTATAAAAAAAGACTGGAGGCAAAAGCATATGAGTAAATGAGTATCCGTCTAATTTCCAGAAAATATTATATCTTTACTTGAATCATTTCGAAATGGATTCATTATCAAATTTATCATGTATCCACTGTTTACTTTTTATTTATGCAAATTTTAATTCTAAGATGTTCCCAGGATATGCGGAAAGATACTTTCAATAGTATACAAGGAATTCTCTTTACACATGAGCAAGGGCGACGTTGAAAAAAGCTCAGTATGTGAATTTGAAAAAAATATTAAGTTAGAAAATATTTGTTTTGGTGAAAAGGATCATTTTGTCTTTTTAAATTAAGCACAATCTTCTGAAATAAAAAATATCTGATAGTTTGCATAATTAAAAAACAGCGGTCTGACCAACTTTGGCCAGGTTCACCAGCTTTCTGATGCCCGAAAAGTCGGTCCAGTCATGCACGTGGGGGTCCTGACCCTCAGAATACAAAAATGGAAAATTTCGTTTGGAATATGAGTCAAAATGAAGGCCAAAAACGAATGAAAATGGAACATTTTCTGCTTTAAATTGACCGGAAACTGGGTAACAACATAGTTTTAACGCTATTTTAGCGCTAATACCGGTCTTTAGGTGATAGCCAGATCGGCCATGCTGTGCACCTATGGCAGGGTTCTGCAGGATCAGAAAAAGATGAAAATATGTATAAAGGCTAAGATAGAGTAAATACCAACAAAGCTCGCAGTTATTGGCAAATTTCAAGAGCTTCTGGAAATTTTAATTTCAATCGAATTTCTGTCTTAATTATGAAATATATTTCCCGAAAAATTGTTCATCCATTCCTTCAAGGGGAAGGGTTGAGGACTCCTCGTAACCTCTCTATACATGCCTATTGCGGGATTAATCCACAAATTGTGCGGCCCTTCTTTGAATTAATAAGATGGGTATTTTTAATAATATGTAGGCTTAAAATCTGAGCATCCGGAGAAGTTTTTTCTGCGAGTTCAATGTCTGCATATGTATAAACATTAAAAGGCCGGAGTCATCGCATCGCATTAATATATCAGCGTTGAAAATGCAACCAATTCGTGTCTTTCTATGTTTATGATTAGCGATGAATAGCTAATTCAGCAACAAAACGCCTTTCGGCCATTCAATATTTTCATACGTACATAAGTTTGATGGAAAAAGCCTTTAGAACACTATTTAGACTCGGAATTGTTGCTTTCTTTGGTGCTGTATAATTAACTTGTGGTCGGTGATTCGAACAATCAGGTTGCATTGCAACCCATGGCTTAACCCTAGCACACCTATACTTAACTATGGGAAAAAGCATGGTTTAAAGAAATCGACATATTTTCCTTTCTATTAATCAGAAATCGTTAAATTTTATCTTGTTAGATGCGCAAGTTAATACTGGTGCATATATAAGCACTTTAAGCATCAACCGATTCACTGCAGACGGGCAAAAAACCAGCTTTTAAGTCCGATGCCGAATTTTTACAATTTTTTTGTTGTTTTCTGTATTTTTTGATGCAAATTCTTACATATACCATCTTACACATACTTTATTTAATGAGATTCGCGGTCCATTTATCTATAAAAAGAGCTATTACAGTTGAAATTTGAACTGATAGACATTGTTACGACAGGTATATGATGGCACGCGCGCGCGTGCTCACGGGAGTTCAAAAAATATTTTTTTCAGAATTTTTTTCTGGAAGTCATCTTTTCTGGTCAAACTTCTTCATTTTTACTAGGATTAGGCTTAGATTTATGTGAGTGGTAGTCAGGGATGGAAAAAACCTAGATTTGAATATTTTGAATTTCGGGTTTTTGGGTTATTTTGTGGGTTTTTCTGGGTTTTCTGTTGTTTTTTGGGTTTTTATTGGGGTTTTATTGGTTTTTTTATGGAATATGACAGCTAGAGCTACATACAGTAGCTGAGAATACTTCTAACAGCTGCAAGACACGAAACAAACAAAATAAGATAGTTCCTCATTCATTCGATGTGGTGGTTAAATTTACCCCATCTAGTAATTTTCAGCATATTCATCCTATTTTTTGCCAAATTTCCATGTTTTTTGGCTCCATATCAGATTGTTACCTACTGTTTCGATGTAAAAACGCGTGCAGCTTGAGGATTTTGAGTCAAAACCCCGGACGAAAGTGAGTGGACGGAACATTTTCAGGAGGAAATAGGAAGAATAAAAATATAAATTGAATAAAAATAAATAGAGAAGTATTCGGCATAAAAATATAAGCATTCTCTTAAATTCATAAGTATTACTATGTCTAGAAAAATTTAAAAATTCCAAAAAGCATAACTAACTATTTTAACGTAGGATGCGCTCATGCATGTTCTCAGGAGGGGGCTTGGGATTGAGCCCTCAGAATGGCTGGCTGAACCCCCGCAAAATGGCTGCGATTCACCCAGAATTGTCAATTTTTTGGAAAAAGCTCCATTTTGGCCTGAAAGTCTAAAATTTTCGGCGCTTGGTGTCATATACACATTTTAATACTATGCTTTGTTCAATTCTCTCGATTTTTTAAAAAATTTTCCTACCCACTTTTTTTGTGTTTACATGTCCTAGAAAGAACGGATCATTGCCCAATACGTGTAAAAACAGTGCTTTTGACGCGTACCCGAAGTTTTTAAGCCTCAAAAAAGGCATATTTTGAAAATTTTTTGGGCCTGAACCCCTCCACCTGAATTCCCAAAACTGTACATGTATGAATGCCCTACAGCTAATTTTCATGTTTTAATCTTTTTATCACCTTTAATTTATCGATTTTAATCACCCGATTACCCAGGACAAATTTACGATAGATTAGTACAATTAATTTATTTATTAATCATCAAAACAAACAGTGCATCATCTATCCATAAGGGGAGAATAGATAAATTGCTTTTAAAATGTGAAAAATTTTCAAGAAAAGCTCGATAAATAGTCAAGCTTTCGGACGATCTGTTCACGAGCTTGATCCGTTCGCTGTGCAAATGAATAAATGCCGAAAAATTTTTACTGTCCAAACGGCTTAACAACTATATTTACAGTTTGATTTGGTGGCCTAAAATCAAATCCTACAATATGTTTAAAAAACGAAGCGTAACTACTTGTTTCTAAGGAATGCAATATTGGTTCATAAATAAGGCAAAAAAATTTTCATACATTTTAGTCGACTCCAACGGGCCATGCAATACTTATGTCCATAAATCTACGTCTAATACTTGGAATTCGACGTAACAAAGTGTGATTTTATCGAAGAACTGACGAAAACACCCATTGAAGTGGATGCTATTATGAAGACTGAAAGATTGGCACAACGTAAAAGCGATTGATCCGATAGTAAACGAAGACTTCACGAACAAACAATTGTAAGACAATATATTTCGGGAAATTCAGTCGCAGAGTGTAAAGGGAAAAAATATAATTTAGAAGAATTTTTCGCAATTCATTAGGTAATACTGAATTCATTGGGTCAAAAAGTCAAAAAATGAGCAAGTTCAATATTTTTATAAATTATTTTATAGTTTTTTGTATATCCTATTTTGCTTTATAATATTTGAGTGAATCTGTTTTCTATTTTTCCAATAAGACATTTATAGTCTGTTTCACATAACTTGGTGCATAAATTTTAAGAACTTTTATCGGCTGTAAGCCCAGGGTTACGATAATTATTGTAAATCAGATCCATGATGTAATCGCAATCTGTCACTTTATTTTGAAGTTATGTAGCTTTTGAATTTATGACCTAACTCAAATCAAATGGACTGTAGGCATCGGACATAATCTGTCTAATTCTTCAGTTACAATTAATGAAGTTTACGAGTAGCAAAGAAAAATGCTATGGGGCAAAAAGGACGGATATACTTGGAAACGCTTTTTATGAAAGACATTGTAAAAGAGGTTATTACTGTGAGACATGAATCCTTCATCGCTCATCACGCCATATCTATGAAAAAATTAGCTGCTAAGTCGAGCAAGGGAGAAATCGAGCGCTACAGTAATAAGGATATCAGTTTTCTAATCGGATTCCTGCACTAGGTTGAAAAACAGACTATAGCGAAAAGTCACCTAAGGCAAGTGCAGTCAAAAATCTGCTAAAAACTAGATTCAGCTAAGTAACGCGAAATAATCGAAGACACATATATTCTGCGGCCTGTAGAAGGGAGTTGCATCCACACGTGGGCGTGGGGAGGGGCGCTATGCACCCCAGAAGGCCGAATACCTCCCAACAGAAATTACACCCTACGAACTCAATTTCTGAAAATTTTCTAGCAATCTTTTGACGCCAATCGATGGTGCTCGATGAGAAACGTCGAAAATTATGTTTTTTCACTATACCATCATTTTTTCAAACCACTTTTTGACCATTAAAAGATTATATTCCCCTCCTGTCTTCAAAATTTTATTGCTGCCCACCTAAGCTTGCAATCCGTCATTAAAATAGATGACATTAATGGCTCATTCCTTGAAAAGATATCACAAATTAGAATGACACAATTCCATATGCTCTCGTTTACGAGCCTTGTGTAATCAAGAACAAACAACACCGCAAGTGCGACTTAACCACGGCAAATAACTAACATACATATGCAAACTAACAAGTTAGGACACAAACGAAGAGACAAATTAAAATAATCAACGGAACAAGAATTGCATGCATATCACAGAGCCAGTGTCACACCTTAAAGTGTCCGGCCAGACACTTTAAGCTAGCTACCTTAAGGTCTCCTCCGGGTTCACCTTAAAGTGTCCGGACTACAGTAGGTTGCATTAAGGAGAAGGATGTTTAGAACACGACTGTGTGAAAATGGCTCGAGGACATGGGCAGATGGGAAGGACAAACCCCCGTAGACCCCTAGAAGTCGAATTCTAAAATCTTTTTTTTTTCAAAATTTGATGACAATGGATAAAAACTTGATGAGAAACGTTAGAATACTTTTCGTTTTATCTTATTACCATGAATTAATTAAACGTAAAAAGTAAATTAATTTATTGTTCAGTTAACCAATTAAGACCAAAGTAATTATGAGTTAATCGAATAAAAAATTAATTAATGATTTATTAATCAATTAAGAATCAATTGACTAATTTCGATTTTTTGATTGAAAGTGTAATTCCGAGTTAATTAATTAATTAATACATATTTACAAACAATAACTTACCGAGCTCGATCAATTAACAATTAATTCATTTTGATTAATTACGACTTTAATTAATCAAATATAACTTAACCCTCCTTTTATCAAGGGGTCACGCACCCTAGACTTACCAAGGTCTAAATCGAAAATCTAGTCATTGGGGAGATAACAAAAATGAATAAAAATACATATTTCTGGTAGCCAAGAGCATGAGAATTTCAAAAATGTCATAAAGTTTGCACAAAACTGAAAACCAATTGAAAAAACGTATTTGAACATTCAAAAAATGTGTAACGAATACGATCTGCAACACGCGTAACACATGTGTATAAAATCATAAAATCAAGCTTTTTAATAAAATATAGGTCAATACGTTTTCTTTTGCTCAATAAAACATGTATTGCAATAAAAAAGAGGGTACTGAGAAGCTTGCCACATAAGAATTTATGGCCTCACAGTAAACCGTAAAACAGGCAACTAGATCACGGATCTAGAGCTTGGTGAAAGTAGGGTTAATCAATTGACCAGAATTGATAAATTAATCGGCGAAACGGGGAAAAACGCATTTGAGCATTTTTATAATCGATTTGATTGCCAAATTTGTTAAACGACGTCGCTGACATTTCATATATAATTGTATTTTCCATTTCAGTTATCAGCTGATTAAAATTCAAAAGGATGCCTAAAATGGTCAGGCGGGTCTATGACGTTTTGGCGCCGCCGTTTTGGCGCCAGCAACTCATAAATTATTCTAATTAAATCAATTTTGAGGCAATTTTAAAATAAATTATATATTCAGAAAACAGGTTCTACAAGCTACAAAATAGCATATTGTTCTTTTCTATTCAATGAGTATTCATTTGTGTACGACTAAAAAACTATAAAAAATCCAGTGTATTTTTAGATGCATTTAAGTATCTCACTAAATTCAAAGATATTCTAAATGTAATTTACACCATCACGTAGAGAATTGAATGGACTTTCAGGATCTGTATCGTACTATAATCATAAATGAGAGGTAAATAATTAATAATATTACAAACAGTGTGGCACCAAAACGGCGGCGCCAAAACTTCCCATTTCGTGGTCAAGCATGGCCCACTGACTCTACAGTAAGACAAAGTGAACGATTTATATACATATGTACATTCCATAGGCGATGTGCATGGGCGTATTATACACGTACGAATACAAACGCAGCAGCCGGATATTTTAAAGCAGACTCCGGACGTTGATATCACACATGGGCGTGAGGGTTTGGGGTATACACCCCCAGAAGTTGAAATACTCCCCAGAAATCAAAATACTTCCCAGAAATAAAAATACCCTCCCCCACCCAGAATTCAAATTTTGAAATTTTTTTTTGCTTTTTTAGCAATTTTTTGATGCCATTGGATAGTGCTCGATGAGAATTGTCGAAAAATGGTGTTTTTTCGCCATACAACCACTTTTTAAGACCATTTTTTTACCTTTTGAAAATTTTTTGAACCTTCCTCTTAGAATTTCGGCGCTGCCCACCTATGGTTGATATGTAGGTAGGTACCTTTGAATTGCCCGGCCGGACACATTAAAGTACCCTAAAGATACGACACCGGCAAATGACTCAAATGAAAATTTGAACCGTTTTACGCTAAAACAGGAGAAAATGTGCATTGTCACGCTAGCACAACATGCGTAAATTTCAGACTGCTAAAACAATATGATATAATTAATAAAATGAATGAAAATCGTCATTTATTGATTAAACAATTTTAAGGAATGACTAAATATTGGTTATGAATTGCGAGAGAAATTCGATATTGAAAAAGAACTAATTCGATTATAAATGCAATTGAAGCATTTTCAAAATCACTTTTTAATCAGCGAAAAAAACGTTTTGGTGGAGGCACCTTGCTTTTTTCAGAAGCCACACCTAATCCGGTTTTTTGAATTACTTAGCGGAAGTCACATTTTCAGGTTTTCTCGGACTGTCACTTGCACGGATGATTTTTACTAGTACGCTACTTTTAAGTTCTGCGTGTTTCCAACTTTACCTAATTGTCCTTTTTCGTTATCATCGGAGCATTTTTGGTTGTTGAAAATGTGCACTACGTAATATCTGTAGTTTAATCGCACGTTTTATTTCTGCCCTTTATCAAATTTTATGAGTTAAATATAACGCTTTTACTATCGTACGTGTGCAATGTACTTACCTACCTGTATTAATAAAAATGCTGTAAACATTGATGATTTTCATGGCTTATTGAATGAAATAATGAGACTAATGTGACAGGAAAGTAAACATGCACACGGGCATACCTACTTATAAATACTTAATTTTATGACAGGTTATCAAGGAACGGAAACGAACTCTTATCTATCCAGGCGTAGACAAATACCTATACGTTGGTACCCTACAGGCACGGTGACCTACAATATGCTAACGTCTAGGGAGTTATTCAGCTTGTTCGAAAAAGTGAAATGGAAATCACGAGTTATGCACATACATTCGCTATCCATGTGCTATTTTTTCAGAGAAGTAAATTTTATCTGTTAGCTTACGTAAAAAATATTATTTGCGGTTAAAATCGAAATTGGTCAAAAAAGATATCACCAATCGTGCCAACCGACTGGCGATATGATTTTATTATTTACGGCTGATTTCGTCGAATGAACTGATAAAATGAAGCATCGTTAAATGAGCTGTCAATTTCGTGTTCGTCGGAGCAAAATTTCGTCTAACAATTGCATCGAATATGATCATCAATTTGTCGGATTACCGAATGTCGGAAGAATTGGCTTTCCTTCTTGAAAATCCATTGGAAATTTTGCCGCCGTATTTCGACTCGTGGAATTATGCGGCGAAAAATATCGGAAGTTTGATACAAAATCAAGGCATTTTCCGATCATATGTTAATCGTATGCCCGTTCTAGACGTTGAACGTATATCGAACGATCACAGAGCGATGCGCCTGGCTCATCTGCAACTTTCGACAATTGTTTCAGGCTACATCTGGTAAATACTTAAGCTCTCCGAATTAATTTTATAGGAGTATTTCATCACTAAAACAGTAAATTTAGGCCCTTTTCCGCAGATTCAGAGCTTAGCTACTTTTGAAAATAATTTTTATCGAAGAATCACGTGTTTTTATTATACATGGGCAGCAAGAAAAATTCTGGGGGTCTGATGGGTAAAATAGCCAAAGATGGCTAAAAGTAATACTAAAAATAGAATTCCGCGGGGTGTACAGTAATCTGCGGGGCGGGAGGAAGGGTGCTTCAACCTCTGTGGGAGTGCAAGCCACACATGGGCGTGGGGGGTTGGGGGGTATGCACCCCCAGAAGTTGAAATACCCCCGTAGAAATCAAAATACCCCCCCCCCAATTCAAATTCTAATTTTTTTTTGCTTTTTTAGCTATTTATTGATGCCATTGGATAGTGCTTGATGAGAAACGTCGAAAAATGGTGTTTTTTCGCCATACGACCACTTTTAAGACCATTTTTTTACCTTTGAAAATTTTTTTACCCCCTCCCCCAGAATTTCGATGCTGCCCACCTATGGTGCAAGCCCCCGCACACCCATATGTGGTTTTTAACTATAGTTGACCTCCAATCCGAAACGTCATTGTTGGTAATTGCATCTAAAACTCGATAAAAAAACATACTGGTGACTTTTTGATTTGACCAAAGGCAAAGACCATAATTTTATTGATCCAACCCGGCATTGACTTGCATATATGCCTACCGAAATCGGATTTATGATTGTTAAAATGGTACTTTATAAAGTTTTATTGAAATATTTCTAAATTCTCGTAATTCTGTACAAAAATCATGAACTTTGTATTGCCAGGTGTGCTGGTGAACAGGGTGTTCCCGATCGCTTACCGGCCAGCTTAGCTGTCCCCTTTTGGACCATTTGCTCCAAACTTGGATTTAAGCCCGGCATAGGTAGCCACGTGGGTCTGGCCCTGGCGAATTACGGCCTAAAAGACGATTCAAAACCGTTTGACGTCAATCTACATGATAATTTTGTCATTACCGTCACAGATGAGGCTAGCAATAACTTAGATAAAGATTAAGATAAGATAACGATAAAGATATCTTTTACAACACTAGCTATCACATACAGATAGAATATAATTACTTCTCTAACATTTTTGAGATAATAAATTAAACTATTCAAATTGATATGGGAAAAATGTCAAGTGGTAAAGAAGCTTAAAGGAACATGGACAAAGTGTCCCTTGGGCGGCATTTGTCAACTAAGTAGAAAAAGCAATATAATGGAATAAAGCAATTAGTGTAAATCAAAAAGAACTAAATGGCTAAAAATTTTACTTATGCTTATTTTTCTATTTTGGGCAGTATAACAGAATGCTGAATTGTGCTATTCGAGTATAAAACAGTGATATATGAGAATGGAATTAAATATTTCAAATTAAATATGAATAAATACAAATAGAATATTTTAGTCGACTGAAATATCATTCTAGAAATGTACTTGCAGATTGAAAAGTAGAAGCCCACCAATCTTGAACTAGTCATTGATCACAACTTTTTCTGTAATTTAAGTTTTCACATGATAATCATGAAAATATGCTGATTTTTTAGGATGTATAATTTTATTTACTAGCTCGAATATTTCAAATGATGTAACTAGGTCTGAAATGAGGCTAGACAAACATTACAACAAAAAAAATCACAAAAAATTGGTTAGATAGGACGCCATCCTAGTTCATGGGATCGTGAGGGTTAAGTCTTATACACATATTCTGATGCTGCAAACATTTTGAATCAAATCAAAATGTTAGACATAATAAAGTAAAAGATAAAAGATTTAAATTAAAAAAAGGATTCATTTACTTTCCTTAGACAGTATGTACTGAATTAGAATCTGAAATCAATTTATCAAAATATCAGAAAATTCTATTTCAAATTCAAACTTATATTAAAATTTAAATTTGAGCATAAAAAATTTACAAGTCTAAGTGTTTCTGAATTTAGCACAATAAAATTGATTTCTTTGTGATGTTTGTCTTCAAAAATATTTTGAATAAAAGGTTTTCAGCAATCTAAATGTTAAACTGGAAGGTACAATCACCTATGTACCTACTGCTAAAATTACATGTCAGCAATTTTAGGATCATTTGGCTTGTTTTGCCACACACAATGAATTATGTCGAAAATTATTGTACATAGGAGTTAAGCCATGGAGGATTGACTGTTTGATCAATGAGGCTGTGTGTCATAAATCTTCCATTAGTTGAAAGCAATAATGGGCACATAATGCAGGCTTTTAGGCGTTACCTACCTATGTACATATAATTCTACCTACAGCCTCAAATTGGGCTTGATATATCTGTAATTCATTACCCTGTGACACTTAAGAAATATATGGCTGAGCTGCGACATGGCTAAATTGGTCATTTTCTTGACTTAAATTTTCCAAATTCCTGTGAAATGCCTGCTATACAAGAAAGATACAAATTGTTGCCAAATTCTAGTAATACAAAGTGCTTGCCTCTTGTGCATTGTAATTTGTGGACAGGTCAAACCGGATACGACAACAGCTGCAAAATATAACTTCACAAAATTTTTGGCTCAAAGTGCAAAATTTATAGTTTTGACTGGAATGAGCGAGATTTGACAATTTCCTCACCATTCGATAGAATATTTTATTGATGGACAATTGTGGCAAAAACAAATACTCAAAAATCGCAAATCCACAATGGACAACACTATTTAAATGTTGAGTTATGAGACAATCAATTTTTCTAAAATTGATATTAGAGGTGGCAAATATGATATGGGATTGTTGTTCTTCCAAAGCTGCATGATTACTGAATGGACGATTTGCCAAATTTTCATCAAATTGCATCATCATGTTCCAATCAGCATCAAAAAGTGTGTCAGCATTTTTATGAAATTTAAGGGAGCCAGGTTTTTGCTATTTTATAAGGAGCTAAATCATTACTCCTGGCTCAGGCACAAGTACACTTTTATAGTTCGTGTTTGCCAATGTTTGGCATTTGAGAAACTTCACTCTTTCAATTTTTTAAGGATTAATTATGCATCCTTTTGATTTTTGCAAATTAACAAAGTACAGGACGTCACAAAATGATATGCCATTCCAAAAGTCGTCTTTGGCCTATGATATAAACTGTAAGTGCCACCTTTTAGGGAGTTCTATTTTGCTCCAGATTGAGAGCAAGAAATATTTTGCTTCTTAAATTTCTGATCAATGGTTCCTGTTTTAATCTAGTTATAAGTTTTTCAGGGCAGGCACGTCTTAAATATGTTCATAGGTAGTTTTATTTAGATTATTGTAGCACAAGTTATAGTCTATTATATAAAACAAATCTTAGAGCATTAGAAAAAAGATTGAATTCTGAATTTTTTGAAGCATATTCTATCAAGATATGTACAGTATATGATTAGTAATTGATGAAAAATTCAAAAATAGTCATATTTGGCGAAAATAAAGTATGCGTAATTAAACCTTAATAAATCGAAATAAATCAGCTCCAAAAGTGGCTTACAAAACCAATACAGTTTTGCTACTGAACAATGTCAAATTATTATTCAGTGCGGCATGATAAAGAGGCAGATTCAGGATTTTTTAAGGAGTGCAGTACCCTGAATTTACCAGAAACGGTCAAAAAATGTTTCAAAATTTTTGACAATTTTTTGCTATAATATTACTGGAAAATTTGTAAAATTCAGGAGGAAATACGTTTAGTCGAGTACATTTAAGCGTATAAATTTTTATCCGCTGGTATTTTTTGATAAAATATATACAATAAATTGTCAAAATTCATTCAAGTTGCTGTAAAATTAGTCTATGTTTCATGTTATAACATGCCTATAATGTGATAGTTGGTCAAAGCTAATGAACCTGCTGATTATCGAATAACTCATTTCAGTGAAGTGAGGTTTTTTCAGATGAAGTCAGGAATCACTGAATGGATTTTTATGAGATAAAGTGTTAGATAGATAATTTTAGAATGAAATTATTTTGCCAAAAAAGTATAGTCAGCTTATCATTACAGTATTGCAGGCTAGAAAAAGTGTTCAAACTTTTGTTTGTAATTACAGTATACAGGTCAAGTTTCATATTTTGGAAAATAGCATGATAGTTAGATATATTTGTGCTCTAAATTACAGCCCTTTTTGTTTTTCGTGTTTGAATATTTTGTCCTGCAATTTCAATTTAATTTTTTTCTAATATGGCTGTCCTCATAAGGTATGTATGACTAATTTTCATATTTTAAAATGCTTAAGCACATTCTTGATTTTTAAAAGCCCAAAAAACGCTAATTTGAATGATATCCTATTTGTCTGATTTGCTAAAGAATTTCAGTTTCTCAATATAACCGCCTGGAAGGCTGTCTTACTGTAGATTTTGAATTTTCAGCTATTATTCTATAGGTTGCTGACATACATATCTAAAATTTTTTTTCAGTTAATAGATAGAAATATCAATGTTCGTTCTAATTAGCTATTTCTCATGTTCTAAATCATTCTCGTAGTTTGTTTATGAAAGTTCAAAAACATTAAAGTTATTCATTGTATAGTGAAAATGATATGTTTTTGCAGCAGTTTGATGTGGCTTAGGAACGTGCACAACAGATTGCACTTGTGCAGCAGCCTATATTCCACTAACAATGCTGTTGTACAGATTCTCTGGATGCTAGCCCAGTTCCGCATATTTTTCAGGTCACTAACTGATTCTGATTGGAATTTTAGGTGCATGTGGCTTTTTTTAATTCTCCTCACTTGGACAAGCTTCATAAAAAATAATAAATTATAAAGGGGTCATCGTCGAATTCTCATCAACTGGTGTTATTCCGCCTTGTCATCGTCACTCATCCCCTTATGCTTATCAACCACTTCATTGGGAATCCTGAGTTAATTTTCTTGTGCAATAAAGGTCCTAATTTTTGTGAAACACCCCACATAAATTGGAATGTTTGTGAAAATGGAATTTCTTATGTTCTCGATAATTTTGCTATGACTTAAGTTAAGCAAAAAAAGCTCCTCTTCTCGCCTTGTTTGACTGGAAAATCTAATAATACAAATTGTTTTACAAAAAATTCACAGATATAAACAATCAAACTTTCCATTCTTTTCTAATTCTCTCCTTGTAAATCTATTGTTAGAGAAAAACATAAAAATCTACATGATAATTTTGTCATTACCATCACAGATGAGGCTAGCAATAACTTAGATAAAGATTAAGATAAGATAATGATAAAGATCTCTTCTACAACACTAGCTATCACATACAGATAGAATATAATTACTTCTCCAATATTTTTAAGATAATAAATTGAACTATTCAAATTGATATGGGAAAATGTCAAGTGGTAAAGAAGCTTAAAGGAACATGGACAAAGTGTTTATTGGGCGGCGTTTGTCAACTTCAGAGAAAAACAAGGCGCTTGCCTCTTGTGCATTGTAATTTGTGGACAGGTTAAACCGGATACAACAACAGCTGCAAAATAGAACTTCACAAAATTTTTGGCTCAAAGTGCAAAATTTATAGTTTTGACTGGAATGAGCGAGATTTGACAATTTCCTCACCATTCAATAGAATATTTTATTGATGGACAATTGTG
Source organism: Mermis nigrescens (assembly GCA_036768485.1). NCBI lineage: Eukaryota > Metazoa > Nematoda > Enoplea > Mermithida > Mermithidae > Mermis > Mermis nigrescens. Next base: position 9,236,361 of record JAVLUZ010000142.1, on the reverse strand, counting down.
GCCAAAACAAATGCTCAAAAATCCAAATCAACAATGGACAACGCTATTTAAATGTTGAGTTATGAGACAATCAATTTTTCTAAAATTGATATTAGAGGTGGCAAATATGATATGGGATTGTTGTTCTTCCAAAGCTGCATGATTACTGAATGGACGATTTGCAAAATTTTCATCAAATTGCATCATCATGTTCCAATTAGCATCAAAAAGTGTGTGAGCATTTTTATAAAATTTAAGGGAGACAGGTTCTTGCTATTTTATAAGCAGCTAAATCATTACTCCTTGCTCAGGCACAAGTACAGTTTTATAGTTCATGTTTGTCAATGTTTGGCGTTTAAGAAACTCCACTCCTTCAGTTTTTCAAGGATTAATTATGCGTCCTTTTGATTTTTGCAAATCAACAAAGTACTTGAGGTCACAAAATGATATGCCATTCCAAAAGTCGGCTTTGGGCAATGATATAAACTGTAAGTGCCACCTTGTAGGGAGTTCTATTCTGCTCCGGATTGAGAGAAAGAAACATTTTGATTCTTAAATTTCTGATCAGTGGTTCCTGACTTAATCTAGTTGTAAGTTTTTCAGGGCAGGCACGTCTTAAATATGTTCATAGGTAGTTTTATTTAGATTACTGTAGCACAAGTTGTAGTCTATTATATAAAACAAATCTTATAGCACCAGAAAAAAAGATTGAATTCTGAATTTTTTTAGCATATTCTATCAAGATATGTACGGTATATGATTAGTAATTGACAAAAAATTCAAAAATAGTCATATTTGGTGAAAATAAAGTATGCCTAATTCAACCTTAATAAATCAAAATAAATCAGCTCTAAAAGTGGCTTATAAGATGAATACAGTTTTGCTACTGAACAATGTCAAAGATCATTCAGTGAGGCATGATAAAAGGGCATTTGTAGGATTTTTAAGGAGGGCAGTACCCAAAATTTCCCAAAAACCTTCAAAAAATGTTTTGAAATTCTTGGGAATTTTTCGCATAATATTACTGGAAAATTTGTAAAGTTTAGGAAGAAGGACGTTTAGTAGCTTAATTTACTGGAATTGTCAACATCATTGTAAGCAGCCTGCATTTATTTCATACTTTACAGTACACAGGGTGTACTATTTAAAATGCTAAGATTGGCAAAATAGTTATGCTTCAGCATCCTCAAATATTTAGTTTTCTTTTTTTCTAACACTATCTGCTCTAGATTTTAATATTTCTGCCTCCACGTTTAAACTATGCATATGTCGCATTGAGCATCATATATATTATCCATTGTTTTAGCACATTTTGCTAATTGCAATAAAAAAGTTTTTAAATAAATGGTTTTTAGCTTATTTTGCGAGGGAATCTGCATTTTAAATTAGCCATATGCAGGCGGTCATATTTAAAAAGGGATTCTTCATGACTTTTGTTCTTTCCTTTGGTAGATAACATTCAGATATGCATTAAGTTTGCTTAAGACAATGTGTACTGTTTGTAAATTTGTTCAGCAAGCCCTTATTGTAAAGAACAGTAGCAATATGTGATAATACTGCAACAATAAATCAGGATATAGCTATTGCAGCTCTACTGAATGTGGACAAACCTAAAATTTCACTTCATAATTACTCCTTTCAATACTCTATTTTGATTGCTCTCATAGCATTGTTCAATATAATCTACACTTTATGTGCAAATCTTAACCTAAAGCCAATATCCACTTTTCAGACTTCAAATTTATCTTGTACATTGGTGAACAAGAAATTCGTTTCTTGGTCAACTCAGACTACATTTGTGAGAAAACTCATTGAATATCTAATTTGTAAGCTTCAGCTTGATTCATAAATGTTGTAATTATTTAAAAGTTTCCTGCATATTATAGGCATGTACCTGAATGCTACTAATGGAAATATGATATTTGTCAGAAAAAGAACAAGTAACAGATGAGGCCTGAAATGACTTCAATGTTGCTTTGTAAAGCAATTAAGTTATTTGTATTGTATAGAGCAATAAACAATTTAGCAGAGGAGCTGATGGAGGCCTGAAAAGTTTTCTTTATATAGATCTGCATATTACTTCTGATTTCAAATGCAATATCCACGAGCAAACATGTTTTAAATGTTGTCAACTCACTAATCCGTGGCTCAGAGTCAAAGGCAGATGTTTAATGGTGCTATCATCATATTATGAGATTGAGCAACCACAATCCATATGTGCTATTAAAGTACAATATAGCAGATATTCACAACCACCATTCTGCATTTTTCATTGGCATTTGAAATGCATAAATACTTATCATTCCTAATTGGACATGCCTATGTGTATCTGGCTGATGAGGTGCAATATCCACAGGTAATGTGTGATTTTGTATATATCTAGTTAGAGAGAGGCTGTATAATCGTTTTTTAATAAGTTGCACGTGTTTACTGACATGCACAGCAATAAAATTCTGGGGGTATTTAAATTGTAATCATTAAGCCTACCACCCCCTTTTGTTTTTTAAGTCAATGGTTCCTGTGTTAGGACGCCATCCTAGACAGGCTAAAATGTTATTAGTCTCACTCGACATTCAAATATTAAGTATCATTTTGTGTTATTTTTTAAGTTCTTTCCAAATATGTTTGTTGTTTTTTGCTAAAGTCACTTTGTAAGACGTTATCAGTAAAAAACTTCTACAACACTTAAGCATAAACATGAGGTGGACATGGATAAAATAAATTCAAATAGTATGTTTCAGTTGACTAAAATATCATTTCAGGACTGTAGTAGCTGATTGAAGAGTAGAAGCCATCCGATCTTGTACTAATCATTGACCAAAACTTTTTGTGCAATTCAATTTTTCAAATGATATTCATGAAAATATGCATTTTTTAAGGATGTGTAATTTTATTTACTAGCCTGAATATTCCAAATGATGTGACTGGGGCTAAAATGCGGCTAGACATAGTTTTGTAGTCATACAAAACAAATTACAAAAAAAGTGTTCGGCTAGAAAGCTGTCCTAGTTCATATGAATGTGATGGTAAAGCATCAGACTGTAGTTTGATTTGTTTGCGGTTTGAAGCTACTAGCCCATACCTTTTTTATTTTGCGGGGGTAGCCAAAGGCGGACTCCCGAGGCTGACGCATATAGAAAAGCCTCTAATGGTTAAGCATAGAGCGGATCCCCAGAATGCGCTTGCGTGGGGGTCAGTATTCTACTGCAGCCCCTTAATAGATGAATAATTTGCATTTTGTAGGCTGCCACATCTCAAATTTTCCAATGGTTGTACTATAATCCTTTGCCCAATACCAGGAGCTTATGGTAGAGATAACAATTGCAATCAATGGCTAATATTTCTTGAAATTCTGACGGGAAACCCCATTTAGAGCATTTTTGACCGGACCCTTACTACACTTTAAAGGTTGTTTTCACACAATTAGAGAATTCGAGTACATTTAAGCGTATAAAAGTTTTATCCGCTGGTATTTTTTGATAAAATATATACAATAAATTGTCAAAATTCATTCAATTTGCTGTAAAATTAGTCTATGTTTCATGTTATAACATGCCTATAATGTGATAGTCGGTCAAAGCTAATGAACCTGCTGATTATTGAATAACTCATTTCAGTGAAGTGAGGTTTTTTTAGATGAAGTCAAGAATCACTGAATGGGGTTTTATGAAATAAAGTGTTAGATAGATAATTTTGGAATGAAATTATTTTGCCAAAAAAAGTATAGTCAGCTTATCTTTACAGTATTACAGGCTAGAAAAATTGTTCAAACTTTTGTTTGTAATTACAGTAAACAGGTCAAGTTTCATATTTTGGAAAATAGCATAATAGTTAGATATGTTTGTGCTCTAAATTTCAGCCCTTTTTGTTTTTCGTGTTTGAATATTTTGTCCTGCAATTTCAATTTATTTTTTTTAATATGGCAGTCCTCATAAGGTATGTATTTTACTCTGACTATTTTTCATATTTTAAAATGCTTAAGCACATTCTAGATTTTAGAAAGCCCAAAAAACGCTAATTTGAATGATATCCTACTTGTCTGATTTGATAATGAATTTCAGTTTCTCAATATGGCCGCCTGGAAAGCTGTCTTAATGTAGCTTTAGAATTTTCAGCTATTATTCTATAAGTTGCTGACATACATATCTAAAAATTTTTTAGTAAATAGATAGAAATATCAATGTTCTTTCTAATTAGCTATTTCTCATGTTCCAAATCATTCTCGTAGTTTGTTCATGAAAGTTCAAAAACATAGATATAATTGTATAGTTAAAATGATGTGTTTTTGCAGCTGTTTGATGTGGCTTAGGAAAGTGCAAAACATATTGCACTTGTGCAGCAGCCTATATTCCACTAACAATGCTGTTGTACACATTCTGTGGATGCTAGCCCAGTTCCGAATATTTTTCATGTTACTAACTGATTCTGATTGGATTTTTTGGTTCTTGTGGCTTTTTTTAATTTTCCTCACTTAGACCAGCTTCATAAAAAATAATAAATTATAAACAGGTTATCATCGAATTTTCATCAACTGGTGTTATTCCACCTTGTCATTGTCACTCATCCCCTTATGTTTATCAACCTTTTCATTGGGAATCCTGAGTTAATTTTCCTGTGCAATAAAGGTCCTAATTTTTGTGAAACTCCCCACATAAATTGGATTGTTTTTGAAAATGGAATTTCCTATGTTCTCGATAATTTTGCTACGACTTAAGTTAAGCAAAAAAAGCTCCTCTTCTCTCTTTGTTTGACTGGAAAATCTAATAATACAAATTGTTTCACAAAAAATTCACAGACATAAACAATTAAACTTTCCATTCTTTTCTAATTCTCTCCTTGTAAATCTATTGTTAGAGAAAAACATAAAAATCTACATGATAATTTTGTCATTACCATCACAGATGAGGCTAGCAATAACTTAGATAAAGATAAAGATAAGATAATGATAAAGATATCTTCTACAACACTAGCTATCACATACAGATAGAATATAATTACTTCTCTAACATTTTTAAGATAATAAATTAAACTATTCGAATTGATATGGGAAAAATGTCAAGTGGTAAAGAAGCTTAAAGGAATATGGAAAAAGTGTCCCCTGGGCGGCGTTTGTCAACTTCAGAGAAAAACAAGGCGCTTGCCTCTTGTGCATTGTAATTTGTGGACAGGTTAAACCGGATACGACAACAGCTGCAAAATAGAACTTCACAAAATTTTTGGCTCAAAGTTCAAAATTTATAGTTTTGTCTGGAATGAGCGAGATTTGACAATTTCCTCACCATTCAATAGAATATTTTATTGATGGACAATTGTGGCCAAAACAAATGCTCAAAAATCCAAATCAACAATGGACAACGCTATTTAAATGTTGAGTTATGAGACAATCAATTTTTCTAAAATTGATATTAGAGGTGGCAAATATGATATGGGATTGTTGTTCTTCCAAAGCTGCATGATTACTGAATGGACGATTTGCCAAATTTTCATCAAATTGCATCATCATGTTCCAATCAGCATCAAAAAGTGTGTGAGCATTTTTATGAAATTTAAGGGAGCCAGGTTCTTGCTATTTTATAAGGAGCTAAATCATTACTCCTGGCTCAGGCACAAGTACGGTTTTATAGTTCGTGTTTGTCAATGTTTGGCATTTGAGAAACTTCACTCTTTCAATTTTTATGGATTAATTATGCATCCTTTTGATTTTTGCAAATCAACAAATTACAGGACGTCACAAAATGATATGCCATTCCAAAAGTCGGCTTTGGCCTATGATATAAACTGTAAGTGCCACCTTGTAGGGAGTCCTATTTTGCTCCAGATTGAGAGCAAGAAGTATTTTGCTTCTCAAATTTCTAATCAATGGTTCCTGTTTTAATCTAGTTATAAGTTTTTCAGGGCAGGCACATCTTAAATATGTTCATAGGTAGTTTTATTTAGATTACTGTAGTGCAAGTTGTAGTCTATTATATAAAACAAATCTTATAGCACCAGAAAAAAAGATTGAATTCTGAATTTTTTGAAGCATATTCTATCGAGATATGTACGGTATATGATTAGTAATTGATGAAAAATTCGAAAATAGTCATTATTGGCAAAAATAAAGTATGCCTAATTAAACCTTAATAAATCAAAATAAATCAGCTCCAAAAGTGGCTTACTAAACCAATACAGTTTTGCTACTGAACAATGTCAAAAATTATTCAGTGCGGCATGATAAAGAGGCAGATTCAGAATTTTTTGAGGAGTGCAGTACCCTGAATTTACCAGAAACGGTCAAAAAGCGTTTCGAAATTTTTGACAATTTTTTGCATAATATTACTGGAAAATTTGTGAAAGTTCAGGAGGAAGGACGTTTAGTAGCTTAATTTACTGGAATTGTCAACATCATTGTAAGCAGCCTGCATTTATTTCATAGTTTACAGTACACAGGGTGTACTATTTAAAATGCTAAGATTGGCAAAATAGTTATGCTTCAGCATCCTCAAATATTTAGTTTTCTTTTTTTCTAACACTATCTGCTCTAGATTTTAATATTTCTGCCTCCAAGTTTAAACTATGCATATGTCGCATTGAGCATCATATATATTATCCATTGTTTTAGCACATTTTGCTAATTGCAATAAAAAAGTTTTTAAATAAATGGTTCTTCAGCTTATTTTTGCGAGGGAATCTGCATTTTCAATTAGCCATATGCAGGCGGTCATATTTAAAAAGGGATTCTTCATGACTTTTGTTCTTTCCTTTGGTAGATAACATTCAGATATGCATTAAGTTTGCTTAAGACAATGTGTACTGTTTGTAAATTTGTTCAGCAAGCCCTTATTGTAAAGAACAGTAGCAATATGTGATAGTACTGCAACAATAAATCAGATATAGCTATTGCAGCTCTACTGAATGTGGACAAACCTAAAATTTCACTTCATAATTACTCCTTTCAATACTCTATTTTGATTGCTCTCATAGCATTGTTCAATATAATCTACACTTTATGTGCAAATCTTAACCTAAAGCCAATATCCACTTTTCAGACTTCAAATTTATCTTGTACATTGGTGAACAAGAAATTCGTTTCTTGGTCAACTCAGACTACATTTGTGAGAAAACTCATTGAATATCTAATTTGTTAGCTTCAGCTTGATTCATAAATGTTGTAATTATTTAAAAGTTTCCTGCATGTTATAGGCATGTACCTGAATGCTACTAATGGAAATATGATATTTGTCAGAAAAAGAACAAGTAACAGATGAGGCCTGAAATGACTTCAATGTTGCTTTGTAAAGCAATTAAGTTATTTGTATTGTATAGAGCAATAAACAATTTAGCAGAGGAGCTGATGGAGGCCTGAAAAAGTTTTCTTTATATAGATCTGCATATTACTTCTGATTTCAAATGCAATATCCACGAGCAAACATGTTTTAAATGTTGTCAACTCACTAATCCGTGGCTCAGAGTCAAAGGCAGATGTTTAATGGTGCTATCATCATATTATGAGATTGAGCAACCACAATCCATATGTGCTATTAAAGTACAATATAGCAGATATTCACAACCACCATTCTGCATTTTTTCATTGGCATTTGAAATGCATAAATACTTATCATTCCTAATTGGACATGCCTATGTGTATCTGGCTGATGAGGTGCAATATCCACAGGTAATGTGTCATTTGTATATATCTAGTTAGAGAGAGGCTGTATAATCGTTTTTTAATAAGTTGCACGTGTTTACTGACATGCACAGCAATAAAATTCCTGGGGTATTTTAAATTGCAATCATTAAGCTCTACCACCCCCTTTTGTTTTTGCAGTGTCAATGGTTCCTGTGTTAGAGACGCCATCCTCAGACAGGCTAAAATGTTATTAGTTTCACTCGACATTCAAATATTAGTATCATTTTGTGTTATTTTTTAAGTTCTTTCCAAATATGTTTGTTGTTTTTTGCTAAAGTCTTTTTGTAAGACATTAATGGGTGAAAACTTCTACAACACTTAAGCATAAACATTGAGGTGGACATGGATAAAATAAATTCAAATAGTATGTTTCAGTTGACTCAAAATATCATTTCAGTGACTGTAGTAGCTGATTGAAGAGTAGAAGCCATCCGATCTTTGTGACTGCACCATCGACCAAAACTTTTTGTAGCAATTTAATTTTTTCAAATGATGTTCATGAAAAATATGCATTTTTTAAGGATGTGTAATTTTATTTTCACTAGCCTGGAATATTCCAAATGATGTGACTGGGGCTAAAATGCGGCTAGATACATAGTTTTGTAGCTCGTACAAAATAAATTACCATAAAAAGTGTTTGGCTAGAAAGCTGTCCTTAGTTCATATGAATGTGATGGTCAAGCATTAGACTGTAGTTTGACTTGTTTGCGGTTTGAAGCTACTAGCTCCATACCTTTTATTTTGCGTGGGGTAGCCAAAGGCGGACTCCCGAGGCTGACGCATATAGAAAAGCCTCTAATGGTTAAGCATAGAGCGGACCCCCAGAATGCATGCCATGCGTGGGGGTTACGTATTCTACTGCAGCCCCTTAATAGATGAATAATTTTGCATTTTTGTAGGCTGCCACATCTCATAAATTTTCCAATGGTTGTTTAGCCTATAACTCCTGCACAATACCAGGAGCTTATGGTAGAGATAACAATTGCAATCAATGGCTAATATTTCTTGAAATTCTGACGGGAAACCCTCATTTAGAGCATTTTTTGATTTTTGACCGGATCCCTTACTACCATACGTGAGGCAGAAGATAAAATTCTGGGCGCAAGATTTTTTTGAAGGTCGAAAAATGGCCTTAAAATGGTGGTATGATGATAAAAACACCATTTTTCGATCGTTTCTTATCAAGCACTATCCATTGGCATCAAAAAATTGGCGAAAAAACGAAAAAAATTTTCAAACATTGAATTCTGGGGGGGTATTTTGATTTCTGGGGGGCATTTTGGTGTCTGGGGTGCATACCCCCCCAAACCCCCCCCACGCCCAGGTGTGCTTACTTTTACACTTTAAAGGTTGTTTTCACACAATTAGAGAATTCGAGTACATTTAAGCGTATAAATTTTTATCCGCTGGTATTTTTTGATAAAATATATACAATAAATTGTCAAAATTCATTCAAGTTGCTGTAAAATTAGTCTATGTTTCATGTTATAACATGCCTATAATGTGATAGTCGGTCAAAGCTAATGAACCTGCTGATTATCGAATAACTCATTTCAGTGAAGTGAGGTTTTTTTAGATGAAGTCAAGAATCACTGAATGGATTTTTATGAAATAAAGTGTTAGATAGATAATTTTAGAATGAAATTATTTTGCCAAAAAAAGTATAGTCAGCTTATCTTTACAGTATTGCAGGCTAGAAAAAGTGTTCAAACTTTTGTTTGTAATTACAGTATACAGGTCAAGTTTCATATTTTGGAAAATAGCATGATAGTTAGATATGTTTGTGCTCTAAATTTCAGCCCTTTTTGTTTTTCGTGTTTGAATATTTTGTCCTGCAATTTCAATTTAATTTTTTTTAATATGGCTGTCCTCATAAGGTATGTATGTTACTCTGACTATTTTTCATATTTTAAAATGCTTAAGCACATTCTAGATTTTTAGAAAGCCCAAAAAACGCTAATTTGAATGATATCCTACTTGTCTGATTTGCTAAAGAATTTCAGTTTCTCAATATGGCCGCCTGGAAAGCTGTCTTACTGTAGCTTTAGAATTTTCAGCTATTATTCTATAAGTTGCTGACATACATATCTAAAATATTTTTTCAGTAAATAGATAGAAATATCAATGTTCTTTCTAATTAGCTATTTCTCATGTTCTAAATCATTCTCGTAGTTTGTTTATGAAAGTTCAAAAACATTAAAGTTATTCATTGTATAGTGAAAATGATATGTTTTTGCAGCAGTTTGATGTGGCTTAGGAAAGTGCACAACATATTGCACTTGTGCAGCAGCCTATATTCCACTAACAATGCTGTTGTACACATTCTCTGGATGCTAGCCCAGTTCCGCATATTTTTCATGTTACTAACTGATTCTGATTGGATTTTTTGGTTCATGTGGCTTTTTTTAATTTTCCTCACTTAGACCAGCTTCATAAAAAATAATAAATTATAAACAGGTTATCATCGAATTTTCATCAACTGGTGTTATTCCGCCTTGTCATTGTCACTCATCCCCTTATGTTTATCAACCTTTTCATTGGGAATCCTGAGTTAATTTTCCTGTGCAATAAAGGTCCTAATTTTTGTGAAACTCCCCACATAAATTGGATTGTTTGTGAAAATGGAATTTCCTATGTTCTCGATAATTTTGCTACGACTTAAGTTAAGCAAAAAAAGCTCCTCTTCTCTCTTTGTTTGACTGGAAAATCTAATAATACAAATTGTTTCACAAAAAATTCACAGACATAAACAATCAAACTTTCCATTCTTTTCTAATTCTCTCCTTGTAAATCTATTGTTAGAGAAAAACATAAAAATCTACATGATAATTTTGTCATTACCATCACAGATGAGGCTAGCAATAACTTAGATAAAGATAAAGATAAGATAATGATAAAGATATCTTCTACAACACTAGCTATCACATACAGATAGAATATAATTACTTCTCTAACATTTTTAAGATAATAAATTAAACTATTCGAATTGATATGGGAAAAATGTCAAGTGGTAAAGAAGCTTAAAGGAACATGGACAAAGTGTCCCCTGGGCGGCGTTTGTCAACTTCAGAGAAAAACAAGGCGCTTGCCTCTTGTGCATTGTAATTTGTGGACAGGTTAAACCGGATACGACAACAGCTGCAAAATAGAACTTCACAAAATTTTTGGCTCAAAGTGCAAAATTTATAGTTTTGACTGGAATGAGCGAGATTTGACAATTTCCTCACCATTCAATAGAATATTTTATTGATGGACAATTGTGGCCAAAACAAATGCTCAAAAATCCAAATCAACAATGGACAACGCTATTTAAATGTTGAGTTATGAGACAATCAATTTTTCTAAAATTGATATTAGAGGTGGCAAATATGATATGGGATTGTTGTTCTTCCAAAGCTGCATGATTACTGAATGGACGATTTGCCAAATTTTCATCAAATTGCATCATCATGTTCCAATTAGCATCAAAAAGTGTGTGAGCATTTTTATAAAATTTAAGGGAGACAGGTTCTTGCTATTTTATAAGCAGCTAAATCATTACTCCTTGCTCAGGCACAAGTACAGTTTTATAGTTCATGTTTGTCAATGTTTGGCGTTTAAGAAACTCCACTCCTTCAGTTTTTCAAGGATTAATTATGCGTCCTTTTGATTTTTGCAAATCAACAAAGTACTTGAGGTCACAAAATGATATGCCATTCCAAAAGTCGGCTTTGGGCTATGATATAAACTGTAAGTGCCACCTTGTAGGGAGTTCTATTCTGCTCCGGATTGAGAGAAAGAAACATTTTGATTCTTAAATTTCTGATCAGTGGTTCCTGACTTAATCTAGTTGTAAGTTTTTCAGGGCAGGCACGTCTTAAATATGTTCATAGGTAGTTTTATTTAGATTACTGTAGCACAAGTTGTAGTCTATTATATAAAACAAATCTTATAGCACCAGAAAAAAGATTGAATTCTGAATTTTTTTAGCATATTCTATCAAGATATGTACGGTATATGATTAGTAATTGACAAAAAATTCAAAAATAGTCATATTTGGTGAAAATAAAGTATGCCTAATTCAACCTTAATAAATCAAAATAAATCAGCTCTAAAAGTGGCTTATAAGATGAATACAGTTTTGCTACTGAACAATGTCAAAGATCATTCAGTGAGGCATGATAAAAGGGCATTTGTAGGATTTTTAAGGAGGGCAGTACCCAAAATTTCCCAAAAACCTTCAAAAAATGTTTTGAAATTTTTGGGAATTTTTTGCATAATATTACTGGAAAATTTGTAAAGTTTAGGAAGTAGGACGTTTAGTAGCTTAATTTACTGGAATTGTCAACATCATTGTAAGCAGCCTGCATTTATTTCATAGTTTACAGTACACAGGGTGTACTATTTAAAATGCTAAGATTGGCAAAATAGTTATGCTTCAGCATCCTCAAATATTTAGTTTTCTTTTTTTCTAACACTATCTGCTCTAGATTTTAATATTTCTGCCTCCAAGTTTAAACTATGCATATGTCGCATTGAGCATTATATATATTATCCATTGTTTTAGCACATTTTGCTAATTGCAATAAAAAAGTTTTTAAATAAATGGTTCTTAGCTTATTTTGCGAGGGAATCTGCATTTTCAATTAGCCATATGCAGGCGGTCATATTTAAAAAGGGATTCTTCATGACTTTTGTTCTTTCCTTTGGTAGATAACATTCAGATATGCATTAAGTTTGCTTAAGACAATGTGTACTGTTTGTAAATTTGTTCAGCAAGCCCTTATTGTAAAGAACAGTAGCAATATGTGATAGTACTGCAACAATAAATCAGGATATAGCTATTGCAGCTCTACTGAATGTGGACAAAACTAAAATTTCACTTCATAATTACTCCTTTCAATACTCTATTTTGATTGCTCTCATAGCATTGTTCAATATAATCTACACTTTATGTGCAAATCTTAACCTAAAGCCAATATCCACTTTTCAGACTTCAAATTTATCTTGTACATTGGTGAACAAGAAATTCGTTTCTTGGTCAACTCAGACTACATTTGTGAGAAAACTCATTGAATATCTAATTTGTTAGCTTCAGCTTGATTCATAAATGTTGTAATTATTTAAAAGTTTCCTGCATATTATAGGCATGTACCTGAATGCTACTAATGGAAATATGATATTTGTCAGAAAAAGAACAAGTAACAGATGAGGCCTGAAATGACTTCAATGTTGCTTTGTAAAGCAATTAAGTTATTTGTATTGTATAGAGCAATAAACAATTTAGCAGAGGAGCTGATGGAGGCCTGAAAAAGTTTTCTTTATATAGATCTGCATATTACTTCTGATTTCAAATGCAATATCCACGAGCAAACATGTTTTAAATGTTGTCAACTCACTAATCCGTGGCTCAGAGTCAAAGGCAGATGTTTAATGGTGCTATCATCATATTATGAGATTGAGCAACCACAATCCATATGTGCTATTAAAGTACAATATAGCAGATATTCACAACCACCATTCTGCATTTTTCATTGGCATTTGAAATGCATAAATACTTATCATTCCTAATTGGACATGCCTATGTGTATCTGGCTGATGAGGTGCAATATCCACAGGTAATGTGTCATTTTGTATATATCTAGTTAGAGAGAGGCTGTATAATCGTTTTTTAATAAGTTGCACGTGTTTACTGACATGCACAGCAATAAAATTCTGGGGGTATTTAAATTGTAATCATTAAGCCTACCACCCCCTTTTGTTTTTTTAAGTCAAAGGTTCCTGTGTTAGGACGCCATCCTAGACAGGCTAAAATGTTATTAGTCTCACTCGACATTCAAATATTAAGTATCATTTTGTGTTATTTTTTAAGTTCTTTCCAAATATGTTTGTTGTTTTTTGCTAAAGTCACTTTGTAAGACGTTATCAGTAAAAACTTCTACAACACTTAAGCATAAACATGAGGTGGACATGGATAAAATAAATTCAAATAGTATGTTTCAGTTGACTAAAATATCATTTCAGGACTGTAGTAGCTGATTGAAGAGTAGAAGCCATCCGATCTTGTACTAATCATTGACCAAAACTTTTTGTGCAATTCAATTTTTCAAATGATATTCATGAAAATATGCATTTTTTAAGGATGTGTAATTTTATTTACTAGCCTGAATATTCCAAATGATGTGACTGGGGCTAAAATGCGGCTAGACATAGTTTTGTAGTCATACAAAACAAATTACAAAAAAAGTGTTCGGCTAGAAAGCTGTCCTAGTTCATATGAATGTGATGGTAAAGCATCAGACTGTAGTTTGATTTGTTTGCGGTTTGAAGCTACTAGCCCATACCTTTTTTATTTTGCGGGGGTAGCCAAAGGCGGACTCCCGAGGCTGACGCATATAGAAAAGCCTCTAATGGTTAAGCATAGAGCGGATCCCCAGAATGCGCTTGCGTGGGGGTCAGTATTCTACTGCAGCCCCTTAATAGATGAATAATTTGCATTTTGTAGGCTGCCACATCTCAAATTTTCCAATGGTTGTACTATAATCCTTTGCCCAATACCAGGAGCTTATGGTAGAGATAACAATTGCAATCAATGGCTAATATTTCTTGAAATTCTGACGGGAAACCCCATTTAGAGCATTTTTGACCGGACCCTTACTACACTTTAAAGGTTGTTTCCACACAATTAGAGAATTCGAGTACATTTAAGCATATAAAAGTTTTATCCGCTGGTATTTTTTGATAAAATATATACAATAAATTGTCAAAATTCATTCAATTTGCTGTAAAATTAGTCTATGTTTCATGTTATAACATGCCTATAATGTGATAGTCGGTCAAAGCTAATGAACCTGCTGATTATTGAATAACTCATTTCAGTGAAGTGAGGTTTTTTTAGATGAAGTCAAGAATCACTGAATGGGGTTTTATGAAATAAAGTGTTAGATAGATAATTTTGGAATGAAATTATTTTGCCAAAAAAAGTATAGTCAGCTTATCTTTACAGTATTACAGGCTAGAAAAATTGTTCAAACTTTTGTTTGTAATTACAGGAAACAGGTCAAGTTTCATATTTTGGAAAATAGCATAATAGTTAGATATGTTTGTGCTCTAAATTTCAGCCCTTTTTGTTTTTCGTGTTTGAATGTTTTGTCCTGCAATTTCAATTTATTTTTTTTAATATGGCAGTCCTCATAAGGTATGTATTTTACTCTGACTATTTTTCATATTTTAAAATGCTTAAGCACATTCTAGATTTTAGAAAGCCCAAAAAACGCTAATTTGAATGATATCCTACTTGTCTGATTTGATAATGAATTTCAGTTTCTCAATATGGCCGCTTGGAAAGCTGTCTTAATGTAGCTTTAGAATTTTCAGCTATTATTCTATAAGTTGCTGACATACATATCTAAAAATTTTTTAGTAAATAGATAGAAATATCAATGTTCTTTCTAATTAGCTATTTCTCATGTTCCAAATCATTCTCGTAGTTTGTTCATGAAAGTTCAAAAACATAGATATAATTGTATAGTTAAAATGATGTGTTTTTGCAGCTGTTTGATGTGGCTTAGGAAAGTGCAAAACATATTGCACTTGTGCAGCAGCCTGTATTCCACTAACAATGCTGTTGTACACATTCTGTGGATGCTAGCCCAGTTCCGAATATTTTTCATGTTACTAACTGATTCTGATTGGATTTTTTGGTTCTTGTGGCTTTTTTTAATTTTCCTCACTTAGACCAGCTTCATAAAAAATAATAAATTATAAACAGGTTATCATCGAATTTTCATCAACTGGTGTTATTCCGCCTTGTCATTGTCACTCATCCCCTTATGTTTATCAATCTTTTCATTGGGAATCCTGAGTTAATTTTCCTATGCAATAAAGGTCCTAATTTTTGTGAAACTCCCCACATAAATTGGATTGTTTTTGAAAATGGAATTTCCTATGTTCTCGATAATTTTGCTACGACTTAAGTTAAGCAAAAAAAGCTCCTCTTCTCTCTTTGTTTGACTGGAGAATCTAATAATACAAATTGTTTCACAAAAAATTCACAGACATAAACAATTAAACTTTCCATTCTTTTCTAATTCTCTCCTTGTAAATCTATTGTTAGAGAAAAACATAAAAATCTACATGATAATTTTGTCATTACCATCACAGATGAGGCTAGCAATAACTTAGATAAAGATAAAGATAAGATAATGATAAAGATATCTTCTACAACACTAGCTATCACATACAGATAGAATATAATTACTTCTCTAACATTTTTAAGATAATAAATTAAACTATTCGAATTGATATGGGAAAAATGTCAAGTGGTAAAGAAGCTTAAAGGAATATGGAAAAAGTGTCCCCTGGGCGGCGTTTGTCAACTTCAGAGAAAAACAAGGCGCTTGCCTCTTGTGCATTGTAATTTGTGGACAGGTTAAACCGGATACGACAACAGCTGCAAAATAGAACTTCACAAAATTTTTGGCTCAAAGTTCAAAATTTATAGTTTTGTCTGGAATGAGCGAGATTTGACAATTTCCTCACCATTCAATAGAATATTTTATTGATGGACAATTGTGGCCAAAACAAATGCTCAAAAATCCAAATCAACAATGGACAACGCTATTTAAATGTTGAGTTATGAGACAATCAATTTTTCTAAAATTGATATTAGAGGTGGCAAATATGATATGGGATTGTTGTTCTTCCAAGGCTGCATGATTACTGAATGGACGATTTGCCAAATTTTCATCAAATTGCATCATCATGTTCCAATCAGCATCAAAAAGTGTGTGAGCATTTTTATGAAATTTAAGGGAGCCAGGTTCTTGCTATTTTATAAGGAGCTAAATCATTACTCCTGGCTCAGGCACAAGTACGGTTTTATAGTTCGTGTTTGTCAATGTTTGGCATTTGAGAAACTTCACTCTTTCAATTTTTATGGATTAATTATGCATCCTTTTGATTTTTGCAAATCAACAAATTACAGGACGTCACAAAATGATATGCCATTCCAAAAGTCGGCTTTGGCCTATGATATAAACTGTAAGTGCCACCTTGTAGGGAGTCCTATTTTGCTCCAGATTGAGAGCAAGAAGTATTTTGCTTCTCAAATTTCTAATCAATGGTTCCTGTTTTAATCTAGTTATAAGTTTTTCAGGGCAGGCACATCTTAAATATGTTGATAGATAGTTTTATTTAGATTACTGTAGTGCAAGTTGTAGTCTATTATATAAAACAAATCTTATAGCACCAGAAAAAAAGATTGAATTCTGAATTTTTTGAAGCATATTCTATCGAGATATGTACGGTATATGATTAGTAATTGATGAAAAATTCGAAAATAGTCATTATTGGCAAAAATAAAGTATGCCTAATTAAACCTTAATAAATCAAAATAAATCAGCTCCAAAAGTGGCTTACTAAACCAATACAGTTTTGCTACTGAACAATGTCAAAAATTATTCAGTGCGGCATGATAAAGAGGCAGATTCAGAATTTTTTGAGGAGTGCAGTACCCTGAATTTACCAGAAACGGTCAAAAAGCGTTTCGAAATTTTTGACAATTTTTTGCATAATATTACTGGAAAATTTGTGAAATTCAGGAGGAAAGACATTTAGTCGAGTACATTGAAGCGTATAAATTTTTATACGCTGGTATTTTTTGATAAAATATATACAATAAATTGTCAAAATTCATTTAAGTTGCTGTAAAATTAGTCCATGTTTCATGTTATAACATGCTTATAATGTGATAGTCAGTCAAAGCTAATGAACTTGCTGATTATCGAATAACTCATTTCAGTGAAGTGAGGTTTTTTTAGATGAAGTCAAGAATCACTGAATGGATTTTTATGAAATAAAGTGTTAGATAGATAATTTTAGAATGAAATTATTTTGCCAAAAAAAGTATAGTCAGCTTATCTTTACAGTATTGCAGGCTAGAAAAATTGTTCAAACTTTTGTTTGTAATTACAGTAAACAGGTCAAGTTTCATATTTTGGAAAATACCATAATAGTTAGATATGTTTGTGCTCTAAATTTCAGCCCTTTTTGTTTTTCGTGTTTGAATATTTTGTCCTGCAATTTCAATTTATTTTTTTTAATATGGCAGTCCTCATAAGGTATGTATTTTACTCTGACTATTTTTCATATTTTAAAATGCTTAAGCACATTCTAGATTTTAGAAAACCCAAAAAACGCTAATTTGAATGATATCCTACTTGTCTGATTTGATAAAGAATTTCAGTTTCTCAATATGGCCGCCTGGAAAGCTGTCTTACTGTAGCTTTAGAATTTTCAGCTATTATTCTATAAGTTGCTGACATACTTATCTAAAAATTTTTTAGTAAATAGATAGAAATATCAATGTTCTTTCTAATTAGCTATATCTCATGTTGCAAATCATTCTCGTAGTTTGTTCATGAAAGTTCAAAAACATAGATATAATTGTATAGTTAAAATGTTGTGTTTTTGCAGCAGTTTGATGTGGCTTAGGAGAGTGCAAAACATATTGCACTTGTGCAGCAGCCTATATTCCACTAACAATGCTGTTGTACACATTCTGTGGATGCTAGCCCAGTTCCGCATATTTTTCATGTTACTAACTGATTCTGATTGGATTTTTTGGTTCATGTGGCTTTTTTTAATTTTCCTCACTTAGACCAGCTTCATAAAAAATAATAAATTATAAACAGGTTATCATCGAATTTTCATCAACTGGTGTTATTCCGCCTTGTCATTGTCACTCATCCCCTTATGTTTATCAACCTTTTCATTGGGAATCCTGAGTTAATTTTCCTGTGCAATAAAGGTCCTAATTTTTGTGAAACTCCCCACATAAATTGGATTGTTTGTGAAAATGGAATTTCCTATGTTCTCGATAATTTTGCTACGACTTAAGTTAAGCAAAAAAAGCTCCTCTTCTCTCTTTGTTTGACTGGAAAATCTAATAATACAAATTGTTTCACAAAAAATTCACAGACATAAACAATTAAACTTTCCATTCTTTTCTAATTCTCTCCTTGTAAATCTATTGTTAGAGAAAACATAAAAATCTACATGATAATTTTGTCATTACTATCACAGATGAGGCTAGCAATAACTTAGATAAAGATAAAGATAACATAATGATAAAGATATCTTCTACAACACTAGCTATCACATACAGATAGAATATAATTACTTCTCTAACATTTTTAAGATAAT
>JAVLUZ010000142.1:9173606-9217429 GCA_036768485.1 Mermis nigrescens | reverse complement strand
GGGATCTTGTATTAATTGTCACTTCAGAAAGGAACTACACTGGCGCCAATGTGCACTTAAAAAAACAGTCACTGCGGTTCAGTGATATTTTGTTTACGATTCAGTAAAAAAAATCGCTGAACAGAAGTGAAAATTTTTCTGAATTTCAAAAGAGAGGTCACGGAATTGCATGACCTTTTTTCTGAATTTCAATGAAAAAGTCATGGAAATTCATTGACCATTTTTTTGAATTTCAGAAACCACGTCACAGAACTGCAGTTACCAACATGGGCAGCAGCAAAATCCTGCGGAGTCTGGGGGCAAAATCGCTAAAATTTAATTATGGGGCCTCCGCTAGATTCTAGGGGGGTTCCAGACTCCTCACGCCCATGCGTGGCAATGACTGTTTTCTTGAATTTCTGAAAAGTCGATGAATTGCAATAAGTTATGTTATGAGCAAACATTGGCGCAGGGGGTTTGGGGGTTTGTCTCGCCAGGAACTTAAAATACCCAAAGATTAGTGTAGACCCGACCCCTAGGCACACCTGGGCGTGGGGAGTTTGGGGGGTATGCACCACACATGGGCGTGGGGGGTTGGGGGTAAGCACCCTCCCCAGAAGTTAAAATTTTTTTTTTTTGCTTTTTTAGCAATTTTTGATGCCATTGGATAGTGCTTGATAAGAAACGTCGAAAAATGGTGTTTTTTCGCCATATGACCACTTTTAAGACTATTTTTTGACCTTTGAAAATTTTTTCACCCCTACCCTCTCCAGAAATTTTTTCACCCCCCTCTGAATTTCGGTGCTACTCCACCTATGGTATGCACCCCCCAGAAACCAAGATACTCCCCAGAAATCAAAATACCTCCTTCCAGAATTCAATTTTTAAAAATTTTTCCGTTTTTTTTCGCAATTTTTTTGATGATAATGGATAGTGCTTGATGAGAAACGTCGAAAAATTTTGTTTTTATCGCCGTACCACCATTTTTAGGGCCATTTTTTACCTTCAAATAATCTTGCACCCTTCAGAATTTTCTTGCTGCCCACGTATGCCCCTAGGATTTCCAAAAAGTGTTGGACAGTATTTTGACCATAACTGCTGTTTCTGAATAATGAATGCCTACCTTGCATACAGAAATTCGAATTAGGTAATAAGTTTTAGCACAGGTAATTTAATTGCATACATGTGGCCGCATGAGTCTACATAAATAAATCAGTACATATTTGTACAAATGCGTAGGTGGGTAGGTACATTTTTGATTCCGATAGCTGCAATCCGCCCATTCTAGGCTTTAAGCAGAGGCTGATTTTGATATTAGTCGGATGAGACCATTCATGGGCGAGATTGGTCTGCATTCGCCGAGAATTCGATGGACTACCAAAAATCGATTCATCCTCATATTTGAATTTTAGGTGCTATGTTTAGCGAGTTTGCCCCATCGGACCCCAGAATTTGTCTGCTAAAATTCGATTTAATTGAACAGACTACAGCGAGCGAATAAGTATCTGATGACACTGTCAAAAATTTGAGATTTTTGAGTCAAAAAATTATCTTCAACGTTTAAAAGGCACACTTTTTATGATTTTTTGAAAAATGGACGACTCGTGGGAATCACAGCTAATTTGATGGGGTCTGTAGCCGTTCTAGAGCCGAATTCCCCAAACACACCTCTCGATCATACTGCACAATTTGAGGGCCAAAATGGCGTCAAAAACAGTATAAATGCTAAGATAGCTCACAACTGGTTACTGAATAATTTCAAGCATTTGAGGGAAATGTTTGATTTACTTCCGTTTTTATTCTTCGATTTCTCATTCTGCAATCCTGTTGTTCCGTTCTGATAGTCCAGCTCGTATGTAGATCTCAGCTTAATGCCCCTTGTGCATATCTGATCTCACTTGAATTTAATATTTCCCGCCCTCAAACGAATCCGAAACACTATCTGATTCATGTAATTCATTGCAAATGATCAATTTCTAATGCTCAAAATGTATTTATCGTTCACAGCTACGTGCAGAACTCTGAAAAAGCAATTGTGTGCACTCTACTCATCACCGACGTCGTACAAATCAGCTATGGAGTAATCTACCTGTTTACTTACTGTATGTATAGAAGTCCTGTATAAACAGACAAACATATTCTGGCCTGGCGTGGCGACGCAATTGTCATATTAATTTGAATATTAGTAGGCACTTACGCTAGGCACGAGTCCATAATTTTTATGCTGGTTCTTTCTATATACGTTTCATTAGACGTTTCAAGTAGGTATGTACGTCCCACAATAAAGAAGCATAATAGCCGAAAATAAGAAAGTAGGCCGTTTTTGATTGCTATTGATTGCAATGCGGGCCTTAATTACGGGTGTACTGTAGGTCTGGTCATCTCAAATTTCTCGAACCGAATTCGCCAGATGCGGATCTTTTGTCTTCTTTGCGCACCAAACACACAAATATAGTTTGATCAGTCAAGTAAGTTTTGCCCAAATCAAAATATCATCGTGTCACCTCCCTAGACTGAGGTGTTATCCAAGCCGTCCTAGGTTGCATCGCTGCACGATGTAATATAGATATGTAGGTACATGTGTACATACATACTTGTATTACGTTGTGATTTTCCAATATTGAAAATATTTTATGGATGTTGTTACAAAAGAACATTACAGTAATCATTAAAGCAACACTCTAGAATAGAGAAAGAAGTACATACCAACATAAATACTTTTTAATTAAATTGGTTTTTCCAGACGGAAAAGGCGGAAAATAATAAATTCAAGTGAGATCAGACATGCACAAGGGGCATTAAGCTGAATTCATACAGGCTGTACTAACAGAACAATAGGATTGCGGAATGAGAAACGAAGAATACAAATGGAAGTAAATCAAACATTTCCCTCAAATGCTTGAAATTATCCAGTGACCAGTTGTAAGCTATTTTAGCATTTATACTAATTGTTTTTTGACGCCATTTTGGCCCTAAAATTGCGCAGTATGATTGAGAGGTGTTTTTGGGGAATTCGGGTCCAGAATGGCTACAGACCCCATCAAATTAGCTGTGATTCCCACAGTCGTCGATTTTTCAAAAAATCATAGAAAGTGTGCCTTTTGAACGTTGAAGATAATTTTTTGACTCAAAAATGTCAAATTTTCGACAGTGTTATCAGATACTTATTCACTCGCTGTAGTCTTTTCAATTAAATCGAATTTTAAGCAGCGACCAAATTCTGGGGATCCGATGGGGCAAACTCGCTAAACATAGCACCAAAATTCAAATATGAGGATCAATCGATTTTTGGTAGTCCATCGAATTCTCAGCGAATGCAGACCAATCTCGTCCATGAGTGGTCTCGTCCGACTAATATCAAAATCAGACTCTGCTTAAAGCCTAGAATGGGCGGATTGCAGCTCGGAATCGAAAATGTACCCACCTGCGCATTTGTACAAATATATACCTATTTATTTATGTAGCTTCATGCAGTCATATGTATGTAATTAAATTACCTGTGCTAAAAATTATTATCTAATTCGAATTTTTGTATGCAAGGTAGGCATTCATTATTCAGAAACAGTAGTTACGGTAAAAATACTGTCTAACACTTTTTGGAAAACCTAGGGGTCGAGTCTACACCATAGGTGGGCAGCACCGAAATTCTGGGGGAGGAGGTAAAAAAATTTTCAAAGGTCAAAAAAGGTCTTAAAAGTGGTCGTATGCACACATGGGCGTGGGGGTTTGGTGGTATGCACCTCCGCCAGAAGTTGAAATACCCTCCCAGAAATCAAAATACCCCCCAGAAAATTTTTTTTGCTTTTTCAGCAATTTTTGCATGCCATTGGATAGTGCTCGATGAGAAACGTCGGAAAATGGTGTTCTTTTCGCCAAACGACCACTTTTAAGACCCTTTTTTGACCTTTAAAAATTTTTTCACCCCCTCCAGAAATTTTTTCATCCCCCCCAGAATTTTGGTGCTGCCCACCTATGGTCGTATGGCGAAAAACACAATTTTCCGACGTTTCCCATCGAGCACTATCCAATGGCATCAAAAATCGCTAAAGAAGCAAAAAAAATTTCAAAATTTGAATTCTGGGGGTTATTTTGATTTCTGGGGAGGGTTATTTCAACTTCTGGGGGATGCATACCCCCAAACCCCCACGCCCATGTGTGGTCTACACTAATCTTTGGGTATTTTAAGTTCTCGGCGAGACAAACCCCCAAACTCCCTGCGCCAATCTTTGCTCATAACATAACTCATTGCACTTCGTCGACTTTTCTGAAATTCAGGAAAACAGTCACTGCCACGCATGGGCGTGAGGAGTGTGGAACCCCTCCCTCCGAGAATCTAGCGGATCCCCCATAATTGAATTTTTGGCGATTTTAGCCAAGCAGACCCGCCAGGATTTAAGCTGCCGCCCATGTTGTTCACTGTAGTTCTGTGATCTGGTTTCTGAAATTCAGAAAAATGGTCAATGAAGTTCAAATGACCTTTATGTTGAAATTCAGAAAATCGGTCACTGCAGTTCTGTGACCTTTTCTTGGAATTCATAAAAACGGTCACTGAACTTCCATGACTTCTCTTTTGAACTTCAGAAAAATGGTCACTGCACTTCCGCGACCTGTCTTTTGAACTTCAGAAAAATTGTCACTGCACTTCCGTGACCTCTCTTTTGAACTTCAGAAAAATGGTCACTCCTGTTCAGCGATTTTTTTACTGAATGGTAAACAAAATATCACTGAACCGCAGTGACCGTTTCTCTGAAGTGCACACTGGCGCCAGTGTAGTTCCTTTGTAAAGTGGCAATTAATACAAGATCCCTAAGCCACATCAAACTGCTGCAAAAACACATCATTTTCACTATACAATGAATAACATTAATGTTTTTGAACTTTCTTGAACAAACTACGAGAATGATTTAGAACATGAGAAATAGCTAATTAGAAAGAACATTGATATTTCTTTCTATTTACTGAGAAAATTTTTAGATATGTCTACCAACTTATAGAATAATAGCTGAAAATTCAAAAGCTACAGTAAGACAGCCTTCCAGGCGGCCATATTGAGAAACTGGAATTCTTTAGTAAATCAGACAAATAGGATATCATTCAAATTAGCGTTTTTGGGCTTTCTAAAATCTAGAATGTGCATAAGCATTTCAAAATATGAAAAACAGCTAGAGTAAAATACACTCCTTATGAGGACAGCCATATAAGAAAAAAATTAAATTGAAATTGCAGGACAAAATATTCAAACACGAAAAACAAAAAGGGGTGAAATTTAGAGCACAAACATATCTAACAATTATGCTATTTTCCAAAATATGAAACTTGACCTGTATACTATAATTACAAACAAAAGTTTGAGCACTTTTTCAAGCCTGCAATACTGTAAAGATAAGCTGACTATACTTTTTTGGCAAAATAGTTTCATTCTAAAATTATCTATCTAACACATTATTTCATAAAAATCCATTCAGTGATTCTTGAGTTCATCTAAAAAAACCTCACTTCGCTGAAATGAGTTATTTGATAATCAGCAGGTTCATTATCTTTGACCGACGATCACATTATAGGCATGTTATAACATGAAACATAGACCAATTCGACAGCAACTTGAATGAATTTTGACAATTCATTGTATATATTTTATCAAAAAATACCAGCAGATAAAAATTTATACGCTTGAATGTACTCGAATTCTCTAATTGTGTGAAAACAACATTTAAAGTGTAGTAACTGTCCAGTCAAAAATGCTTAAACTGGGGTTTCCCATCAGAATTTCAAGAAATATCAGCCATTGATTGCAATTGTTATCTCTACCATAAGCTCCTGGTATTGGGCAAAGGATTATAGTACAACCATTGAAAATTTGAGACCTGGCAGCCTACAAAATACAAATTATTCATCTATTAAGGAGCTGCAGTAGTATACTGACCCCCACGCAAGCACATTCTGGGGGTCCGCTTTATGCTTAACCATTAGAGGCCTTTCTACATGGGTCAGCCTCGGGAGTCCGCCTTTGGCTACCCCCGCAAAACTAAAAAGGTATGGGCTAGTAGGATTCAAACCGCAAACAAATCAAACTACAGTCTGATGCTTAACCATCACATTCATTTGAACTAGGACAGCTTTCTAGCCGATCACTTTTTTGTGATTTGTTTTGTATGACTACAAAACTATGTCTAGCCGCATTTTAGCCCCAGTTACATCATTTGGAATATTCAGGCTAGTAAATAAAATTACATATCCATAGAAAATGCATATTTTCATGATTATCATTTGAAAAATTAAATTGCACAAAAAGTTTTTTTCAATGATTAGTACAAGATTGGATGGCTTCTACTCTTCAATCAGCTACTACAGTCCTGAAATGATATTTTAGTCAACTGAAACATACTACTTGAATTTTATTATGCATGTCCACCTCATGTCTATGCTTAAGTGTTGTAGAAGTTTTTTACTAATAATGTCTTACAAAGTCACTTTAGCAAAAAACAACAAACATATTTGGAAAGAACTTAAAAAATAGCACAAAATGATACTAATATTTGAATGTCGAGTGAGACTAATTACATTTTAACCTGGCTAGGACGGCGTCCTAGCACGGGAACCTTTGACTTAAAAAAACCAAAGGGGATGGTAGGCTTAATGATTACAATTTCAATACCCCCAGAATTTCCATTCTGTGCAAGCCAGTAAACACGTGCAACTTATTAAAAAACGATTATACAGCCTCTCTCAAACTAGATATATACAAAATGACACATTAGCAGTGGACATTGCACCTCATCAGCCAGATACACATAGGCATATCCAATTAGGAATGCTAAGTATTTATGCATCTCAAATGCCAATGTTAAATGCAGAATGGTGGTCGTGAATATCTGCTATATTGTACTTTCATAGAACATATGGATTGTGGTTTCTCAATCTCATAATATGATGATAGCACCATTAAACATCTGCCTTTGACTATGAACCACGGATTAGTGAGTTGACAATATTCAAAACATGTTTGCTCATGGATATGGCATTTGAAGTCAGAAGTAATATGCAGATCTCTATGAAGAAAATTTTTTTAGGCCTCCATCAGCTCCTCTGCTAAATTGTTTATTGCTCTATACAATACAAATAACTTAATTGCATTACATAGCAACATTTAAGTCATTTCAGGCCTCATATGTAACTTGTTCTTATTCTGACAAATATAATATTTCCATTAGTAGCGTTTAGGTACATGCCTAAAATTTGCAGCAAACTTTTAAATAATTACAGCATTTATGAATCAAGTTGAAGCTTACAAATTAGATATTCAATGAGTTTTCTCACAAATTTAGTCTGAGTTGACCAAGAAACGAATTTCTTGTTCACCAATATACAAGATAAATTTGAAGTCTGAAAACTGGATATTGGCTTTAGGTCAAGATTTGCACATAAAGTGTAGGTTATATTGAACAATGCTATGAGAGAAATCAAAGTAGAGTATTGAAAAGGGTAATTATAAAGTAAAATTTTAGGTTTTTCAGCATTCAGTAGAGCTGCAATAACTATATCCTGATTTATAGTTGCAGTATTTGTCTTTTTACAATTAGGGCATGCTACACAAATGTACAAACAGTACACATTGTCTTAAGCAAAATTAATGCATATCTGAATGTTACCAACCAGATGAAAGAACAAAAGTAATGAAGAATACCTCTTTGAACATGACTGCCTGCAAATGCCAAATTGAAAATGCAGATTCCCTCACAAAATAAGCTAAAAACTATTTATTTAAAAACTTTTTTATTGCAATTAGCAAAATGTGCTAAAACAATGGATAATATATATTATGCACAATGCAAAATATGTATAGTTTAAACGTAGAGGCAGAAATATTAAAATCTTAAGCAAATAGTGTTAAAACAAAACCAAAACTAAATATTAGAGGATGCTGACGCACAACTATTTTGCCAATTTTAGCATTTTAAATAGGACACCCTGTGTACTGTAAACTATGAAATAAATGCAGGCTGCTTACAATGATGCTGACACTTCGAGTAAATTAAGCTACTAAACGTCTTTCCTCCTAAATTTTACAAATTTTCCAGTAATATTATGCAAAAAATTGTCAAAAATTTTGAAACATTTTTTGACCATTTCAGGTAAATTTAGGGTACTGCCCTCCTTGAAAAATCCTGAATCTGCCTCTTTATCATGCCGCACTGAATAATCTTTGACTTTGTTTAGTGGCAAAACTGTATTGGTTTTGTAGGCCACTTTTAGAGCTGATTTATTTCAATTTATTAAAATTGAATTTGGCATACTTTATTTTCACAAAATATGACTATTTTTGAATTTTTTTGTCAATTACTAAGTAGATATTTTACATATCTTAATAGAATATGCTTCAAAAAATTCAGAATTCAATCTTCTTTCTGGTGATATAAGATTTGTTATATATAATAGACTACAACTTGCGCTACAGTAATCTGAATAAAACTACCTATGAATATATTTAAACCTTCTAAGGCCAACACGGGTAACTGTGTTTACCAGGCATGCTTTTTAGTAGATTTTGAAACCAGAAGTGCGATTCATGAGGTAAAATTTTTTCTATCTGTTATCTACCCCTATCTACACATCTCTTTGCAAAAACATCACAATAAAAAACGTACTTGTGTGTGAATTTTTAGTATTTCTCGATACAACTTCAAAATTTTTAATGTTAAAAACTAGGTTACATACTAATTTAGTGCTTTTGACATTTACTGTAGATCTCACAGTATGGATTCCTGTTTCATTTAAAATTCTTTAAAATTCTGTTTATCAATGAAAAAAGAGTGGGCAATGTTCTGGGCTTTGTATTATGCCTATGCATGTCACCTAAATACTGTAAGTTGCCTGGTGAACACTGTAAGTTGCACTGTGTTTGCCTAGA
Source organism: Mermis nigrescens (assembly GCA_036768485.1). Classification (NCBI taxonomy): domain Eukaryota; kingdom Metazoa; phylum Nematoda; class Enoplea; order Mermithida; family Mermithidae; genus Mermis; species Mermis nigrescens. The sequence goes on along the minus strand of JAVLUZ010000142.1, from coordinate 9,208,542 downwards.
GACAATTTTTTTATGTTGGCCGTAGGAGGGTGAAGACGTGCCTGCCCTGAAAAACTTACAACTAGATTAAGACAGGAACCACTGATCAGAAATTTAAAAAGCAAAATGTTTCTTTCTCTCAATCCGGAGCAGAATAGAACTCCCTACAAGGTGGCACTTACAGTTTATATCATAGCCCAAAGCCGATTTTTGGAATGGCATATCATTTTGTGACGTCCTGTACTTTGTTGATTTGCAAAAATCAAAAGGACGCATAATTAATCCTTAAAAAATTGAAAGAATGGAGTTTCTCAAAGGCCAAACATTGACAAATATGAACTATAAATTTTTACTTGTGCCCAAGCAATGAGTAATGATTTAACTCCTTGTAAAATAGCAAGAACCTAGCTTCCTCCAATTTCATCAAAATGCTCACACACTTTTTGATGCTGATTGGAACATGATGATGCAATTTGATTAAAATTTGGCAAATGGTCCATAGAGTAATCATACAGCTTTGAAAGAACAACAGTCCCATATCATATTTGCCACCTTTATTATCAATTTTCAAAAAATCGATCGTCTGATAACCCAACATTTAAATAGCATTGTCCATTGTGGATTTGGATTTTTGAGCATTTGTTTTGGCCACAATTGTCCATCAATAAAAAATTCCATTGAATGGAGAGGAAATTGTCAAATCTGCTCATTCCAGTCAAAACTATAAATTTGACATTTTGAGCCAAAAATTTTGTGAAGTTCCATTTTGAAGCTGGTGTTGCATCCACTTTAACCTCTCAACAAATTACAATGCACAAGAGGCAAGCGTTTTGTATTACTAGAACTTGGCAAAAATTTGTATCTTTCTTGTATAGCAGGCATTTGACGGGAATTTGGAAAGTTTAAGTCAAGAAAATGACCAATTTTTGCCAAGTCGCAGCTCAGCCATAAATTACTTAAGAGTCACAGGGTAATGAATTACAGATTCATCAAGCCCAATTTGAAGATGTAGGTAGACAAATACGTGCATAAGTAGGTAATGCCTGCAAGCCTGCATTATGTGCCCATTATTGCTTTCAAATAATGGACGATTTCTGACAGCAACACAGCCGCATTGATCAAAAAAGGATCCTCCATTGCTTAACTCCTATGTACAATAATTTTGACTAAATACATTGTTTGTGGCAAGGCAAGCCAAATGATCTAAAACTTGCTGACTTATAATTTGAGGTGTAGGTACATAGGTGTTTGTACCTTCCAGTTTAACATTTTGATTGCTAAAAACCTTCTATTTAAAACATTTTTGAAGACAAACATTACAAAGAAATCAATTTTATTCTGCTAAATTGTAAAACACTTTGACTTCTGAATTTTTAATTTTCAAATTAAAATTTTAATATAAATTTGGATTTGAAACAGAATTTTCTAATATTTTGATAAATTGATTTGAGATTTAAATTCAGTACATGCTGTCTAAGCTAAAGTGAATGAATCCTTTTTTTATTTAAATATTGTATGTTATTGTGTCTTACATTTTGATTTGATTCAAACTGTTTGCAGTATCAGAATATGTGTATAAGACTTAACCCTCACGTTCCCATGAACAAGGATGGCGTCCAAGCTGACCACATTTTCTGCAATTTTTTGTTGTTGTAAGTTTTGTTTGTCTAGCCTCATTTTAGGAATAGTTACATCATTTGAAATGTTCAAGCTAGTATATAAAATTTTACGTCCTGAAAAATTGGCATATTTACATGATTATCATAGAAAAACTTAGATTACTGAGCAAGGTGTCTGCAGCAAAGAGGAACTCTTGGAAAATTTCACATGGCAATGGAGGAAGCAGCTGCTGCAAAGCAGTTACGCTCCTCTAATCCATTGCTGCAAGACGATGCATCGTGCCATAATGATTTTGCTGGATTCAGTGTTCGTTATAAGAAAATGACTCGAGTGAAGGCTCCATATCACAAAAATCGCGTCAATAAACAAGAACGTTGGTGGCACTCCACATTCGATTGACTACCATTGAAAACGCTTCGCGTGCCCATTGGTGTAGTCAGAGCTACGGTGCTCGTTAAGAGCAAACAGGAATCGTTTTTTGGCGATGCCTGCGTTATTACAGCTGGATAATTTAATTCAAAATTGTTTATTCTTGGTTTACGATTCCAAATTCATTAATGATCAAAAATTTATGGCTTTTCGTGATTGGGAAGTGCGATTTAAACAATTTTCACCGATTGATCAGCATAAAAATGGACCGTTCATCCGCTATATTTAGCTCGCGAGCCTGCGTGGTGATATTTTTGCTTGGGATATTTTGTTTTTTGTGTTTTCTGATGCCACTGTTTGGATTGCACCAATTGCTAGCAACATCCCTCAGGGATTCAAGGCTAGTGTGCCTTGATCTGAACAACAATCGAATTGTGTATTTTCATGTTTACGGGCCCACATTCGAAAAAATCTATAATATTTCCAATATGGAATTGCGCCAAAATGCTTATTTGCAAAATCCGCTTTGCACTACATTTTACGACACATTATCCATGGCCCAAGTTTTTGTTAGGCACCATGTGATCGAGGCCGAATCATATTATCTAAAGCAGATGGCCGAATTTTTCTTCAATATGTATGTTGATCCAAATCAACCCGATTGTTATAGTCAGGCATGGAACCTCCTGCTCACCGTGACAATGGAACGCTATAGGGCACTCGACCCGCTTATTACCATTGACGTTTATATTTTGATGGAAGCCTATTCTGCTAACAATCAAATTACGCCAACTGGCAACCCGCTTAATTTATCCTAAAGGATGATGAATTTACCATTAAACAGGCTGCCGGCAAAACAGTAGAATGTTATTCCTTTATCGTGGTATACCGAGACACATGCAGCCACTGCCAAAAAGAAAAATTGGAACAATCGACGGGCACCAAGTACAAGGACGTTTTGTCCGACAAAGAATTAGTTATGGTCGAAGATGTTTATCTGACGTTTTCTGAGTCTATTCTGACCATTGCCGTGGCTACCGTTGTCATCACCACGTTAATGACAACCTTATTTGAATCCGTCTTGCAAGGCCCGGTTCTTCAGTTCCCAGAGTTTCAGGTCTCTACCAGCTCTTGGCTGAGTGTGGCCATAACTTCAACAACACAGACCGTCATTGCCTTGACAGCAACGCATTTGCCAGCCAATATTTCGCAATTTATTTTGCTGATTGTCACTTTGAGGCCATCAATTGAGCCATTGCCCTCTATTTCACAATCGCTGCTGATTGTTTTGCAATCACTACCAATTGTCTCGCAAGCATTGCCGATCATTTTGCAAGTCTTGCCAATTATTTCGCAATCGCTACCAATTGTCTCGCAATTGTTGCCAACTGTGTTGCAAGCATTGCCAATTTTCTCGAAAGTATTGCCAATTGGTTCACAGTTGCTGCCAATGTATTGGGACAAAATTGTCTGATTCCTGCGCTTGTGATGGATGTTACTACCACGGGAATTCCGCCCTCCTGTTATCAGAAGCAACTTTGCTGCCACCCACCGCATTGCAGGGAAGCGCTGCATATTCTACCGCACCGTCCACCACAGAATTGTCGCGCAGGTTGAATGCAGATGCTGGTTTAGATGCATTGTGCATTCCGCACTTAATGCCAAATTTAGCCAAAGCACCGCCATCCGTCGCTGCTGTAATTGAAAATTTAAAAAATCCGCTATTGGCTTAGCAGCAGAATGCCGCTTGTTTTACTACGTATTTTTTCTAACTAGTCAAATCCTTGGGCCGCGATGTTCCGAACTTTTAATCCATCAATAACTTGCATAATTTTCGCACTTGGCTTGGCACCAAACGTGGAAATTTGTTCTACAACAAGATGTTGGACATAGTATGTATACCGAGCCAAGCCCCTCATACATATAGTCCGTTGAGGTTTGTATACACCTACATTATTCGTGTTTACTTCATTGGGCGTTGGGGAGGGGGTTTGGGGGAATGCAACCCAAGAAACCAAAATACCACCCCCAGAATTCAATTTTTGGAATTTTTTTCGCAATTTTTTGATGCCAATGGATATTGCTCAATGAGAAACGTTGAAAAATGGTCTTTGTTCGCCATACCACCGTTTTTAAGGCCATTTTTTGACCTTTGAAAAAAGTTGAACCCCCCCAAAACTTTGGAGCCGTCCACCTATGGTGTACTTGCATTCAATTAGCGCAGCGTAGTATGAGTGAAGTAAAACTTGTCTGTGTTGATAAATGCGTAATATAAGGTGAGCTCAGCTCATCATTAAGGTTGGCTTATAGTCTAATTTACATAAGTTTGGGCATAAATTTTAAGAAGTTATTCGAAAGTAAGCCGACGGATTATGATATTTATATATCAAATCAATGCTATATTCGCAATCTATCAATTTGTTGCCGAACATCGTTTTTGAAATTTATGCCCAAACTTGTGTGAAACAGACTGGGAGATTACAAAAACATTAGGTAGGTAGGTAGGAATGATGACCATTAAATTATTTGTTCTCTTAATCCTTGTTTGCCACTTGTATTCTTGACCGTTGAGCTTCCCAAATTGTGTTCCAAATATTCCGAAATTTTGTTATTTGTCAAAAAGTGAAGGGAATTCATATAATTTTGAAACTTAATCTCGTAAATTTTGAATGTTTTTAAATAAATGAAATTTTTTTGAAATTAACGTCTAAAAATGTAATGCTCGTGTTTTTCTATAGTTTATTTCACAAAACCTTGTGCACTAAAATCAATTTTATACGATTAGTGAGCAGGTACAAAATTCATTTCTAGGTAGCTTACTGTAACACAAACTAGCTATGCTTATTCATTGCTATGCATAACATCGTAATTGTTGCTTCCGATTAAGTGAAAAATCGTTGGGAATGAGAGATAATCGTTTGAACAAATATTGATCACTTGCATAGGTACTTAGCCTTTTGACTTGGAAATAAAATAAACGAGTCCTAAAATATGCATAATTTATTAAAGTGCATTGATATGCATGCATTTTATTCCCAAACTATTTTGCTTGCATAGGTATCTACTTTGAATGGTTTTGCAGAAAATATATAATAGGTATACATATGCACTACCTACGAAAACATTATATATATATATATATATATATATATATATATATATATATATATATATATATATATATATATATATATATATATATATATATATATATATATATATATATATATATATATATATATATATATATATATATATATATATATATATATATATACAGGGTGGGGGTAAAAAAAAGGCTACACTCCAATTCAACAGGGCATAACTCCGGCTGATGTGAACATGAGACGTTAGAACTGGCAACATTAGATACATAAAAGTGTCTTCTTTCGAATCGTGTAAAAAATTTTGGTCAGCTGCCAGCGTTTCGTGCACTACGGCTATTTGTTTACACCTCACTTCGATATTGTTCTAACCTCAACGTTTCCGCATTGTATCACATTACTGTGTATGTAGGAATCCTTTTTTGACCTGTTTGACAATGAATACCTTCACAAAAATTAGGTAGCACATTTTTTAAAGCCCCAGAGTAGATACACTTCCTACTGAGTGCAAAAATTTCGGGATATCGTGAAAATGGGATGCAAATTGATGTCAGGACCAATGATGCTATTGTCCTTTAAACAATATTAAAGAAGGGTGTAAACTAATTGCCGTAGCACTCGAAGCATTGATATATGGCCAAAATTGTTTACACGATTCGGAAGAAGACACTTTTATCTATCCAATGTTGCTAGTTCTAACGTCTCATGTTCACATCAGCTGAAGTTATGACCTGTTGAATTGGAATGTAGCCTTTTTTTGGCCCACCCTGTATATACCAAATATCAAAAATATATCATATTTTAAATAAAAAAATAGCGAGATATCATATTTATATCATATTAAAATTGAACTAACTATATACCGATATCATATTTTAATTATTTTCGGGCTACCAAAATAACACTAGTTGAGGCTCATTTCTGTATATCCCAAAATTCAAGAGACATATCAGAAACTATATAAGTTTTTGGAAAGTAATTTTGCCATTTTTGGCGTAAATCAACCTTTAGGGCGTACTGCTCTGGTCAAACATGCTATACATACAAAAAATCATAGGCCAATCTCACAGCCGCCCTATCGCATACCATATGCCAAGAGGCAAGTAGTAGAAGAACATATCAATGAAATATTAGATGCTAATATAATAAAGCCCTAAAGCAGTCCATGGGCATCATCAATTGTATTAGCACACAAAAAAGATGGAAGTTAGAGATTTTGTGTTGACTACAGGAAACTCAATCAATGCACCACTAAAGATGTATATCCACTACCACTGATTGATGATATCTTCAGTCAACTCGGAGGATCTACGCTGTTCACCACCTTAGATTTAGAACAAGGCTATCACCAGATAGAACCTAAAGAAGCAAATAAGCCTAAAACAGCATTAAATAGCTTTCTAGGGCTATTTGAATTTAACATTCTTCCCTTTGGTCTTTCTAATGGGCCCACCACTATCCGAAGAACTATGGAGTAAGTTCCAAAAGACCTCAATTGGCGACAATGTTTTGTTTATCTTGATGAGATTCTTATCTGTGGCACATATGTAGACTCGCACATGGAACAATTACAAAAGTGTTTGATCGACTTAAAAGAGCAGGTCTCACTTTAAAATTGACAAAATGTGTATTCGCACTGCAACATGTTACTTGTCTCGGACATATTATCGACCAGCAAAGGCCTCAGACTTAATCCAGAAAAGGTAAGGCTTTGGCTGAAATGCCACAACCACAGAATACTACAGAGTTAAAAAGTTTTCTGGGTCTGGCGAACTACTACCGCCAATTCATCAAAAACTTTGCAGATAAAACGGTAGCTCTTTACAAATTGCTCAGAAAGTCAGAAACATTTAAGTGGACATTCCAATGCCAGCGAAATTTTGATCACATCAACCTAGAACTCACTAATTCAGCCACACTTGCTTTCCCAAATTTCAATGAAGCATTCATTGTACAAACTGATTCGAGTGGTGCTGGTCTAAGCGGAATATTAGCTCAACTCGAAAGAGGGGAGGAAAAGCTAATTGCATTTGTGTCAAAAATTTTATCAAAAGCTGAGCGCAATTACATTACAATAGAAAAAGAGGCATTGGCTATTATTTGATCAATTAAACAATTTAGGCCATACCTTTATGGTCACAAATTTACTATCTTCACAGATCATGCGCCAATCAAGTTTTTGAAAATCCATGATAGCGCCTCACCTAGATTGATCCTCTGTGTATTAGCACCACAGGAATACGACTATGATATAGTCTATCGCAAAGGCACGAAAAATGCAAACGCTGATGCTCTCTCAAGATTGCCAATCACTTGTCAATCAGTGGTTGTTGAAAATACATCAGCAGTCCATGCAATAAATCTGACAAATGACTTGCCGCAGTTTCATTGCAGAGACCTCACAAAGAATTAGTTATGGTTGAAGATGTTTATCTGACGTTTTCTGAGTCTATTCTGACCATTGCCGCGGCTACCGTTGTCATCACCACGTTAATGACAACCTTATTTGAATCCGTCTTGCAAGGCCCGGTTCTTCAGTTCCCAGAGTTTCAGGTCTCTACCAGCTCTTGGCTGAGTGTGGCCATAACTTCAACAACACAGACCGTCATTGCCTTGACAGCAACGCATTTGCCAGCCAATATTTCGCAATTTATTTTGCTGATTGTCACTTTGAGGCCATCAATTGAGCCATTGCCCTCTATTTCACAATCGCTGCTGATTGTTTTGCAATCACTACCAATTGTCTCGCAAGCATTGCCGATCATTTTGCAAGTCTTGCCGATTATTTCGCAATCGCTACCAATTGTCTCGTAATTGTTGCCAACTGTGTTGCAAGCATTGCCAATTTTCTCGAAAGTATTGCCAATTGGTTCACAGTTGCTGCCAATGTATTGGGACAAAATTGTCTGATTCCTGCGCTTGTGATGGATGTTACTACCACGGGAATTCCGCCCTCCTGTTATCAGAAGCAACTTTGCTGCCGCCCACCGCGTTGCAGGGAAGCGCTGCATATTCTACCGCACCGTCCACCACAGAATTGTCGCGCAGGTTGAATGCAGATGCTGGTTTAGATGCATTGTGCATTCCGCACTTAATGCCAAATTTAGCCAAAGCACCGCCATCCGTCGCTGCTGTAATTGAAAATTTAAAAAATCCGCTATTGGCTTAGCAGCAGAATGCCGCTTGTTTTACTACGTATTTTTTCTAACTAGTCAAATCCTTGGGCCGCGATGTTCCGAACTTTTAATCCATCAATAACTTGCATAATTTTCGCACTTGGCTTGGCACCAAACGTGGAAATTTGTTCTACAACAAGATGTTGGACATAGTATGTATACCGAGCCAAGCCCTCATACATATAGTCCGTTGAGGTTTGTATACACCTACATTATTCGTGTTTACTTCATTGGGCGTTGGGGAGGGGTTTGGGGGAATGCAACCCAAGAAACCAAAATACCCCCACCCCCAGAATTCAATTTTTGGAATTTTTTTCGCAATTTTTTGATGCCAATGGATATTGCTCAATGAGAAACGTTGAAAAATGGTCTTTGTTCGCCATACCACCGTTTTTAAGGCCATTTTTTGACCTTTGAAAAAAGTTGAACCCCCCCCAAAACTTTGGAGCCGTCCACCTATGGTGTACTTGCATTCAATTAGCGCAGCGTAGTATGAGTGAAGTAAAACTTGTCTGTGTTGATAAATGCGTAATATAAGGTGAGCTCAGCTCATCATTAAGGTTGGCTTATAGTCCAATTTACATAAGTTTGGGCATAAATTTTAAGAAGTTATTCGAAAGTAAGCCGACGGATTATGATATTTATATATCAAATCAATGCTATATTCGCAATCTATCAATTTGTTGCCGAACATCGTTTTTGAAATTTATGCCCAAACTTGTGTGAAACAGACTGGGAGATTACAAAAACATTAGGTAGGTAGGTAGGAATGATGACCATTAAATTATTTGTTCTCTTAATCCTTGTTTGCCACTTGTATTCTTGACCGTTGAGCTTCCCAAATTGTGTTCCAAATATTCCGAAATTTTGTTATTTGTCAAAAAGTGAAGGGAATTCATATAATTTTGAAACTTAATCTCGTAAATTTTGAATGTTTTTAAATAAATGAAATTTTTTTGAAATTAACGTCTAAAAATGTAATGCTCGTGTTTTTCTATAGTTTATTTCACAAAACCTTGTGCACTAAAATCAATTTTATACGATTAGTGAGCAGGTACAAAATTCATTTCTAGGTAGCTTACTGTAACACAAACTAGCTATGCTTATTCATTGCTATGCATAACATCGTAATTGTTGCTTCCGATTAAGTGAAAAATCGTTGGGAATGAGAGATAATCGTTTGAACAAATATTGATCACTTGCATAGGTACTTAGCCTTTTGACTTGGAAATAAAATAAACGAGTCCTAAAATATGCATAATTTATTAAAGTGCATTGATATGCATGCATTTTATTCCCAAACTATTTTGCTTGCATAGGTATCTACTTTGAATGGTTTTGCAGAAAATATATAATAGGTATACATATGCACTACCTACGAAAACATTATATATATATATATATATATATATATATATATATATATATATATATATATATATATATATATATATATATATATATATATATATATATATATATATATATATATATATATATATATATATATATATATATATATATATATATATATATATATATACAGGGTGGGGTGAAAAAGAAAGGCTACACTCCAATTCAACAGGGCATAACTCCGGCTGATGTGAACATGAGACGTTAGAACTGGCAACATTAGATACATAAAAGTGTCTTCTTTCGAATCGTGTAAAAAATTTTGGCCAGCTGCCAGCGTTTCGTGCACTACGGCTATTTGTTTACACCTCACTTCGATATTGTTCTAACCTCAACGTTTCCGCATTGTATCACATTACTGTGTATGTAGGAATCCTTTTTTGACCTGTTTGACAATGAATACCTTCACAAAAATTAGGTAGCACATTTTTTAAAGCCCCAGAGTAGATACACTTCCTACTGAGTGCAAAAATTTCGGGATATCGTGAAAATGGGATGCAAATTGATGTCAGGACCAATGATGCTATTGTCCTTTAAACAATATTAAAGAAGGGTGTAAACTAATTGCCGTAGCACTCGAAGCATTGATATATGGCCAAAATTGTTTACACGATTCGGAAGAAGACACTTTTATCTATCCAATGTTGCTAGTTCTAACGTCTCATGTTCACATCAGCTGAAGTTATGACCTGTTGAATTGGAATGTAGCCTTTTTTTGGCCCACCCTGTATATACCAAATATCAAAAATATATCATATTTTAAATAAAAAAATAGCGAGATATCATATTTATATCATATTAAAATTGAACTAACTATATACCGATATCATATTTTAATTATTTTCGGGCTACCAAAATAACACTAGTTGAGGCTCATTTCTGTATATCCCAAAATTCAAGAGACATATCAGAAACTATATAAGTTTTTGGAAAGTAATTTTGCCATTTTTGGCGTAAATCAACCTTTAGGGCGTACTGCTCTGGTCAAACATGCTATAAATACAAAAAATCATAGGCCAATCTCACAGCCGCCCTATCGCATACCATATGCCAAGAGGCAAGTAGTAGAAGAACATATCAATGAAATATTAGATGCTAATATAATAAAGCCCTAAAGCAGTCCATGGGCATCATCAATTGTATTAGCACACAAAACAGATGGAAGTTAGAGATTTTGTGTTGACTACAGGAAACTCAATCAATGCACCACTAAAGATGTATATCCACTACCACTGATTGATGATATCTTCAGTCAACTCGGAGGATCTACGCTGTTCACCACCTTAGATTTAGAACAAGGCTATCACCAGATAGAACCTAAAGAAGCAAATAAGCCTAAAACAGCATTAAATAGCTTTCTAGGGCTATTTGAATTTAACATTCTTCCCTTTGGTCTTTCTAATGGGCCCACCACTATCCGAAGAACTATGGAGTAAGTTCCAAAAGACCTCAATTGGCGACAATGTTTTGTTTATCTTGATGAGATTCTTATCTGTGGCACATATGTAGACTCGCACATGGAACAATTACAAAAGTGTTTGATCGACTTAAAAGAGCAGGTCTCACTTTAAAATTGACAAAATGTGTATTCGCACTGCAACATGTTACTTGTCTCGGACATATTATCGACCAGCAAAGGCCTCAGACTTAATCCAGAAAAGGTAAGGCTTTGGCTGAAATGCCACAACCACAGAATACTACAGAGTTAAAAAGTTTTCTGGGTCTGGCGAACTACTACCGCCAATTCATCAAAAACTTTGCAGATAAAACGGTAGCTCTTTACAAATTGCTCAGAAAGTCAGAAACATTTAAGTGGACATTCCAATGCCAGCGAAATTTTGATCACATCAACCTAGAACTCACTAATTCAGCCACACTTGCTTTCCCAAATTTCAATGAAGCATTCATTGTACAAACTGATTCGAGTGGTGCTGGTCTAAGCGGAATATTAGCTCAACTCGAAAGAGGGGAGGAAAAGCTAATTGCATTTGTGTCAAAAATTTTATCAAAAGCTGAGCGCAATTACATTACAATAGAAAAAGAGGCATTGGCTATTATTTGATCAATTAAACAATTTAGGCCATACCTTTATGGTCACAAATTTACTATCTTCACAGATCATGCGCCAATCAAGTTTTTGAAAATCCATGATAGCGCCTCACCTAGATTGATCCTCTGTGTATTAGCACCACAGGAATACGACTATGATATAGTCTATCGCAAAGGCACGAAAAATGCAAACGCTGATGCTCTCTCAAGATTGCCAATCACTTGTCAATCAGTGGTTGTTGAAAATACATCAGCAGTCCATGCAATAAATCTGACAAATGACTTGCCGCAGTTTCATTGCAGAGACCTCACAAAGAATTAGTTATGGTTGAAGATGTTTATCTGATGTTTTCTGAGTCTATTCTGACCATTGCCGCGGCTACCGTTGTCATCACCACGTTAATGACAACCTTATTTGAATCCGTCTTGCAAGGCCCGGTTCTTCAGTTCCCAGAGTTTCAGGTCTCTACCAGCTCTTGGCTGAGTGTGGCCATAACTTCAACAACACAGACCGTCATTGCCTTGACAGCAACGCATTTGCCAGCCAATATTTCGCAATTTATTTTGCTGATTGTCTCTTTGAGGCCATCAATTGAGCCATTGCCCTCTATTTCACAATCGCTGCTGATTGTTTTGCAATCACTACCAATTGTCTCGCAAGCATTGCCGATCATTTTGCAAGTCTTGCCGATTATTTCGCAATCGCTACCAATTGTCTCGTAATTGTTGCCAACTGTGTTGCAAGCATTGCCAATTTTCTCGAAAGTATTGCCAATTGGTTCACAGTTGCTGCCAATGTATTGGGACAAAATTGTCTGATTCCTGAGCTTGTGATGGATGTTACTACCACGGGAATTCCGCCCTCCTGTTATCAGAAGCAACTTTGCTGCCGCCCACCGCGTTGCAGGGAAGCGCTGCATATTCTACCGCACCGTCCACCACAGAATTGTCGCGCAGGTTGAATGCAGATGCTGGTTTAGATGCATTGTGCATTCCGCACTTAATGCCAAATTTAGCCAAAGCACCGCCATCCGTCGCTGCTGTAATTGAAAATTTAAAAAATCCGCTATTGGCTTAGCAGCAGAATGCCGCTTGTTTTACTACTGTATTTTTTCTAACTAGTCAAATCCTTGGGCCGCGATGTTCCGAACTTTTAATCCATCAATAACTTGCATAATTTTCGCACTTGGCTTGGCACCAAACGTGGAAATTTGTTCTACAACAAGATGTTGGACATAGTATGTATACCGAGCCAAGCCCCTCATACATATAGTCCGTTGAGGTTTGTATACACCTACATTATTCGTGTTTACTTCATTGGGCGTTGGGGAGGGGTTTGGGGGAATGCAACCCAAGAAACCAAAATACCCCCCCAGAATTCAATTTTTGGAATTTTTTTCGCAATTTTTTGATGCCAATGGATATTGCTCAATGAGAAACGTTGAAAAATGGTCTTTGTTCGCCATACCACCGTTTTTAAGGCCATTTTTTGACCTTTGAAAAAAGTTGAACCCCCCCAAAACTTTGGAGCCGTCCACCTATGGTGTACTTGCATTCAATTAGCGCAGCGTAGTATGAGTGAAGTAAAACTTGTCTGTGTTGATAAATGCGTAATATAAGGTGAGCTCAGCTCATCATTAAGGTTGGCTTATAGTCTAATTTACATAAGTTTGGGCATAAATTTTAAGAAGTTATTCGAAAGTAAGCCGACGGATTATGATATTTATATATCAAATCAATGCTATATTCGCAATCTATCAATTTGTTGCCGAACATCGTTTTTGAAATTTATGCCCAAACTTGTGTGAAACAGACTGGGAGATTACAAAAACATTAGGTAGGTAGGTAGGAATGATGACCATTAAATTATTTGTTCTCTTAATCCTTGTTTGCCACTTGTATTCTTGACCGTTGAGCTTCCCAAATTGTGTTCCAAATATTCCGAAATTTTGTTATTTGTCAAAAAGTGAAGGGAATTCATATAATTTTGAAACTTAATCTCGTAAATTTTGAATGTTTTTAAATAAATGAAATTTTTTTGAAATTAACGTCTAAAAATGTAATGCTCGTGTTTTTCTATAGTTTATTTCACAAAACCTTGTGCACTAAAATCAATTTTATACGATTAGTGAGCAGGTACAAAATTCATTTCTAGGTAGCTTACTGTAACACAAACTAGCTATGCTTATTCATTGCTATGCATAACATCGTAATTGTTGCTTCCGATTAAGTGAAAAATCGTTGGGAATGAGAGATAATCGTTTGAACAAATATTGATCACTTGCATAGGTACTTAGCCTTTTGACTTGGAAATAAAATAAACGAGTCCTAAAATATGCATAATTTATTAAAGTGCATTGATATGCATGCATTTTATTCCCAAACTATTTTGCTTGCATAGGTATCTACTTTGAATGGTTTTGCAGAAAATATATAATAGGTATACATATGCACTACCTACGAAAACATTATATATATATATATATATATATATATATATATATATATATATATATATATATATATATATATATATATATATATATATATATATATATATATATATATATATATATATATATATATATATATATATATATATATATATATGTTTATATATATATATATATATATATATATATATATATATATATACAGGGTGGGGTAAAAAAAAGGCTACACTCCAATTCAACAGGGCATAACTCCGGCTGATGTGAACATGAGACGTTAGAACTGGCAACATTAGATACATAAAAGTGTCTTCTTTCGAATCGTGTAAAAAATTTTGGCCAGCTGCCAGCGTTTCGTGCACTACGGCTATTTGTTTACACCTCACTTCGATATTGTTCTAACCTCAACGTTTCCGCATTGTATCACATTACTGTGTATGTAGGAATCCTTTTTTGACCTGTTTGACAATGAATACCTTCACAAAAATTAGGTAGCACATTTTTTAAAGCCCCAGAGTAGATACACTTCCTACTGAGTGCAAAAATTTCGGGATATCGTGAAAATGGGATGCAAATTGATGTCAGGACCAATGATGCTATTGTCCTTTAAACAATATTAAAGAAGGGTGTAAACTAATTGCCGTAGCACTCGAAGCATTGATATATGGCCAAAATTGTTTACACGATTCGGAAGAAGACACTTTTATCTATCCAATGTTGCTAGTTCTAACGTCTCATGTTCACATCAGCTGAAGTTATGACCTGTTGAATTGGAATGTAGCCTTTTTTTGGCCCACCCTGTATATACCAAATATCAAAAATATATCATATTTTAAATAAAAAAATAGCGAGATATCATATTTATATCATATTAAAATTGAACTAACTATATACCGATATCATATTTTAATTATTTTCGGGCTACCAAAATAACACTAGTTGAGGCTCATTTCTGTATATCCCAAAATTCAAGAGACATATCAGAAACTATATAAGTTTTTGGAAAGTAATTTTGCCATTTTTGGCGTAAATCAACCTTTAGGGCGTACTGCTCTGGTCAAACATGCTATACATACAAAAAATCATAGGCCAATCTCACAGCCGCCCTATCGCATACCATATGCCAAGAGGCAAGTAGTAGAAGAACATATCAATGAAATATTAGATGCTAATATAATAAAGCCCTAAAGCAGTCCATGGGCATCATCAATTGTATTAGCACACAAAAAAGATGGAAGTTAGAGATTTTGTGTTGACTACAGGAAACTCAATCAATGCACCACTAAAGATGTATATCCACTACCACTGATTGATGATATCTTCAGTCAACTCGGAGGATCTACGCTGTTCACCACCTTAGATTTAGAACAAGGCTATCACCAGATAGAACCTAAAGAAGCAAATAAGCCTAAAACAGCATTAAATAGCTTTCTAGGGCTATTTGAATTTAACATTCTTCCCTTTGGTCTTTCTAATGGGCCCACCACTATCCGAAGAACTATGGAGTAAGTTCCAAAAGACCTCAATTGGCGACAATGTTTTGTTTATCTTGATGAGATTCTTATCTGTGGCACATATGTAGACTCGCACATGGAACAATTATAAAAGTGTTTGATCGACTTAAAAGAGCAGGTCTCACTTTAAAATTGACAAAATGTGTATTCGCACTGCAACATGTTACTTGTCTCGGACATATTATCGACCAGCAAAGGCCTCAGACTTAATCCAGAAAAGGTAAGGCTTTGGCTGAAATGCCACAACCACAGAATACTACAGAGTTAAAAAGTTTTCTGGGTCTGGCGAACTACTACCGCCAATTCATCAAAAACTTTGCAGATAAAACGGTAGCTCTTTACAAATTGCTCAGAAAGTCAGAAACATTTAAGTGGACATTCCAATGCCAGCGAAATTTTGATCACATCAACCTAGAACTCACTAATTCAGCCACACTTGCTTTCCCAAATTTCAATGAAGCATTCATTGTACAAACTGATTCGAGTGGTGCTGGTCTAAGCGGAATATTAGCTCAACTCGAAAGAGGGGAGGAAAAGCTAATTGCATTTGTGTCAAAAATTTTATCAAAAGCTGAGCGCAATTACATTACAATAGAAAAAGAGGCATTGGCTATTATTTGATCAATTAAACAATTTAGGCCATACCTTTATGGTCACAAATTTACTATCTTCACAGATCATGCGCCAATCAAGTTTTTGAAAATCCATGATAGCGCCTCACCTAGATTGATCCTCTGTGTATTAGCACCACAGGAATACGACTATGATATAGTCTATCGCAAAGGCACGAAAAATGCAAACGCTGATGCTCTCTCAAGATTGCCAATCACTTGTCAATCAGTGGTTGTTGAAAATACATCAGCAGTCCATGCAATAAATCTGACAAATGACTTGCCGCAGTTTCATTGCAGAGACCTCTTCCTGGGTCCAATTAATCGGCTTTTACAATCAAATAAAGCCCCTAAAGATCTAGATGATCAAAGCTTAAAGTTTACACAACTTTTCTTGCTTGATGGTAAAGTTCTCAAATACCATCCAGAACCAAACAAAGAGCCACTTACAGCAGTACAACGCAGAATGGTACCACTAATATCACAAGCCCTTGATGATCCCTTAGGTCATTTAGGCTATGAACGTACACTGGAAAAAGCAATGACACACTTTTTCTGGCCACGTTCAAATACTGGTATACATATGGCTGGCAGCACTCTCATAGTTGCTTGCCATGTCAAAGAAGAAAACCTTCTACACAACATTCACATATTGAGCCTATGCATCCCATACCAATAATAGCTGCGTTTGAACGTTGGAATGTGGACACAATGGGTCCTTTAACTGTTACTAATCAAGGAAATCGACATATATTAGTCTTCATGGACCATTTTACAAAATATGCAGAAGTTATTCCGATTCCTAATGTAAGAGCAAGAACCATAGCTACCCAGTTCATGAATAAGATCATGTGTCGTTTTGGAGCAACTAAAATCATCCAATCCGACAGGGGTGCAGGCTTCACAGCCACACGTGGGCGTGGGGGTTTGGGAGTATGCACCCCCAAAAGTTGAAATACCTCCCCCCAGAATCGAAATTTTGAGAATTGTTTTTGCCTTTTTAGCGATTTTTTGATGCCATTAGATAGTGCTCGATGAGAAACGTCGAAAAGTGGTGCTTTTCCGCCACAGGACCACTTTTAAGACCAATTTTTTACCTTTGAAAATTTTTTCACCCCCCCAGAATTTCGGTGCTGCCCACCTATGTTCACAGCTGAATTCTTCCAAGAAATTTGTAAAAACAGCATACCACTTCATCAGCCTATCACCCACAAAGCAATTAGTGTTATTTTGATATACCAAAAATAAATTTTGGTATGATTTTGGTAGGCACTTGTTGGACTACCAATATCATATTTTAATTCTGAGAATTTTGGTATATCATATTCTTATCATATTAAAACTCCGGAAAATGTGAAAATATTTTTGATATAATTTTGGTATAATTTTGGTACAAAGTGGTAGCACTTTTTTCCTTCTTTCGCTTCTTATGCCTTACCTGCAAATTTCGAAGCATGATGCAGTAGGTATTTTCCAGGTCATATCTTCATAATACATACTTAAGTATGCATACAGTATTGGTACCTACTTAATTATGTATGTACCTATACCCAACCAAGCCACCTCGCCTATTGTACATATGTATACTGTAGAGTCCGTTAAGGGTTGTGTACACCTGCGTTAATCGTATGTACATATATACAATTAGCGCAGTTTAGTATGATTGAGTGACATCCTGTCGAAATTGATAAATGCATAACTTTTGGCAAGCTCGGCTCATTAAGGGTGGCCTAGATCTGGGAGATTTCAAAATCTCAGTTAGGTCGGTAAGTATGTACCACAACACATGACATTGACCCATCAAATTATACTTGTTTTCTCGATTCTTGTTTGCCACCTGTATTGTTTACCATTGTGATTCGCTAATAGTGATCATAGGTGCCAGCATACGTGGGCAGCAAGAACATTCTGGGTGAAAGCAAGATTTTTCAAAGGTGAAAAAATAACCTTAAAAATAGTGGTACGGCGAAAAAATACCATTTTTCAACGTTTCTCATCGAGCACTATCCATTGGCATCAAGAAATTGCGAAAAAACAAAAAATTTCAAAAATTGAATTCTGGGGGGTATTTTGGTTTCTCGGGGGTGCCTAAACCCTCCACGCTCAGGTGTGGTGCACAGCATGGGCGATTTGGAGCAGAGGTCAAGAATTCAGCTTTTTGGGCCAAAATGACCTCAATAACTCGCATAAGCGCTTAAATAGCCTTAAAACCACGATATTACACTGTTTCTGGTCAATTTGAAACACTTGAAGAAAAATTTTTAATTTGCATCCGGTTTTGGCCTTTATTTTGCCTCATTTTCCCTACAAAATTTTCCATCTTCCTATTCTGGGTGGTCTAGACCCCACATCCCCACGCACATGTCTGATCGTTATTCCGAAATCTTGTTATTTGACGAAAAGTGAAAGGAATTTATGTAATTTGTAACTTAATCTCGTAAATTTTGAAAGTTTATACATATATGAAAATTTTTTAAACAGCGTCTGGAAATGTAATGCTTGTGCTTTACTTCGAAAAATATTGATTGCTTGCATTAGTCGTTTGACTTTGAAATATAATAAATGAGTATTAATTACCTGTATTTTGCTTACGTAGATACCTACTTTTACATGGCTGCAGAAATTACACGATAGGTACTTACCTACCAAAAGTATATTAAATATATACCAAATATCAAAAATATATCATATTTTAAATGAAAAATAGCAGAATATCATATTTATATCATATTAAAAATAAGTCAACTATACCAATATCATATTTTAATTATTTTTGGGCTACCAAAATAACACTAAAAGCAATGGGTTGGGTAGAACGCTTTATTCGCACCTTGCAAATAATGCTAACAATTTACATCAATCAAACAGGACAAGAATGGGATACACATATTTCATTTGCTTCATTTGCCTACAATATTAGTAAACATACAAGCACTGGCTTTAGTCCATATTTTTCAGTTTATGGACGACAGGCAAAACTGCCAATAGAACAAGCTGTGCTAGCTGATAACACTGCTGAGATTTGAATGAAGGTTTAATTCCTAAAGTTTTAAAAGTTCGAAAAATCTTCAAACAGCTCGCGAGATAGCAAAAGAAGTGCTTACTCGAACACAGAAACATCAAAAAGCTGAGTATGATAAATGAAATCAAGCACAAGATCAAGCAAAGGAATTTTATAAAGTACTAGTTGAGCTGCCCGGCGTTGCCTGGGCTGAACTTAGGCCTGATAGCTATATGGAATTAATATGTCTCTTGTATTTTTTATTTTTCAAGACTTTTGATGTTTTTGGAATATTTCTAAAAAAATTGTTGGTACAAACCATATTTTATTTTTTGGATTTTTTTAAAATGTCTTTTGTCAGCCATTTTTTTGATCAAATCCTTATTTTTGACGTTACAGAATGGTTTTAAAAATTGTTTAGCCATAATCATATTTTTGATGTTCTGGGGTGTTCTGGAAATTTTTTTAATAAAACCCATATTGTTGATGTTTTGGGATGTTTTGGAAAATTTTTTTCGTCAAACCATATTTTTGATGTTTTAGGATGTTTTGGAAAATTTTCTTAATCAAACCCATATTTTTGATGTTTTGGGATGTTTTGGAAAATTTTATTCGTCAAACCATATTTTTGATGTTTTAGGATGTTTTGAAAAATTTTTTCGGTCAAACCATATTTTTGATGTTTTTAAAATTTTTTGTTTGTTGTAGCAAAGGGTGTCATATATCACGTGATATGTTATAGCTGATGGTATCTCCTATCTTATATCACTGCATGTTATGGCACAGACAGGGTATCTATACCAAACCTATCTTATAGCATTGCCTATCTCGTAGCACAGGGTATCTTATATCCCATACTATCTTATAGCATTGCCTATCTTGCAGTTCGGGGTATCTTATATCACTTCCTATCTTATAGCATTGCCTATCTTGTAGCACGGGGTGTCTTATATCACGTCCTATCTTATAGTATTGCCTATCCTGTAGCACAGAGTATCTTATATCACGTCCTATCTTATAGCATTGCTTATCTTGTTGCACATAGTATCTCATGCCATGCCTATCTTATAAAATTGCCTATGTTATAGCATCATTTGGTTAAACCCGTATTTTGATGTTTCACAGTGCCGACCAATGCTATAACATATAACAATGTACATAGTGTCGCCAGGCATGCTCCTCTTGGCCGGGGTATCCCTACAAACAGTATAAACTAATTTTTAAAAAAATAGCAAAAAATCGGCCATCTCCCGAAATCGTGGAGGCTTATAGCACAGGGGCCAAACCCTGCTCCCTCCCTGCCCAGGGCCAATGGGTGCGTTTGTCGAAATTTCAAGATCACTACGGCTCCTTCCCCCATTGGACCGACCTCGGCCCAAAATATCAGCCCACCAAATTTCATTGGGCCGGAGCCAACCCGGCACAAACATACAAACAAACACTTTCAAAAATATATAGTAGATGTTGAGAAATGACAGAGTTGCTTGCTAGAAAATTGGACCATCGATGGCTGGGGCCATACAAGATAACAAAGATCAATCCACCAAATGCCACTCTTCACCAGAGGCGAGCAAATAAAAATCACAAACGTACAGTTCATTTGAACAAGCTGCGCCCATTTCATGGCGACTTACGTGATACCTGATTCACTAAGTGAAGGAAGCGTAAATTTATAAATAAGCACACTAAGAAGGAAAATGCATTTAAACTCATTTAATAGCAACAACATTGGTGTTGGGGCTAAAGTGCATACAACTCATGTAGAAGCAACAACGTTGGTGTTAGGGCTCATTTATTGGTAACACAAGAACTGTTCATGCAAGAATGCAACCTATATAATCCCCGTATTTTAGTGAAATAAATGATAAGCTGCGCATTATGTACAAACATTATCTCAATATAACTGAAGCATGAGTACTCGACCACCAGGCCTCTGTCAAGCGAACAGTTAAAACTTAACATTCAAAGATGTACAAACACTCACATTTCACATATGATTGAAGGTCAGTGGTCAATATTAATTCAACATCAAACCCATAACCTCAATCCAAATAGGAAGAAATTGCAACAATATTCCAAATTATCAAATATCCAAGGAAATATGGTTTAATAGAACAAGGACAATGCCCTACACTTTATATCAATAGTACTGGAGATTCAAGACAATAGCATATTGATGAAGTTTATTCACCGATATTCGTGTAACTTGTATATTAACTCGTTTCTTTCTAAGTAAACGTCAGTACGCTTCACTTATAGATGCTTTAAATACTTTCCGTAATACATGCCGGTGTCGTGATGCTCACTATATCCTAACATCGCGCCAGAGGCATTAATTATGTTAAGCTAGGCCTAACATACAGCGGCTTAGTTCCATTTATCACTCATAGAATATAGCTTTCACACATAATTTTGTGAATAATACACCTAAAAAATACGCACTTCAGTTATAGACACGTGCGCATGTTATGTCACAATACCGTAGCTCCTGTGCTACTTGACATAATGTGAATAGATTGTCCGCTAATTTGTAATGTGGGTCGTGCACGCATCCTTCAACCTATTCACAATATTATTGATTATTCGTTTTGTTTCCAAAAATTTCACACTATAGACAAAGATGAAAACATTTAAGTTAACAACGATCAATAATCAATCGAATAAATAGACAGCTTGAAGACGAACAGATCTCGAACGATTCGAAAACGCTACAGAAACGCAGTGTAAACAAAAACGTCAAAGACGTCACATACAATTTCTATAAAGATGACATCGTATGACCAAGCAGTTCCCAGTCATAAGTCTGCAATAAATATTTATGTGTACAAAGAATGAGCATATGTACTCGTACGAAATTTAAGACGACAAGACGAGGAAAGCGATGTAAAGTGTAAACAAGTATCAGTCAACGAGTAATGATTATGGCCGTTTTTGCAACGAATTTGGCAACTTAAGAATATTCGTGGCAAAAAAAACGCTCGAGGGAAAGCCTTCCAAAAAACTTATACATTTAGGTTACTAAGCGAGCAAACTAAGAGCAGTGTAAAGTACAAACTTGCACGCTCATAACACATCGACCTGTCATATCTGATAACCTATAGGCTGTTTTTTAACCGAATGCGCGTATCCGCTCGGAAAATTAATTTCCTTATTACTGTTACAACTCGATTTCTCCCCAGCTCGGCAAAGTGAGTAGCAAATTCTTTTTATATATAAGTCGCTGGTCGAGTGATGACGAAACCGAATCGCTTACAGTAGTAAGGAAATCAGTTTGCAGAACGAATTCCACGCGATAGGTTAAAAAATCAAGCTATAAATAATTGAAGAGCTCCGCCCTAGAAAATTCGCAAATGTTGCATATTCCGGCATCGTGTCCATTCATACTGAACTCCACTGCCTACAAATCGCAAACTGCGAAACTGAATTGGAAATGTTAGAGATAAATGACTTACTCCTCTCTTAAATCTGTAGAATTGATACGTGTACCTTTATTGATAATCAATTTACACATATGCAAATTTAAACGTGAACAAAATGTGCATTATGGGTCAATGAGATTTCATAGCGTAATTCAGCTTTAATAAACGGAGAGAGCGGGAGGATACTGTTTTTAAAGCTTTAACGTGAAACGTCAAATTTGAGGCTTTAGGAAAATCAGAGATTCAGCTTCCCTTTGACAGTGCGTGAACAATTTCGGCCTCTTTTTAAAAAGTCTCGATTTTACACCCATTTCGATTTCACTTATCTCCATTCGCCTCACATTTTTCGGAACATCTTTACTTTTGTCTTTTTGCGGATCTGCGCATACAGATAGATAGTACATTGGCGCCACTAATTCTAGGCGACTTGCAGCGGGAACCACGCGTGGGCGTTGGGTTTGGAGGGGGGTATGCATCCCCCCCGAAGTTGGAATACTCCCACAGAAATCAAAATACCCCCAGAATTCAATTTTTGAATTTTTTTCGATTTTTAGCGATTTTTTTGATGCCATTGTATAGTGCTCGATGAGAAACGTCGAAAATAGTGTTTTTCGTCGTACGGCCACTTTTAAGACAATTTTTGACCTTTGAAAATTTTTTCACCCCCGGAAAGTTTTTCAACCCCCCCCAGAATTTTGGTGCTGCAGATTTTTAGAGGTCAATAAGCAATAAAAAATTAACGGTAGCGACTAAACGTATTTTATACGATGCTCAACTGGCTCTATTCGTTGGCATCAAAAATTGCGAAAACTTGAACGAAATTTTCAAATATTTGCGTCTTCTAGATACGAGTAATTTTCATTCCGGGGTCCGGAATTCCCCCCGCACCAACGTGTGGTTTAGACGTCCGAAATTCGCACGTGCATTATAGGTGCGCAAGGTCACGGTCGGCAGGGAGGGGGTGAAATCCCAAACATCCAAAACAGTTAATTCAGCGTTAACGATTTTTGCTGTTTTAACGATCAAAATGGTCAAAATAGCCGATAAAACGTTTTTCCTGGTAATATCGCATTTTAAGTCCATTCTGACTGCATTATTTCATTTTTAACGCTAAAAAATGCAAAA
Source organism: Mermis nigrescens (assembly GCA_036768485.1). NCBI lineage: Eukaryota > Metazoa > Nematoda > Enoplea > Mermithida > Mermithidae > Mermis > Mermis nigrescens. Next base: position 9,184,712 of record JAVLUZ010000142.1, on the reverse strand, counting down.
ATTTATCAATTTTGGGAGCTTTTTCGAGTGAAAAGTACTTATTTAAGAGAGCTGATCCGGCGCGAACCGCTGGAAAAGTGTTGACATTTTTACTGCTTTTGACCACAGAAATGATGCAAAAAAATTTTATCAGATGAAAAATATCAGGACAGTACCTGTCCGGCTGACCCTTCAGAGGGACGATGGCCCCTACGTGCATGTGTGACGTGCATGTGTACATGTAACAGGGGGAATGGGTAATACCCCAGCCTAAAGTTAGTCTTCCCTTTAAATTTTTAGCCCATAACTTTTGGTAAGATTTGCATGGCCGTATTTGGCCTAAAATTGCAGGTCACCCCCTCCATTCCTCCTAAAATTGGCCGGGACCCCCACTGATAATTTAAAGCCATTACATAGATGCGTGCATCTCTAATCTCAATCTGAACCCGTTGATACGCAATCGTTATTCCGATGTAAACACATTTAAATCAGATATACCAAGGATACGAGTAAGAAAGTACGACTGAACAAATACTGTGATCACAAACACTCAGAGAAAGTAAACAGAGACATACCGAATAAACTTAAATAAGACGAAATAATCAATTCCCTGAGAAAATAAGATTTTTCGACAATTTTCAGGAGAGATAAACAAATCGGAAAATAAAATGAGAACGTTTTACAAATTGTCGCAAAAATATCAAAAAAATCGCTCTAAGATAAATGATTAGGGGGTGAATCTGCTAAGGCCAGGAAGCTCCATTCGCCAGTTTTAACGTCACAACATTCATTAAGCTTACATAAGGAAAAAAATATTTGAGAAGACCGACATCGAATTGCTTTGATTCGTCAAACGAAGACAATATGGCAAAATCTAGCAAAATCAGAGTCCATACAGTAATACAGTACTCCTACAGTAATCGACGATAAGAGCACGTGACCTCAAACTGATCGTCGCACGCAATTCACGCCGTTCAATCGGGCGTCCACGACTGATGTCTTACTATAGCGAATAATAAACAGTCGACGGTCTATCTGTTATTGTGAATAAAGTTGAATAACCTAATTACTAAAGTAAGTTTGACGATCAAATACATATAAGCTTATTTAAGCATTCACCCATCGAGGATTACTGTAGGCTAAGACTGCAACGTTTCCGACGCCGCCAGCGCATCATTGTCGTTAGATAGAGGCGGCGGCGAAGACGATGACGTCATCAGTTGCGATGACGTCATCAATTGCGATGACGTCATCAGTTGCGATGACATTGGCGATGACGTCATCAGCAGCGTCGCGTTTCGGTCGGGCAAGTGAACATCGACGCTGGCGCGGCCGACCATAAGACGCGAATTGAAAGTCGCCGACGCGATGCCGACGCCGGCGCTGCCGTCGGACGTCGGCGATTGGTCGATGACGTTCAAGAAATTGACGTTAACGCCGACGGGCCACTGGCGGCGGTGGGCGACTGCCGCCGACACGGCGACGTTTTTCGCTGGCGTCCAATTGTCCGCTTCGGAGCGCCAGTTCGCGTAATTAGTCTCGATATGGCGCATAAAATTCGGCATGCGGCCGAACGCTGAACGAGAACGCTCGCTTTACTCTAAAACCGCACTTTACACTAAAGGTAGGTCACTGAGACGCATTATGATGTAAAGTGATAAGAAAGAAAGGTCAGTAATATTGTGAGGCTTATCCAAAAATAACAGACAATTTCATCTGTGTCTATACTATCCCGAGGATAATTTAAAAGGAAAACACAAGAACTCATACTTTACACAAAAACCGCACTGTACACTGAAATAAAATTACCAATTTTGTTGCGGTTTAAAACAAACGAACGTGATAGAAGAGAAAAATAAATACTACAGTAAGTTTTTCTCAAAGAAGTACGGCACATTTTCCTCCGAGTGTAGTTCACAACGGAAGTACAAGATTTTAGTTTACACTACATATAATTCAGTGATTTATCGCACGAAAAAGCTGACCTACGCACATTTAAACTGAATGGACTTACAGGATTGTATAAAGTGCGTAAGAGGATTGGTTCAAAATAAGACGGACGCAAAGGTTAAGCGATATGATGTCGAATTTATGAGTCTAAAGAGCGTTATATTGATATCCAAGCGATACAGATATTAATTTGAACTTGGCTAATAAACGAACAGATTTTCAACAATCCGAAAATGCTGAATTAAACAAAATGTTGGAAATATTAGGGATACTTGAGCAATAAAAAAATTCGAAAAAATAAAAAAAGAAAGCGTGCTGTTTATTGCGAGATTTTGGGTACTGTAAAGAAACTTACGGATGAACAAACGCAAAGTAGACTAAAAAGGAAAATTCGCACGCAAAAAGATTTTTAATTACACGATTAATCAGAAAAGATTTCAAACATAAAAATTTCTTCAAAAAATAGAATTTTTAATATAAATTTTTTATAAAAATAGCAAGAAAAAAGACACATGCACATACATGGGGTGGTGAGAGGGGTATTACCCCCGCTTAAGGGTCGGTCAGACGGATACTGACCACACCTGGGCGTGGGGGGTTTTGGGGGTATGCACCCCCAGAAACCAATACCCCCAGAATTCAATTTTTAAAAATTTTTTCGCTTTTTTCGCAATTTTTTGATACCAATGGATAGTGCTTGATGAGAAACGTCGAAAAATGGTGTTTTTATCACCATACCACCATTTTTGAGGCCATTTTTTGACCTTCGAAAAATCTTGCACCCCCCCCCCCAGAAATTTCTTGCTGCCCACTTATGATACTGACCGCCGATTTTGAGCTGACGGAACGATTTCGCATCACTTTTCGAGGTCATAAGCAGTAAAACTGTCAAATGTTTTTTGACGCTTCGCGCCGGATTAGTACTTTTATGTACTTTCTTAACTAAAAAGCGCCAAAAATTGATCATTTCTGCACGTTATAGTTTTAAAACTAATATAATGCAATCAATATGGAATAAAAATGATTTAAAAATGCGAAATTCCCACAAAAAGGCATTTTAAAGACTATTTTGACAATTTTGGTCGTTTTAACAACAAAAAATTCGTGGAAGTTCAATTTGGTGTTTTAGATTTTTGACATACATGTACACGGTCAAAACTTCTGGGAGCGGCGGGGGGGGGCGGTAAACGAAGTTTCCTGAAGTGGAGGGGGTAAATGATCAATTTTTATGGCTAATTATGGCGCTAAAATGATGAGTTTACCTTGATTTCTTAGATGTTTTTTGTCGTTCCTCCCCCCGGTCACAACCACACCTGGGTTTGGGGCGTAGGCACCCCCAGAAACCAAAATACCCCCCAGGATTCAATTTTTAAATTTTTTTTTCGCTTTTTTCGCAATTTTTTGATACCAATGGATAGTGCTTGATGAGAAACGTCGAAAAATGGTGTTTTTATCACCATACCACCATTTTTGAGGCCATTTTTTGACCTTCGAAAAATCTTGCACCCCCCCAGAAATTTCTTGCTGCCCACTTATGATACTGACCGCCGATTTTGAGCTGACGGAACGATTTCGCATCACTTTTCGAGGTCATAAGCAGTAAAACTGTCAAATGTTTTTGACGCTTCGCGCCGGATTAGTACTTTTATGTACTTTCTTAACTAAAGCGCCAAAAATTGATCATTTCTGCACGTTATAGTTTTAAAACTAATATAATGCAATCAATATGGAATAAAAATGATTTAAATATGCGAAATTCCCACAAAAAGGCATTTTAAAGACTATTTTGACAATTTTGGTCGTTTTAACAACAAAAAATTCGTGGAAGTTCAATTTGGTGTTTTAGATTTTTGACATACATGTACACGGTCAAAACTTCTGGGAGCGGCGGGGGGGGGGGGCGGTAAACGAAGTTTCCTGAAGTGGAGGGTAAATGATCAATTTTTATGGCTAATTATGGCGCTAAAATGATGAGTTTACCTTGATTTCTTAGATGTTTTTGTCGTTCCTCCCCCGGTCACAACCACACCTGGGTGTGGGGGTAGGCACCCCCAGAAACCAAAATACCCCCAGAAATCAAAATACCGCCCCCCCAGAATTCAATTTTTGAAATTTTTTCTCGTTTTTTTCGCAATTTTTTGATGCCAATGGATAGTGCTTGATGAGAAACATCGAAAAATGGTGTTTTTATCGCCATACCACCATTTTTAAGGCCATTTTTTGAACTTCAAAAAATCTTGCACCCCAGAATTTTCTTACTGCCCACGTATGGTCACAACCATAGGTGGGCAGCACCAGAAATTCTGGGGGGGGTGAACAAATTTCTGGGGGGAAGTGAAAAAATTTTTAAAGGTCAAAAAAATGGTCTTAAAAGTGGTCGTATGGCAAAAAAACACCATTTTTCGACGTTTCTCATCAAGCTCTATCCAATGGCATCAAAAAAATTGTTAGAAAAAGCAAAAAAAATTTTTTTCTGGGGGGGGTATTTTGATTTCTGGGGGGGGGAGTATTTCAACTTCTAGGGGGTGTATACCCCCAAACCCCCCACGCCCATGTGTAGTCACAACCCGTAAAAATGCTTTAATTCGTTGTATTTTATTCTTCTCGTATTTAAGTTTGCATGAAAACAAATGATAATAAGAACGATAAAATGACTCGCACTATTAAATATGGAAAGAACAATGGACAAAAAAGTATCAGAATGAATAAACTCATTATTAAAAAAAATTAAAAATGCAAAACAAATAAAAAAAGAAATAAATAAAACAATAAAATAATAAAAAGTGAAAAAATATTTAAAAAACTTATCGAATTGTAAACATACATGAATTATTTTAAACTTTTAACCAAACTCACAGCACCATCCCGTGGACAACTCGCGAACGTACATAAAAAAGTAAAACAAATAAAAAATAGAAATAGATAAAAAAACAAGATTAAAAAGTAAAAAATATTCAAAAACTTATTAAATTGTGAACATTTACAAATTATTTTAAACTTTAAATCAAACTCATAGCACCATCCCGTGAAAAACTCGTGAACGAACATAAAAATAAAAAACAAATTAAAAAAATAAAAATAAATCAAAGAATAAAAGATAAAAAAGTGAAAAAAATAGTTAAAAAACTTAAGTTGTAAACATACATACATAAATTATTTAAAACTTTAAATAAAACTCACAGCACCATCCCGTGAACAACTCGCGAACGAACATGTCGATAAAACTGCACTGCGTCTGAGGTATATTACACGTCTCTCGATTAAACACTTCCATCGTCAAGGGCAATCCCTTGGCCCTCTCTTCGGCCGTCTAAACGCGAAAAAATATAAAAAAAATCGATATTTATTGCCCAAAATTTTGAAATTTAATCTTTCACGAATTTTTAATCGAATTTTGTCTTTTACGATTCAATCCATTTAAATATTCGAATTTTGATCAACAAAAAACAACAATTCGTTCCAATCAGGGATACGTTAATTTGACACCCTTCATTTATCGTCAACGATAATAATAACGAATTTAATTATCGTTAACGAGAGGTATGAAAAACTTCTAATTTTATTAAAAAAATTTAATTTAAAAAATTTCACTGATAAAATCGAAAATTAAAAAAAAATTCAAATTTTTACAAAAATTTATTAATTATTAGCGTCGATTTGACGGCATTCTTCAAAAGACTTTTATCATGTTTAAACTGAAGACGATATTGCAAAACGTTTTCCATCATCGTTACCGATAAATTATCACTAATTTAAAAATTAGATACAAAATATTTTTAGCAATAAAACAAAACGCGTAAAAATGCCATAATCGTACATTGGAGCGGAAATTCCGCTAATTTAAAAATTTATTGATTGCGACTTACCATCAATGCAATTAAGAAAAATAAAATTAAAAGTATAAAAAAGATAAACAATGTTAAAATAAAAGAAATGGAAAAATGCCAATTTTTATATAACAAAAATATCACTTTTAAATCTAAATAATTTGCAAGCTATTTAGAAATATAAAATATAGTAAAATAAATTAAAAGCAAAAAGATAACAACATCAATAAATTACCTTAAAAATATTATACGCTTAAAAAATTGCAAAAAGAATGAATAAAAAATAACAATGCGGAAGATCATTCAAATGAAAAACTTTCAAAAATGAAAAAAATAAAAAAAATAAAATATTACATCAGAAACTAAAAAATATAAACGTGAATGATATGAAAAACGATTAAAGACACAATCAAAACAATTATAAAATGAAATATTAGAACAAAAATCAAAAAAATATGAATGGTGTAAAAAATGATCAAATACATGATCAAAAAAATAAAAAAATCGATACAAAATTATAATAGTGAAAAACGTTTATTTAAGTAGGTAAATAATATCGTGAAATTAGTTAAATGCGACAACTATTCGTCAATTTTTTTAAATAAATTTTAATAAGTGAAAATCAGCAAAAACAAGGAATCGAACCCGTAAGCAAGCAGTGATGAAGATATATATTCAGTGCGAGAAACGATGTGATTAAAGGTTCGAATAAAAGCCACCAAAGGCACAAGGAATGAAATAGAAGAAGGGCTTAATACGAAAAAAAACGAATTGCATTAAATTAAAAATTTTAACAATATTTAAAAATTAGTTAAATTTTCCTAATTCTTCCAAACGACTCGGAGACACATTGAAAACAAATTAAAAGATAAGTCGAGTGAAAGATTATGAAGATTTTTTTCGAAAAATTTTTCAAAAAAATCATTTTTTACGAAAATTCATCAGTTTTCGCGTTGCAAGAACGACCAGGCACGTAGCTGGCCCTCTATTTTGGGGGGACCAAAACCAATTTTGGGGGGTCTAAGCCAAAAACAGCACAAAATAACGTGTAAAAAGTCCTATTTTTCCGGTTTTTTCTGAATTTTGGGGGGTCCGGACCCCCAGTCCCCCCACAGCTACGTGCCTGAGAACGACGCTAAAAATTATTTGGTTTGTGCATATAATTTCATAAAAAACTAAGTAAAATTATGAATTTTAAGTTATTAATATGAGAAAAGTGTGAATCGTATTTTCAGAGCCATATAAATGGATTGATCGAAATTTTTGTAGACTGCCTCGTTTTCCCTAATTATCGATTGTACTCATTAAATTTACTTAATTATATTATAATTATTTAAAATAAATATTCATTTATAATTTATTACCAAATGAATACTTATCATGAAATGACTGCATTTATCAAATTGTATGCATTCCGAAGACTTGAAGACTAAAAGGGCTACAAAATCCGAATTTCGACCAAAAATTACAAAATTTCGTCAAAAATTCATTTTTCCCAAAAAAGTTCATTTTTACGTATCGCGTAATTAATTGCTACAATTTATAGAGAAAATATTTCCGTTTATTCGGCTAAAGTTTGTGGTTGATGAAAAATTTGAAATTTATTTTTTACGGTATTTTTGAGTAATTATTTTCTCCAATTTTCAAAACTTTCAAAATCACACGTTGAGCCAAGTTTTTATCATAGAAAGTTTAAGATTAAAAACAAAATTTAAAATTTCCGTTTAATCGAATTATTTTCTCAAATTTTTTAAATTTTTCAAATTCAACCTGAGCAAAATATTCTTCGACTATTCTGAAGCCCCATTGTTTGCACAAATTCCACGGCCTGGTCGGATTATTGATGTCGGCCGCTTTGATCAAAATTTGTCGAATAATTCGCTTATTATCGCCCGAAATTTGAATACCTTTGTCCAGGCTGTCATCTTCCGCCTGCAATAAAGACAAATTCACGTAATAGACAGTGGCGGATCTAGGATTTTCCTCAGGGGGGCGGTACCCCTAAGGGGGGGCGGAACCCTGACTTGGGCGGAAAAATTAGCCGTTTTAACCCGAAAATCACTAAAAATCGCTCAAAAATGCTTGATTTTGCGCACTATTTTGGGCCGATGGGGGGGGGCGGCCGCCCCCCTTAATCCGCCCCTGGTAATAAAACGCAACGAATTGAAAAATAAGAGCGGAATCTCGGATTGACGAGAAAAATTCATTCGAAACGAGAAATGGACAGGTTCAGCTATAAAATCGCATTCAAAAATACGATTAATTATTAAAAAAATTTCAAACATTATTAGCATATTACGGTATACTGTGTGAAACTAACTAAAGTTATATCGGGGGAGGGGCGGGATGGGGTTCAACTATACGTTTTCTGAGGGTTCCATTATTCGACCCCTACGTTTCATGGAGGGGATGGGGGCTGGAGCTGACCGTCCTATTATGGGGGGACCAAGACCAATTTTTGGGGGACTAAGCCCGGAAAGGCCAAAAATAGCACAAAAAAACGTTTGAAAAGTCATATATTTCCGATTTTTCTAAATTTGAGGGGTTCGAACCCCCCATTCCTACAGAGATACGTGCCTGGGCTAAATATTTTTGTTTCCAGCATGACTACTGACTGAGTCCTCCTCAAAATGCTTAAGACTAGAAATGCATGGCTTGGAAATTCGGGAGGAGGGGAGGGGGTAGGGGTATGGATAATACCATCTTTTCGTAAGCAAGCGTCCAAACGCTATTTTCGGAGTTTCTGACAACGCTATTTCTACGAGTATATAGAAAAAATGAGGATATGGCGCGAAGCGCCAAAAAATGGGCACTTTTGAGACGAAAAATCGCAAAAAAAGCTTTCAAAAAGCACATTTTCATGAATTTTTGAACAATCACAAATTCTAACGGGAGGGGGAAGATAATGATTGGCTGCGACCATATGTACCTGTTCTTCGGTAGTATGTAGTTGAAGGGGGTTCTTTTGACCCTCGCAGAATGGAAATTGAACTGACCCCGCAAAATAATTGCGACCCACATAATTGTCGATTTTTTGGAGAGATTATAGAAAGCGTGCCTTTTTAAAGCGTTTCCAGCTCATCTAGGCTAAAAAGTCTCAAATTTTCGACGTTTCGCGCCATATACAAATTTTTTTAAAATAAATTTTATTCGGTTTCTTGATTTTTTCCGAATTTTTTTCCATTTCTCATGTTCTAGAAGAATGGACATCGCCCCAAACGCCTAAAAACAGTGTTTTGACGTGTAATTGTCGTTTTCTAGCCCAAAAGAGGAATTTTCAATTTTTTGAGGCCTGACAGCCAGCCCCCTCGCCCGAAAATTGCTATGCTGTACAAGTGTGGCTGCGATTCCCGAGAATTGTCGATTCCTCAGAAATATCGCAGAATGCGCGCGTTTTTAAGCGTTTTGCCCAGCTTTTAGCTCAAAATTGTCAAATTTTTGGCACTTCGCGTCATACACTCCGTTAATGCTGTATTTTGTTCGATTTAATCGAGTTTTTTCATATTTTTCCCATTAGGAAATAAGTAAAAAATTCAAGTCGTGAGCAAAAGTGTAGAAAACGATGCAAGTTAATAAAAAGAGATAAATCAAGAAGCGAACGAGTGTGTGTGTGTGTGTGTGTGCGTGAAGTCAAACAAGCAAGCAATTTTTGTAAAACTATTAGCAGTTAAAAAGTTTAGTAGTGCTATACCTTCAGGGCAGACGTGTAACAACACAAGCATGCATGTAACGCTCGAAATATTGGTAGGAGGAGGCGACACGGCCATTTTTTAGGGGAGACTAAATTTCCACCAAGGTTTAGCCAAAAACGGCCAAAAAACACCTAAAACGGCCAAAAACACCAATAAACGGCCAATATACTCACGTTTTTCAAGTTCTGTATTTGTTGGTGCTAAAAAGGATATAATGCAGTCAAAATGGAATAAAGATGCTTTAAAGTTGCGAAATCATTACCGAAAGACGTTTTGTAGGCTATTTTAACCATTTTGGTTGTTAAAACAACAAAAAAATCGCGGACGTTTCAGTTACTGTTTTGAATTTCTCAGATCTACCCCCTCCTTTCAGCCCCCCCCCGCAAAAATTGTTTACCCCCCCCCAGAATTGGCAATCAGTGGCGGATCCAGGATTTTCCTAAGGGGGGGGGGCGGAACCGACTTGGGCGGAAAATTTAGCCGTTTTAACCAGGAAATCTCTAAAAATCGCTCAGAAATCCCTACTTTGGCGCACTATTTCGGGCCAATGGGGGGGTGGGGAGCGGCCGCCCCCTGCATCCGCCCCTGTTGGCAATTTTTTGACAGTTCGAGAAAATTTTCCTAAAAATTCAGTAGAAAAGATGCTTTTTAAGCGTTTTTAGCTATCTATTTGCTCAACAGTGCCAAATTTTCAGCGCATCGCGCCATTATACTCATGTTTTGGCTATATTTTGTTCTATTTCTTTAGATTTTTTATTTTTTATTTCGAAACTTTTTCATGGTTTTATGCTCTGGAAAGACAGAGCATCGTCAGAAACGCTTGAAAACGATGTTTCTGACAGCTTGACTACAATTTTTTGGACCAAAAAGGCACTTTATGATTTCAACCCCCTCCCAGAATCCCATTTCTGATCGATAACCAGGCACGTATCTCTGGAGGGAGCTGGGGGGTTCGGACACCCGTTACCCAAAAAATCCAGAAAAATCGGAACAACAGGACTTTTTATACGTTTAATACTATTTTTGGCTTTTTTAAGCTTAGTCCCCCCAAAAATTGGTGTTGGTCCCCCAAAATAGGACGGCCAGTGAAGTGCCTGTCAATAGCCCGTCGACAAATCGTTTTTCATGCACGTAAAGCTGAGCTTAATTATAAGGTAACTTCGATCGGGTAATTTTAATTTATTGATTTTTTTAAATTTCAATTTGAAGCCAAATTATCGATTTTTATCAATGTTAGCTCACGCATTCGGATAAAACGGCCGATTGAAATTTGGCCAAGTACTCGAAATGCCTGGACATGTCGGTGGCGAGGACCATGTCGATTATTGACTTTCTGAGTACTTTAAACTCGGCCGGAGGCACATTTTCGAATATGTTTACACGAGAATCGGAAATCGTAAGTTGGAAGGCCAAAGCGGCGTGATGATTTTTTTCAAGTACAGATCTAAAATCGTGTTAAAATTATATTACTATGACACGAGTTCAAATTTTTGCCAAAAAATTGAAATCTTCGGAATTTTCATTTTTAAGTTCTTTACAAAATCGAAAAATGGGTAATTTCACAAATTATGCAACTCGCGTTTGGAACAAATTAAAAAAATTGAAAAATGGTCCTGAATTTTCGCCGAAAAACGGTTAATCAATGGTCTGAAACGGGA
>JAVLUZ010000142.1:9118606-9168606 GCA_036768485.1 Mermis nigrescens | reverse complement strand
TTTGTCTGTTTTGTATGATTTAAGCGGTATAAATTGAGTTTAATGTGCAAAAACGTCGAAATTTTCCGGCGCATAGCGCCGCCAGTTACTGTTCTTTCTTTTTGTAAAGCTCCAGCATTGCGTTTAAAAGCCTGAGTCACTCAAAATATCTTCAGGCAAAGTTAGTAATTCGCAGTTTTCTTGTTAGAAGCTTGAACTGTTAAAACTGTTTTGTACAAATTTGATAATTTTTCTGCTCTGTCAGACTATAAGTTCACAGAGCTACAAAATGTTAGGGCGGTAAAAAATGACTAAATTTCTTGGCACTTTGCCCCACTTATGAATTCCGAACTGTTTGTCAATAGAAAGGCCGTAAATTCTATATGAAAACGGTAGAAATTCCAAAAATTTTCGGCACTTCGCACCGCTTTACACTATTGATCGTCAGAAACCCATAAATTAGCTAGGCTACACTACTAAAGGTCGAAAAACTCAGTTTTACTATACATAACGTTACTGGCATTCAATGCAAAAGTAGTCTTAAAAAATTTTTGTTCATGCCTCCCGAACCAAAATCCTGGCTATGCCTCTGCAGTCAGCTCCAGATGAACTTGTTTTTGAATAAATTTTCATTTCCTGTTGATTTGAAAATTACTTTCCGTCAATGTGTTTTCCTGCTTCAAATGATTTAATGACGCTATGTAGATACAAAACCTGCTTCACAATTTTTTGCTTTGAATTATGAAAATGACTTAAATTTCATTAAATGCATACGGATTCTTCAGATTACAGCCTCGATTCTATTTAATGTTGCATTAATTTTTCAATAATTCAACTGCTTAGATATCACTTTGGCCTAGATTTCACTGTCAACCGTAAATGAACGATGTTCACTGCATTCTCTTCCATCTAAGGTCCTACCCGGGTATACCCGCGTACCCGGGTAATGAAATAGCCAGGTACCCGGGTAGTAAAATTTGCAAAGTGTGCAGTATTACTTGTGCGCAGGCCCGTATTGAGGGAGAATTTATCCTGAATTTTTTCAGAATTTTATTTGTGAAACTATCGGTTTTGTACGTTGCTAGCAAAAAATACCCATTTTTCAGCGCTCCGCGCCATCAGTTAAATCTAAAAGCTATTTTCAGATAGCATAGGCATACAAATTTTTTTGAAATTCTTATCCTAAAAAAGATGCGATGCGAAATCGAAATGATAAAATGATAAAGACGCCAAGATTTCCTGGCGCTTCGCGCCAGATATACTTTCTGCATCACTAAACTTTAGAAAGATTCAAAGTTGTCCTTAGAATGATAAAAATATCGTAATCTTCTAGCGCATCCTTGCCAGATTTATTTCTTCCGTTTCTGATCTCCAGAAATCAGCAAAATTGAGCCGAGCTTTGTATAATAATATCGAAATTTTCTAGCGCTTTGCGCTGAATATACGGCGTCTTTACATTGTGTGTATCCTAAAGGAGCTACATAATTGAGTAAAAGAGTAGAGATCCCAAAATTGTACTTTATCACCTCGAAACACAGAAGTAATCCAGAAAAACGCAATAACTAGAAGGTACGGGGGTATCCGATTTTCCAAGACTATCAAAGAAAGAGGCGCGGATCTAGGGGAGGCGGGGGAGGCCGCCTCCCCATAACCCTTTTTGAAAATTTTTTGAGCAGCAGATTTACGTTGGAATGCGCCCACAATTGAGCTAAAAACGCCAAAATGTCAAAAATTTCCGGCGCTTTGCGCCGATTCATCATCATTTTCCGTTTTAGTGTTCCAGCATTGTGTTTGAAGCAGTCAAAATATTCCAGTGCTTCACTGATTTGATGTACTATACTATTTATCGGCTGAAACTCATAACGCTGGTTGGACATCGTGTTAAAGGTGTGTGTCACTTACCGGCAATTTTTCGTTTTGTTTCGTTTTTCAGTTCAGAACGCACTTCAAAGCAAGAATTTGTAATCGCACCCGGGCAATGCCCCATATCGCCCTCAACCGGCAATGGGCCGGACCAATCCTGCAACGGGGCGGTAGGGTCTCTGGGATGGGGGCTATGTTTTCGTACATGGGCATAGATACATGCTGAAGGTCGATTGACAGTCTTAAGCCTCGATTTATACTCACGCGGCGAGCGGAGGCGGCGAGAAACTACCGCAACGGATGCCGCGAAATTTCGCGCAAACCCATTTATAGCTTCGGGCTGCGGCGGGCGGCGCAGATTATTCGCCGCCGCGATTTGATTGCTTCACGTGGCTGCGCTGCCGCAGACTGATTCGCAAAAGTCTAGATTTTTCGCCGCTTGCCAATTTATACTTCTGCCGCGCCGCAAGGAGTCAAATCGTTTTTAGCCTTTTCGGCCATTTTTTCTGCCATTTCACAAAAGTCAAAAAGCCCATTGCTCTTGCGAATGCTAATGAGGATTCGAGCCGAGTGTCGACGTCGAATCATTTTGAATTTTAATGAGGTATCGATTTACGCAATATTCTGCGGCAGTTCTGCAAGAATATAAACGCATTGCGCGAAGCGGCGAGTGTAGTGCGCCACCTTGCCGCTGGTTTTTTTGTCCACGCGTGAGCTCGCTGCGATGAGAATGACCGCCGCGGCAAGCGTGCTGGACTGTTTATAACATTATGGCGCAGGGCTCGAATAATTTTTGGGTATACTGCGGCCGCAAGAAACCCCTTTGCGGCGCGGTTAATTGGCGTGAAGTATAAATCAGGTTAAATATGATGACTTGTGAAGCAAATGAGAAACTACTTAGCTACCTATGTACTAAGTTACCTTATTCAATGCATGGCAACTCCAGATAACCCTTTTTGAGAAGCAGTCCATCTTTTTTGAGGACCGACTAACCTATTTATGGAAGCAGCCAACCTTTTTTGGGAACCGACCAGCCTTTTTAAGTAGCATACAACCATTTTTTGCGAACCGACCAACCTTTTTAAGGGAGCAGCCAACCTTTTTGGGAACCGACCAACCTTTTTAAGGAACCAGCTAACCTTTTTTGGGAACCAACCAACCTTTTTAAGGAACGACGAGCAACCTTTTTCGGGAACCGGCCAACCTTTTTAAGGAACCAATCCAACCTTCTTTGAGAACCGACCAACCTTTTAAAGGGAACCAGCCAACCTTTTTTGGGAACCGACCAACCTTTTTAAGGAACCAGCCAACCTTTTTTAGGGAACCAACCAACCTTTTTCGTGGAACCAGCCAACCTTTTTTGGGAACCAACCAACCTTTTTAAGGAACCAGCCAACCTTTTTGGGAACCAGACCAACCTTTTTAGGGAACCGACCAACCTTTTCAAGGGAGCAGCCAACCTTGTTTGGGAACCGACCAACCTTTTTCGGGAGCAGGCAACCTTTTTGGGAACCAGCCAACCTTTTCATGGGACCAGCCAACCTTTTCGGACCAACCAACCTTTTTTGGGAACCGACCAACCTTTTTAAGGGATCGAGGCAACCTTGTTTAGGGAACCGACCAACCTTTTTTGGGAACCGACCAACCTTTTTTGGGAACCGACCGACCTTTTTAAGGAGCAGGCAACCTTTTTTGGGAAGCAGCCAACCTTTTCGTGGAACCAGCTAACCTTTTTTTGGGGACATACCAACCATTTCATGGAACCAGCCAACCTTTTGTTTGGAACCAACCAACCTTTTTGGGAACTGACCAACCTTTTTAAGGGAGCAGGCAACCTTTTTTGGGAACCAGCCAACCTTTTTGTGAACCAGCCAACCTTTTTTTGGGAACCGACCAACCTTTTCTAGGGAGCAGGAAACCTTTTTTGGGAACCAGCCAACCTTTTTCGTGGAACCAGCCAACCCCTTTTTGGGAACCGACCAACCTTTTTTGGGAACCGTTCAACCCCTTTTTGAGGCAGCAGGCAACCTTTTTTGGGAACCAGCCAACCTTTTTTGGGAACCGACCAACCTTTTTGGGAACCGACCAACCTTTTTAAGGGAGCAGGCAACCTTTTTTGGGAACCAGCTAACCTTTTCGTGGAACCAGCCAACCTTTTTTGGGAACCGACCAACCTTTTTAAAGGGAGCAGGCAACCTTTTTGGGAACCAGCCAACCTTTTTCGTGGAACCAGCCAACCGTTTTGTGGAACCAGCCAACCTTTTTTGGGAACCAGGCTTCAAAGTTTTTAAGGGAGCGAGGCAACCTTTTTTGGGAACCAACCAACCTTCTCGTGGAACCAGCCAACCTTTTTCGGGGACATGCCAACCATTTCATGGAACCAGCCAACCTTTTTTTGGGAACCAACCAACCTTTTTTGGGAACCGACCAACCTTTTAAGGGAGCAGGCAACCTTTTATTGGGAACCAGCTAACTTCTTCGTGGAACCAGCTAACCTTTTTTGGGGACATACCAGCCATTTCATGGAACCAGCCAACCTTTTTTTGGGAACCAACCAATCTTGTTTGGGAACCGACCAACCTTTTTAAGGGAGCAGGCAACCTTTTTTTGGGGAACCAGCCAACCTTTTCGTGGAACCAGCCAACCATTTTTGGGAACCGACCAACCTTTTTTAAGGGGACCAGCCAACCTTTTTTTGGGAACCGAGCCAACCTTTTCGAGGAACCAGCCAACCGTTTTGTAAGGAACCAGCCAACCTTTTTTGGGAACCGACCAACCGTTTTAAGGGACCAGGCTAACCTTTTTGGGAACCAGCCAACCTTTTCGTGGAACCAGCCAACCTTTTTTGGGGACCGACCAACCATTTCAAGGAACCAGCCAACCTTTTTCAGGGAACCAGCCAACCTTTTTTGGGGAACCGACCAACCTTTTTAAGGGACCAGGCAACCTTTTTAAGGGAACCAGCCAGCCTTTCTTCGTGGAACCAGCTAACCTTTTTGGGGACATACCAACTATTTCATGGAACCAGCCAACCTTTTTTTGGGAACCGACCAACCTTGTTTGGGAACCGGCTAACCTTTAAGGGAGCAGGCAACCTTTTTAGGGAACCAGCCAACCTTGTTTGGGAACCGACCAACCTTTTTAAGGGACCAGGCTAACCTTTTTAGGGAACCAGCCAACCATTTTTGGGAACCGACCAACCTTTTTTAAGGGAGTCGAGGCAACCTTGTTTAGGGAACCGAGCCAACCTTTTCTGTGGAACCGAGCCAACCTCGTTTGGGAACCGACCGACCTTTTTTAGGGAGCGGGCAACCTTTTTTGGGAAGCAGCCAACCTTTTCGTGGAACCAGCCAACCTTTTTTTGGGGACATACCAACCATTTTCATGGAACCAGCCAACCTTTTGTTTGGAACCAACCAACCTTTTTTGGGAACTGACCAACCTTTTTAAGGGAGCAGGCAACCTTTTTTGGGAACCAGCCAACCTTTTTGTGAACCAGCCAACCTTCCAACCTTTTTGGGAACCGACCAACCTTTTCTAGGGAGCAGGAAACCTTTTTTGGGAACCAGCCAACCTTTTCGTGGAACCAGCCAACCCCTTTTTGGGAACCGACCAACCTTTTTTGGGAACCGTTCAACCTTTTTGAGGCAGCAGGCAACCTTTTTGGGAACCAGCCAACCTTTTTTGGGAACCGACCAACCTTTTTGGGAACCGACCAACCTTTTTAAGGAGCAGGCAACCTTTTTTGGGAACCAGCTAACCTTTTCGTGGAACCAGCCAACCTTTTTGGAACCGACCAACCTTTTTAAGGGAGCAGGCAACCTTTTTGGGAACCAGCCAACCTTTTCGTGGAACCAGCCAACCGTTTTAGTGGAACCAGCCAACCTTTTTTGGGAACCGACCAAAGTTTTAAAGGAGCAGGCAACCTTTTGGGAACCAGCCAACCTTCTCGTGGAACCAGCCAACCTTTTTTGGGGACATGACCAACCATTTCATGGAACCAGCCAACCTTTTTTTGGGAACCAACCAACCTTTTTTGGGAACCGACCAACCTTTTAAGGGACCAGGCAACCTTTTATTGGGAACCAGCTAACTTCTTCGTGGAACCAGCTAACCTTTTTGGGGACATACCAACCATTTCATGGAGCAGCCAACCTTTTTTTGGGAACCAACCAATCTTGTTTGGGGAACCGACCAACCTTTTTAAAGGAGCAGGCAACCTTTTTTGGGGAACCAGCCAACCTTTTCGTGGAACCAGCCAACCTTTTTTTGGGAACCGACAAACCTTTTTAAGGGGCAGGCAACCTTTTTTGGGAACTGAGCCAACCTTTTTGGGAACCGGCCAACCTGTTTTGCGGAACCAGTCAACCTTTTCAGGAACCAACCAAGTTTTTAGGGAGCAGCCAGCCTTTTGGGAACCACCCAATCTTTTCATGGAACCAGCCAACCTTTTTTGGGGACATACCAACCATTTCATGGAACCAGCCAACCTTTCTTGGGAACAGGCAACCAACCTTTTTGGGAACCGACCAACCTTTTTGGGAGCCAACCAACCTTTTTAAGGGACCAGCCAACCTTTTCGGGAACCGACCAACCTTTTTTGGGAACCTACCAACCTTTTTAAGGGACCAGCCAACCTTTTTAAGGGAGCCAGCCAACCTTTTTTGGGAACCGACCAACCTTTTAAGGGAGCAGGCAACCTTTTTGGGAACCAGCCAACCTTTTTGGGAGCCGACAAACCTATTTAAGGGAACAGGCAACCTTTTTGGGAACAGCCAACCTGTTTTGGGAGCCGACCAACCTTTTCTATAGGGAGCAGCCAACCTTTTTGGGGAACCAACCAACCTTTTCATGGAACCAGCCAACCTTTTTTGGGAACCATACCAACCTTTTCATGGAGCCAGCCAACCTTTTTCGGGAACCGACCAACCTTTTTTGGGAACCTACCAACCTTTTTAGGGGCAGCAACCTTTTGGGAACCAGCCAACCTTTTTGGGAACCGACCAACCTTTTTAAGGGAGCAGGCAACCTTTTACGGGAACCAGCCAACCTTTTTTGGAACGGACAAACACATTTAAGGGAGCAGGCAACCTTTTTTGGGAACCGACCAACCTGTCTTAGGGAGCAGGCAACCTTTTTCGGAACCAATCAACCATAGGGTGCAGCCATGTTTTTTTGGGGAACCACCCAACCTTTTCATGGAACCAGCCAACCTTTTTTGGGGACATACCAACCATTCCATGGAACCAGCCATTCTTTCTTGGGAACCAAATAACCTTTTTGAGAACCGACAAACCTTTTTAAGGGAGCAGGTAACCTTTTTCGGGAACCGACCAACCTTTTTGGGAACCTACCAACCTTTTTAAGGGAGCAGGCAACCTTTTTTGGGAACCGACCAACCTTTTTTGGGAACCAACCAACCTTTTTAAGGGAGCAGGCAACCTTTTTTGGGAACCGACCAACCTTTTCATGGAAGCAGCCAACCTGTCTTGGGAACTAACCAACCTGTTTAAGGAACCAGCCAACCTTTTTCACGAGCCAGACACAATTTTCTCAAGAACCAATCAACCTTGTTTAGAAAGCAGACAACTTTTTATTCTAAAACCAGACTACCATTTTTCAGAAACCAGGGAACCTTTTTCAAGAACGAGGCAACTTTAATGAACCGGGCAACCTTATTT
The DNA here is from genome assembly GCA_036768485.1 of Mermis nigrescens. NCBI lineage: Eukaryota > Metazoa > Nematoda > Enoplea > Mermithida > Mermithidae > Mermis > Mermis nigrescens. The sequence goes on along the minus strand of JAVLUZ010000142.1, from coordinate 9,161,083 downwards.
CAGAAACCAGACAACCTTTTTTCAAAAAACCAGGCAACTTTTTCTCATGAGCCAGACAATCTTTTCTTAAAAAACCAGACAATCTTTTTCTGGAACCAGTCAGCCTTTTTCAAGAAGCAGGCAACCCTTTTCAGGGATCAGATAACATTTTCAAAAAACAGGTAACACTTTTTTTTAAAAACCAGGCCTATTCTTGACTGTTTGTGAAAAAGCTGGGGCACTGCCCTCCTTAGGAAAATCCTACATCCGCCACTGATTCAGAAAGTCGCATAATTTAGTGTAAATGAATATGTTTCAAAAATTTCTGGTACTTCATGCTAGATGTAATTACGGCATTGCTTATATCAGAAACCTGTAAAATTGAGCTTAAAAGGATTACTAGATGTGTGTAATTTTCTTGCGCTTTGCGCCAAATTCAATTTCTGTTTTGCATATCTTCAGAGAGCTTCAGAATTGAGCTTTAAGGGATAAAATTATAAAAACTGTCAAAAATTCGCATTGCTTTGCTGCAAAGTTGTATAATGTGCACATTGTTGCATTGTTTGTCCTTAAAAAATTGCAAAATTGAGTTTAAAAGAGTAAAAACGATAAAATTCAGCTCAAATCACTATTATTTATTTTATCACCACAAGCTAAATATATGATTCCATGACGCAAAACCCGTCAGAAAATGCCGATTTAGCGCATAAGCTGGCTTATAAACATTATATACATTTTCAATATATTAGCAATTCTCTCTCCCTGAATTAAAATCCTGGCCAAGGGGCTGTTTATATGTGAATCATATTATTTTTGAATAGATCCACGATTTCTAGAGGGGATGGGGTGGAGTGGAAATATTTTTTTCGAAAAATAGCAAGAAATATTTTCAGCGATGTCTAAAGTTATGCTCAAACCAGCGACGTTCACTGTCTAAGAAGTTTGCCCTATTATAATGTATTTAATAGTGCTTCTAAAACAAACAAGGATCAAAACAAGTAGGATTTTTAGCATTTCAAGTCAAAATTCAAAGTTTTTCGTCGCATTTTAAATGTAGGCTTCAGATTAAGTATTTTGATAAAACGTTTAAAGTTTAAATGCTAAGGATCTCAATTAAGCAATAGTCCGACCTTAAATGTCAAAAATTTTGAAAATTAAGTCTTAATGACACCCATTTACATCACATATTTTTATTTTGCAAATCATGTTGGGCTATTGGGGAATAAGCCAAATCTGCGCTTATTTTTGAGAGAACTGTTCATTTTGTTTGAAGCTGATTTATACTTGAGTAAACCAGCTGTGTAGCACTAAACACGATACACTGCACGTCATCTAATCTCTCATCTATTGCTTATATATATGTATGTAAAATTTTGCTTAGTAACAATTACGCGTTAAAATTACATAAAATTAAATTATAATTAGTGCGACCGACGTCTGCTGCCTCAGTTTAAACCACGGTTCTTTTTTGTACTCGGCAAAGATTTTTCCCGATGTACAAAGACTTTTTAGGACCGTCTTTGTACATAAGATTTTTGGGAAGACAAAAATTGCAAAAAAGGTCTAAAATTCGCAAAAATTTTAGGCGCTTCGCGCCGAAATGACTAATTGTGTGTTCTATATATCTTTATAATGGCAGAAATTGCATTTCAAAAGGTAAAATGTCAAATTTTTCGGCGCTTCGCGCCGTTTTAAGACGATTCTTAATGATTTTTGTCCTTTGAAACCCAGAAATTAGCTAAAATACACTTCCAAAAGTTCGAACAACTCTGTTTTTGCCCCACTAAAATCGCTACTGTACCATGTTAAGTGCCCAAAAATTTGTGTGTACAAAATGTACAAAGACTTTTGGGGACCATCTTTGTACATGTACAAACGGACCTTGTATGTACAAAAAAACACTGGTTTGAACTGGTTTTATAATCGGTTTATATTAATTCAAGAATTGACATTCATGTATAAGATTCCTTGAAGTAGACTATATCTATTAAATAACATGAGAACACCTTCGGTCCAGCTTTTTTTAGCACAACCCGCATTAGCATTGGTGCTAATTAATATTTTTTCCATTAGCACGGAATGACTTATGTACATTAGCACGCTCTTTTTTACCTGTATGACACATATGGTGTCAAAAGGTGCATGTTCTTTTGTTTTTCAATATAGTTGTTTGAGAATGACGTGATATTCTGCAGATCAATGGTTTGTTTGTGTTATTGTCAGTGCAATTAGATTTGAAGCAATCAAAAAATTCACGCTAAGTCACAATTATTGACTTCTTAATGCTCAGTGGACACAGAAAGCTGAGACTTTCGTATCTATTACCACATCAGAAATGAAAAGGCAGTTGCCATATTCTAATTTAATCTGACAACAGACGCTACTGCGCTTTCTGTATGAATTGAATGATAAGTAAACAAACATAAGGAAGCTAATTTTGTTTTCAATGAGCAGAAAACAATGCGAAGTTGTCAGAAAGTAAATTATTTTGTGCTGGAAACCTTTAAACAAATAGACGAGGAAAATGCGTAACCATTTAGATTACAACAAGATTGACTGTGGAATGTTTAAATCGTGCAGTTGGGGCTAAATAAACAGTAAATATAATACACGGCGTTAAGCGCCAAAAATTTCTTGGGATGTTTGCTGAAAAATACGTTAAAAAAGCATAAAAAACGAAACTGTAGCAACCTAGTTCCTCTCTGATGACCTCGTCTGTTAATATGATTTTTTTCTTTCGTTCCATTTTCCTTTTTATTTTCTATGTAAGTTTTCGTTTTATAATCCTACCTATTTTTTCTTTTCAATTAGACTTTGCGCCTCATAAAACATGTAATCTCTCATAATATAATTTTTTAGGTACATTTGTGCTATTTCACGCGTCCTTTTTGTTTCTTTCTTACTAATAGCATGATGCACCTCTATATCTATCTTTCTTTCTTCTCTCTTTTTTCTCTTTTTTCAATTTTTCTCTTTTCTTTTCTTAGTATTTGCTCTTTTAATTATCTATTGATTTACTTATTAATTTTATTTTCTCATTTTCCTTTTTCTTTTCTTTTTTTTCTTCTTTTTTATTTGCTTCTTTCTTGTATTGATGACTTCTTAATATGAAAATTACTACACTTTCGCCCAAAAAGGACTTTGTATCCGTTAGGAAGTCGTGCTAATGGCTAAAATTTTTATTAGCATGGGGCAACCTTCATTAGAGTGGTGTTAAAAACGTGCTCCAGCCAATTTTTCTTTTTCCGTTTGCTGGAGGCCAGGAATCGAAAAACAGCAGAAGCGAGAGCCAGAACCAGAGCTCCGGTCGATCCCTAATAAACATTGACAAAAACTTACGAATTCATCAGGGTCCAGTTTCGACTGTACGACTCACATGTTGAGAAATCAGCCGTGAAGTTAATTTACTCATAGATTTTTATGTCTGACTACGAAATTGAGCATAAAATTTTGATTTATTTGCAATTATTCTTTTTCATTGAAAATGTCTTGCAAAGAAGTGCTGAAAATGCTATCATTATTGCGTATTCTAATTTTTTACGATATCCGAGCAGGCCCTTTTCCAGGACGGACCGCCTTCTCTCCAAAATGGAAAATTTTTTTGAATTCACAAGTGTCTCCCGAAAGAAAAAATGATAAATTCGTGAATTGCGTCTAAAACATCGCCAAAACAGGTTTTTGAGGTAATTTTCAGCAAGAAAACGCAAATATTTCAGGCGCTTTGCGCTGAATTTATTGTTTATAGTGTATATAGTTTTGGTCTTCTAAACCGCTCAAAATCACTCAAATTTGAGTTAGACATCAAGAGCATGTCAATTTTTCAGGCGCTTCGCGCAAGATTTGTTGTTCTGGTGTAGTTTTTATCTTCCAAACTGCTCAAAACCGATCAATTTTAAGGTATGATATGAAAAACATGAAGTTTTTTCTGACGCCTTGCGCCGGATTTATCGTTTATCTATAGCTTCTGTCTTCTATTCGATCAAAACTGCTCAAATTTGATTTATGACATGAATGACATAAATTTAATTCCGGCACAATGTTTTGTTCATGTATAGTTTTTGTCTTCAAGTCCGCTCAAAACCGCTCAAATTTGAGTAAGACATGAAGAAAATAATAAATTTTTTAGCACTCTGCCTGCACTAGTGTTTTTGTTTTGTATAAGGTCCTTTCAGTGACCGATCTAGGATTTTCCTAAGGGGGGGCGGTATCCCAATACAGTCAAAAATAGATTCAAAAAGTTGCCTTTAACGCGCGAAATAGCGTTTTCCGTGTTTTACACGGTATACTTTTACATAAAATCACTTTTGACGCAATATTTTTTCTTAAAATTTTAAAATTTTCGACAATTTTGTGCGGAAAAATCATTAAATTTCTTCGACTTTGACAAAAATCTGGCACGAAGCGCCGGAAAATTTGTGAAATTAAGGTGGATAAACGTGTAGAAGCATGATTTACTGCTTGATTTCCTGTATTTATAGCATTTGATGCGAAACATCGATATTTTTAATTGAAAATAGAAGAAAACTATGCGAAAATAGCTGTTTCTGCTGTTTAAATTGTTTTGAAACCTACATGAACAGAAAATGGCTTCCAGGTCACCAAAAAAGTAAATAAATGTCATTAGGAGGTATCATACCGGAAAATTTTGAGAAATAATGGTCTCTGACGGCCGAAAATCATTGCAAATTGCATATCCATTCTTCATCTCGCCAAACATTTTGGCTAATGGGAGGCGGCCGCCCCCCGCCCCCTCCCCTTAAATCCGCCCCTGGGTCCGTGTGTACATGTACAAAGATGTTTCCTTAAAGTCTTTGTACATTTTGTACACACAAATTTTTGGGTACTATAATATGGTACAGTAGCGATTTTAGTGTGGCAAAACAGAGTTATTCAACCTTTGGTAGTGTGTTTTAGCTCATTTCTGGGTTTCTGAGGGCAAAAATCACTAATAATCGTCTCAAAACGGCGAAATTTGATATTTTTCCTTTCAAAATGCAATTTCTGACATTATAAAAATATATAGAACACACAATTACTCATTTGGGCGCGAAGCGCCGAAAATTTTGCGAATTTCAAAACTTTTTTTGCAGTTTTTGCCTTCCTAAAAATCTTTGTACATGTACAAAGACGGTTACCAAAAGTCTTTGTACATCGGGAAAAATCTTTACCGAATACAAAAAAACCGTGCAGTCTGCAACGAATTATCCATTTCCTGTTTTGTTTTTCTTAGCAAAACACAAACATTAAATACAAAGTCAAAAGTTAAGAAATTGTTTGTCGATGGAATGGTAAGAAATCACTTGTACAGATAGTTTAAACGATAGAGATTTGTTTTGTATGAGAATAAAATAAAGTGAAAATGTTTTGAAATTTTTTAAACAGTTTTTTTCGCCATTTGTAGAGCTCGCCAAGATACGGGAAAAGGGCATTTATTTTAGCCCATCTCCAAATGGTTCTCGAGATGACTTCGAAAATTTTCGCCCCCCCCCTGAAATAAAATCCTGAATATGGACCAGTATCCGAGTATCCAAAAATTAGGCAACCTTTTTCGAAAAGTGACCAACCAACCTAAAAATTGGATGCTGCAACGGGGCGAAGCTCTGCCATTGCCTTCTGTATTTGTTGGTGCTAAAAAGGATATAATGCAGTCAAAATGGAACAAAAATGCTTTAAAGTTGCGAAATCATTACCGAAAGACGTTTTGTAGGCTATTTTGGCCATTTCGGTCATTTAAACAATGAAAAATTCGCGAACGTTCAAGCTAACGTTTTGAATTTCTGAGATTTACCCCCAACCCCTGCCCACCTGACCTTGTGTACCTTGTCCCACCCACAAACGCTTATGCCCGTAATCTATGTAGTTTCCAAAACCGTAAATGTTAGGTTTTAAGAAAAAAACTGAAAGTTTAAAACGCGCTGCTTTTGAGTATTGTATATCAGTCTTTTGTGAAGTGAAGAGCGTTTAAACGGAGTGCCCGGAAAATAATTTCGAAAAAATAATTCTCAAAAGAGGAAGCAGTACTAGAAACAGTGCATAGTATTCTATTCCGTTTTCTGAAATTAAATAATTGTAAATAATTATATAATTGTATAAATCAAATAATTATAATTATGTTGAGAGAGGGCCTAAATCCCCAAATTTGGGACGAGTCAATTCAGGGTTTGGCCTTTTTTGAAAGTTATATGAGAAAAAAATGATTAAAACAGCGTTATATGTATGAAATGTTTTAGCCGCTTAAAATGACAGCATTTAAGGTAATTTTTAGTCCATGTTGATTGCTGACTCGTTTCGCGAGTTTTGTATCAAAGAATCCGTTGAAAATGTTGACATTTTACACTTTTGTTATCTTCATTCGATGCATTTTTTTAAGTAAGCCCAACAGAAAACGTCCGACGCAAAGTTAAGGAAAAATTTCAACATTTTTTGTTATTTTCATCCCTAAAAATCATGCAGAAAATACATAGTATGTCAGGATTACACGAGTTATGCTCCAGATGATTTTAATTTTTAAGGAATATAGTATGAAAAAACAATTTGATTTAGTTTTTAAAAAGTTCTAACATTAACATTTTATTGAAAAATGCCATCATCTGTTTCAAGCATGATTAGAATACATGATCTGGGGTTTCAGCCGCAGAAAAATTTTCACCTTCGCAAAAATTTTTTACTCCCCAGAATTGGCAATTTTTTGACACTTTACAAAAAGTTTCGAAAAAATTGTAGAAAAGATGCTTTTAAGCGTTTTGAGCTATCCATTTGATCGTAAGTGCCAAATATATAGCGCATCGCGCCATTATACTCGTGTTTTGACTATATTTTGTTCAATTTCTTTCGACTTTTTAATTTAATTTCGAACGTCAGGACCTAATTTTAGGTACTTTTGATCGGGTAATTTTAATTTATTAATTTTATTTCAATTCCAATTTTAAGCCCACTTATCGATTTTTATCCATGTTAACTCACGCATTCGGATAAAACGGCCGATTGAAATTTGGCCAAGTACTCGAAATGCCTGGACATGTCGGTGGCGAGGACCATGTCGATTATCGATTTTCTGAGTACTTTAAACTCGGCCGGAGGCACATTTTCGAATATGTTTACACGAGAATCGGAAATCGTAAGTTGGAAGGCCAGAGCGGCGTGATGATTTTCAAGTACAGATCTAAAATCGTGTTAAAATTATATTACTATGACACGAGTTCAAATTTTTGCCAAAAAATTGAAATCTTCGGAATTTTCATTTAAGTTCTTTCACAAAATCGAAAAATGGGTAATTTCACAAATTATGCAACTCGCGTTTGGAACAAAATTAAAAGTGAAAAATGGCCCTGAATTTTCGCTGAAAAACGGTTAAGCAATGGTCTGAAACGGAAGAGATCTAAAATGCGTAAGATCATAATAAAAATGTATTACTGCTACATGGACCGAAATTTTTCCGAAAAATTTGAAATTTTAAAATTTTTTTACTGAAGTTCTTTTCAAAATCCGAAGATCGCTAATTTCAAAAAAAGTCGAAAACTAAAAATGCCCCTAAATTTTTGCTGAGACAAATAGGAAGATAAGTTTTAACCACTTTCAATAAAGTTGGTTTGATACATAGTTGATACCACTCATGAATGGATGCTTTAATACCTAAAAATTCCAAATCACCCGAAATCCGGCAGGCAATCGATAATTAAAAAATTTGGATTTAACGAGCAAAGTTAGCTACACAAATATAGTAAATCGAATTAGAAGTTCTAATCAAGAATTATGATTGTATATATTGAATAGCTACAATTATAAGCAAAAAAATCAATGCCATTTAAAGTACAATCATTGAATCGGAAATCGAGACTCTTTATATAGATTTGCCGGAACACGAACCGTACAGGTGAGCCGCAATCATATAAAATTGAAGCGGGCATACAACATAAGCTTTTGGAAAATTATTAAACTGAAGAATTATTAATAAACAGTTAGAATAATTAAAACATCAGTCATTCATTCAAACGCTTGAAAAAGTAAAATATGTATCTGTCTTTTTGGCCATGCCTTGACAAGGTCATCTCAATTGAAAGACCCAAATATATTAGATCTATAAAATCGTTGAATATGAGGAATTATGTTTAAAAATTTTGAAATTCGGTATAATAAGTTCAGCTTTCTTAAAAAATCAAAAAATTTTGACATAAATCTGAAGAACTCAAAGTTTTAAAACAGTTCAGAAAAGCCGAAAACTAGATCTTTTGGTTTACACGATGATTTCATGTTATATTATTCACTTTAAGCTGAAAAGTCGAATGTTTGATGATAATTACAACTAATTCAAAAATCGAGTGCATATTCAAAAAATTTAAAAACTAGTTAGTCTACTTGGAAGCTGGAGAACCGGTTGTTCTAAAATTCAAAATTTTAAAATATAACAGCAAAACGTCTGAAAATTTACGATCAATCGGACAAACAAACCGTAATTTAGCAAACACTGAAAATATACAAATTTAGATGCGAGACTCAAAAAAGAAATTATTAGAAGCAAAATAAGAAAACAATATAAAAATACATTTTATATTTTCTTTACACTTAACATTTCGGCACATTTCACTTTACAAACAAACATTACGCTGCAAAGGAAATATTATTTTACTCCATCCACTTCTTATTTAAAACAAAAATGTTCCAATCGATAGGTCTATGATGTTAGCACGGAAAACGCATTGATGACTTTACACAACCATACATGAACCTAGGGGAATAGGGAGGGGTTTTAACCCCAGAAAAATTTTCACACCCTCCCCGTAAATATCTCTTCACCCCCCAGAATGAGCGATTTTTTGAAGGATAACAAAAATTTTCTAAAAATTTGTATAAAAGATGCTTTTTCTCAAGCGTTTTAGCTATCTAATTGCCTAAAAGTGCCAAATTTTCGGCGCTTTGCGCCAATATACTTATGTTTTGACTATAGTTTGTTCCATTTGTTCCGATTTTTTTATTTTTTCCGAAATCACTACTGTTTTCATGCTCTAGAAAGATAGAGCATCGTCAGAAACGCTGAAAACGATGTTTTTGACGTGTAACTCCATTTTTGGACCGAAAAAAGGCACTTTATAATTTCACCCCCCCCAGAATTCCCATGCTGTGCATGTATGTACACGAACAATGATTAATTAAACGATAGGTAATCAGGGAAGAGATAAAATGCAAAGTCAACACAATTTTAAATTATTTCGATTGAGTAGGCTGCAATATTACCGCAAGAATTACAAAAGCCTGCAAATCATTCGACACACAAAACATTAAACTTTGCACCATCGCATTATTAAATTTCAAACTTTAAAAACAAGGCATTCTACTTTGAAACTCGTAATTTTAAACATTAGCATTGACAGACTAGCCTCAAAATGAAAGTTTTTAGAAAAGTAATTTTCAGAATTCTTGATTTCCAAACCAGGTATAAAACGGAATTCGCATGATCAAAGTGTTAAGCCTCAAGAGGTGTAAAGTCGACACGTAAACGAACTATGAAGGAACTTTGAGCGACATCGACAAGTGACAAGTATATCACAGTTTATAGCAGACATGTTGCGGAGCAACAAACAAATACATAAATAATTTACTTTACACTATGTGAATAAGTGTAAATAGATTACACTTTATTGTACAACTTACGCTCTATCGTAAACTTTACACTCTACAACGTACGTGTTAACGGAACGAGTAACAAATTAATGCAAAAATTGAGATTGGTACGCTCACATATCGTTGTACAGTAAAGAAAGTTATGGGTCGGGAAGAAACAGATACATGGATGAATTATTCACTTTACACTTTATTACGCTCTTTACACCGCACATACGCACGACCTGAGCGGGCTTCAACCGTTTAAACGTACATGTTGTGAGGAAAGAAAATTTGAATAAACTAAGCACTTCACTTTACAATTTTTTACACTTTCACGCCCTCGTAAACTTTACACCGTAAATGTAAACAAAACGATAATAAATCGCTGCAACGATAAAGATGTGTAAACTCACACATCGTTATACAGTAAAGCTAGTGGGTGCCTGGTATTGATTAGAAACGCCGAACCTTTGCCGGGGTGATCAAGGTCATGGACGACAGCAGCTATCAGAGCAGCCACCGCATCCGAATGATCAATAAGGTTCTAATTTATTTGAATAAAAACATGCATCAATTAATAGAATACTAAAAAAATTTGATAGAATCATATCAAAACTAGTAAAATTATGCCGAAAACATAAAATTAATCAAATCGGTGAAAATTTAAAAAAAAACCAGAAATCAAAATTAAAAAAAATAAAATTAGTAATGAATTTCTGAAGAAGCTGCTTGATAAGGTCGAATAGAAAATACGAATTCAATATATTGGTTTGGTTAAAAATTAAAGTAAAAAGGAGATGAAGAACAAGAAAAATAAAACTATTACAAAAACTTACACTTTAATAAAAAATGAAAGGACATTATTTGAAAACATCATTCAGCGAAAATATGTTATAAAGCTGATGAAAACTTCAAAATATTTCGTTTCAAAACTAAATATACCTCCATTGAATAAAAAGTGATAAAATTGGAGCGGAAAAGCAATAAAAAGTACAGATCACTTTAAAAATCTCAGATTAAATGGAAAAATTATTTCCTATAAAAGTTAAATTCCTGCAATGATCTAATAGTGATAAAAACGGCAGCGAGTTATTTATATTTAATTATACATCGCATTACAATAAACTAAGGGAAAAAATGATGAAAAACGATTAAAGAGAGGCAAAATTTGATAAAATGAATTATATTAATTAATATGATAATTAACATTAAAGCAAATTAATAAATAATTATTAATTGATAGAACGAGGTTAATTAAAATCAATGATTTATTTCTGCATTACGGAAGGTACAAATTAACGTAGGCAACAATGCCAGTATATATAGCTATAGGTATATTGGAATATTGTAAAAATTACTGTCCGTATTACAGTAGGTATTAATATATGTAGGCATTTCTGAAGGCATTTATGCAGACTCTGCTAAACGTATTACTGTGCAGGCATCACTTAAAATATTACTGTAGGCACTATTGTAGTACTAATAACCGTGTAGGTTTTACTGTAGGTATTACTGTAGACATCCGCCTTAGTATAAATCTAGATATTATTGTACGGATTATTGTGGGTTTTATTATAGACATAACTTCAGGTACAACTATATATACCATTGCATGAATTACTGTAGGTTTCGCTGTAGGCATCACTTAAAAATATTAGCATATGTATATACTATAGGTCGATTGACTAGTAGAACTGCAGGTACCATTACAGGAATTACGGTAGGTGTTACTGTAGGCATTGTTTTAAGCATTACCGCAGGTGCTATTTTAGGAATTATTCTAGGTGTTACTGTAGGTATCGCTATCGGCATTACTGCATGTTACAGTAGGATTTATTGCAAGTATTACTGTAGGAATTATTGCAGGTTTTACTGTGAGGAATACTGTCGGCGTACCGATATAGTTTCGGAAGTGAGGTAGTGGGCGCTGGCGTGCAAAACGTCGGCGGCGTGAGTTGAATTGTGATAAGGGTTATCAGTGTGATAATTATGCTCGACCATTTCGAGCCAAGCCTTCAACCGGCTCTCCGGGCATTGCAAATAATCGCACACTTTCCAACGTTCGAAAATTTTCATCGCCAAATGCACCATCGGTCTAAAATATAAAAACAAAATTAAAATATTCTGAAATACAAACAAATAAGGCGACGAGCAAACGTAAGCAGCAAATAAGCGAAAGCTAGATAGAAAAAATATCGAAAAACAAATAAAATAACAAATAAATAAACAAACATTTTAGGTAAGAATAGAAAAATTGATAGAAAGAATTCAATAAGTAAGTGGGTCATCAACAAGCATGCATAAATATGTACATAAACGAATAAAGTAATAAATAAATCAGTGAAAAATAGGCTAAGTAAATAAAACGTGAACACATAAATATAAATATAAGGTTAACAAAATCATAGGTAGCGCGTTAGTGCGAACCTATATGCTGGTACGCGGATAATTCGCCCCCCCCCACAACTCATCCCCGCACAACTCACTCCGCTCACATTTCACTCCGCCCCCCCCCCCCCACAACTCACTAAAAAAAGTCGCTGGACCCACACAACTCGCCTTCCACAGCTCGCCACCCATAACTCATCCCCCACAACTCGCCATCGCACAACTAGCCCTCCCCCTCCCCCAACTAGCCGCCAATAAAATCGCAATAACAATCCAATGATGAAGGATTTGGTCGGACCCCCAAAAGCTAAAAATCCCGCAGAGTTCAATGTTTTGAATCTTTTCGTAATTTTCGATGCTAATGGATAAAGCTAACAATAGAGTATTGCCATTGCACACTAAGTATTATTGCCAATTTTTTCTCCTAGCCTATTTGTCTTGCAGGCGACGGTCAGCCTCAATCTGATCCCAAATGTTCGACAATTGCCAAATCAATTTAAACCCCAGCATACATATGCGTATACTTATAATCCAACGCTTGATTGGTCCCCACAACTAGACATGCAGCTTGGGATTTCAGGGCCAAATTTTGGGGGATCAGATGGTGCAAAATTGTCAAAAATAGCACCAAAAATTCAATTCTGGTGGTTTATCGATTTGGGGGAAGAGTTCGGAGACCGCGGGTGTGTAAACCCCAACGCCCATGTGTGGTTGCGGGGGTCTATAGACTGCCAGAATGGATAAATTTGAAGTTTCTTGTACAAAACGGAGCAAAATAAAGGCTAAAAACTCAATGAAATCGCGCAAAATTGTTCAAACGTGCTCGTTATTGACAACTACTAACTGTAGATTTACCAGTTTTCACGCTATTGTAGAATTTGTGCCAATTTTTGACAAAGAGGTTCGCCCAGAAAAAATTAGCAGTTGACCCACAACCCGCACATAAAAAAATTACATACTCGTTATGCTGTAGCAGCAATGTAAAAACGCTGCAAGGATTTTGTCATAATGAGTACAATTTTCTACCATAAATAGGATTTTCCGTGAAGCTCCCATATAGACTATCAAAATACACAATTGCATTAGCAGTCATGAATCCTCGGCTTGAAGTTACTAGGGCCAGTTGCTGAAGGGGCGAGTTGCGAGGTGGGGAGGGTGGCGAGTTCTGAAGGACGTGTTGTGGGGGAGGAGCTAGTTGTGTGGGGGCGTTGTGGGGGCGAGTTGTGGGGGCGAATTGTGTAGGGCGAGTTATCCATATCCCAATATAATTAGGTACCCCAACTTATGTCTACCCTTCTGCAGCTATAACGACACACATCTGGGATGATGTGGTTTTTTCAAAAGGATAGATAATAGAAAAATACCCAGCCCATCTTCTTTAATATAACTCTACATTCAATGCCCATCTTTACTGTAATGCTATAACATATAGTTGTTTTAACTTTTTGTCTAGCGCTCGACTTATCTAAGTCAGTTTTGCATTCTGTTTACTCTGGTTATTCTAAATTGTATGACAATATAGAAAGCTCAAAAGTGCTTTTTTATTTTCTAAAAACAGTGAATTATTTCCAGAATGGCAGTGTGATGAGTGTGAAGGATCTGAGGGTGAAAAAACACATTTTGACATTTCTTTGTCTGCCAAAAACTCCAGATTATGAGTCTGACGAAGGTTTTTCTAATAGGAAATGTACTTACAATACAAGGGCTACTTTCAGTTTATCTGCAAACTTGTTTGCCCTCAATACGGACTTAGTTCTGGCAGTTTAAACTTTGCACTCTAGTGGATGATGTAAAAACCAGGTTTTGTTTAAGATTTCTCCGCAAGTTTCTCCGCTTATAAGCCGGGGGACAGGTTGGATAAAATAGAAATGAAGTACTTTCCAAGGGCTACACATCGTAGCAAACCGCGTTTAAAAAAACGCAATATTAAGTTATTAATCGGGAAGTAAAGTTCGAAGTCATGGAAGTAACATTGGGCGAAAAAACATGTTTTTTCCCTTTATTGATTGGTCAATGTCTCAGATAATTTGCGGATATAGAAGTTTTCCACACACAAGCGTACTACGATTTAAAGGTTACAAACTGGCTCATACCAAAAATCTTTACACTCAATCGGGAGTTAGGTTCAGATTTTTGAAAGTTTAATGTAATGGATGGTGGAAAAATACGTTTTTGTACTTTTTTTTGTTCTCCACTTTCTCCGTTTAGGATTCGGGATAAGTCGAATAGAATAAAAATAAAGTGCTTTCAAATGAGGTACACGTCATAACAAATTGCGTTTATTTCAATCAATATATAGCTTTTTTGGGAAGTGTAAAGTCAAAAACTGGGGGTTTTAAACGTATTTCTATCTTGTTTTTTGCCAAGTTCTCCGATTATGAGACTGATCATGATCACGTGTCTACAAAATGTAGCAGGTATCAAACGTGATAAGCCACTTGGAAGAGCTTCTTTACATTCAGCAGTGGTGTAAAGTGATTCACATATAATATTTGCGTGTCTTCACGCCATTGTGGAGACTTAATTTTTAATCCGACTAAAATCTTCTTTACACTCGGTCATTGCGTAAAGTTTACATTGCAAATTAGCTTTAGTTCTAAAGCCTTGCAGGAGCTAAGCTAAATTTTTTCAGAATGATCTATGTAAGTCCGAAGTACGAATCTGACTGCTTGTCTTCTCTACACCTAGTAGTTGAGTAAAATTTGCAATATTTATTTATTGTAAATGTGTAACGTTTACACTACAAATTTATTTTACTCCCAGAGCGTTGCAAAACGTTAATTTTTACGAATATGTACCGTAAGGTCAGGATTACGAATCTGACTGTATGTTTTCTTTACACTGTGAGAGTCGTATAAAGTTGTCACGCCCGGTAGTGGTCAATATATAATAATCGTTATACTATAACATACTTTTTCATATTAGATTACTCCGCGTGTCTATTTGCACGTGCCCTCTATAACAGTATGTACTATGCTTTTAGATTAATACCAGCTCGGACTGAGCTGTCTTATGCGAGCCGTGCAGCGAATATATTGACGCGCATACACATATACAAAACCGGTGCTATTGGGACAACCGAATAGCCTTTATCAGCGCCGACTCCTCACTTAGCAGTTTTACGTGCTAAGCTCAGACCAGTTCCCTTCAGTTGTTACGTCTTTCCGTTATATGCGTTCGTTTCCTGCTGTTCAAACATGCGCATCAGGTGTCAATAGATTACTGTAGTAGCATATGGTGCTTTTACGTGACAAAGTTTACACTGAAAATTAACTTTAGTTTCTGAGCGTTACAGAAACTTAATTTTTTTAAATGCTCCATGTAACGTCAGGATTACAAATCTGAGTATAAGTGTTCTTTACAACCAGTAGTTGCGTACAGTTTATGCTGAAAACATTTGGCATGTTTAAAAAAGGTAAGATTGTCTTGTTTAACAAATATAATGCTGGTGTTCAGGACAATATAGTTTTCCGCGTTCTTGGACTGCTGTCATTATTGTGGTATGTTACCGTATGTGTGTACTGGCTGATTCAGTCAAGTCATGTTAATCAAAAGTAGCTAACTATTAAAGAAAAATGCTCCGATGGAACAAAAAAGACGAATTTACATGGGATTACGGATTATTAAGGATGTAAAAGGAAGGGACTAGGAGAAGCTACCTATGCTTATGTCTAAAGTCGCAAAATCTGTTGAAAATCAGACCTTCTCTAAGCAACGCAAAAAATCGAAGTATATTCTGCGGCCTCTGGAAAAAATATATAACTTCTTCGAATAATTTCCAATGCTTCCATACGAGTGTATAAACATAATCTAAAATGTATACTTTCTGTAAATTGCTTGCAGGTTGCAACGCTGACTTGCGTCGTATTTTGATTGATAGAAAGTAGCTGCAATTGTATGAAAAAATGTTTTATTTTTGTCTCATGAGTATTATTGCAAGCAAACCTGGCGATAATCGGTTAGTGCATACAATCAATTATAATTAAATTGTTGTTTGTTCGTTTGTTCAATGTTTGTTTTTTTGTTTGAAAAAATAATAATAGAAATAATAAATAATAAATAATAATACAATGTTTGTTTGTTGAATCATTGTTTCACTTACATAAGCTTATGCCTTTTCTACTGCTGTAAACCGACAATTACGTCGATTGTCTTGAATGCATCCATATTTTCTATTTCATTCAATTGACTTGCAAATTCGCTCCTAGTTTACTCCATCTCTTTCTCGCCTGCGTAGCTAATTTGCTGCTTTTTAAATCGTTTTTTCGGTTCAATAGTTTATTTCAATTCGCAGGCCGCAGAAAATACTTCAATTTTTTGCGTTGCTTTAATAATGTCTGATTTTTAAAAGGTTTTGCGACTTCAGGATATATATAGGCGTTTTTTCCTAGTCCCCTCCTTTTGCATTTTTATATTGCGTAATCCCAAGTATATTCGACTATTTTTTGGAGCATTTTTCTTCGCTATCATAAATAAATATAACAGGCATACGGATAAACAGATGAGCAAATATTGTACATAGTTCACAGGCATACGTGGGCAGCAAGAAAATTCTGGGGGAGGGTGCAAGATTTTTCCAAGGTTAAAAAATTGCCCTAAAAATGGTGGTATGGCGAAAAAAACACCATTTTTCGACGTTTCTCATCGAGCACTATCCATTGGCATCAAAAAATTGCGAAAAAAACGAAAAAATTTTAAAAATTGAATTCTGGGGGGTATTTTGATTTCTCGGGGGGTATTTTGGTTTCTCGGAGGGTGCATACATCCACGCCCAGGTGTGTTCACAGGCAAAAAGACACGGGTAATATGGAATAAAATACCCCAGCACCACTTTTTCAAAATAAGGGTTAATTAGCGAGAAAAAATCTTGAAAAAATGTTTAAAAAATTCTGAAAATTAAAAAAAAATTTTGGCCGACTACCCCCCCCCCCCGTTCTGAAATTTTGAACCGTTAAATGCAAAGCTGTGTCTCTAAATAATACTTTTTCGACCGTTCACCGGAATATATAAGAAATTATTTAAAAAAATAAAAATATCAATAAATAAATCATAGAAGAAACGAGAGGCAAAAGTAAAAAGAACGAAAACTTTTAGAAGGTCGAAGAAAATAAAATAGAACTTATAGAAGGCATAAATAAATTCTATTTAACGAATAAAAATGAAAACTAATAGAGCAAACATTCAAGGAGGAAATTTACCAAAAAAAATTTACAGATGAAAAAATAAAGCTCACAATTAATTTAATAACAAAAACAGAAGAGAATTATAAATTTAAGAAATCTAAATAATTAAAATATTAAAAATAAAATAGACGTCGAGTAAAAGTGTAAATAGTGAAAAACGAATAGCAAAATGGCTACGTAGGTACGAATTGCTTAAATTATGAAATTTCAGCCTTATTTTATTTTACATATTCGTTAGGCGCTCCTTAGAATTTGAAAAATAACTTAAATTCTTGCGAGATGATCGCTCATAGAATAGTAACACAGTGTAAAGTATCCAAGCTTGTTTACACAATTTAGCACACGCTCCGAAATCCATTTAAAAACGGCTCAAGCAAGACTAAAAAAAATTCCTGAAAAGTTTCAAAATTAATTCTAAAAATTAATAATTTCCTGGAATTTTAAATAAATTTAAAACAAATTTGAAATCAAGAAATTCTCCAGAAAATAATAATAACTTGGCGTTCGTCTGCCTCTCGAGCTCAAATATATCGAAATCCCAAGTTTCTTCGAGCTCCAACAAACTCCTGATCGATGGCGAGACGGTTTTCATGAGTTCCGATGGAACTTTCAATGATGGTTCTGAAGCGAAAGAGATTTTCAAGTCAAATGATCAAATTAATTAGAATAGAAATAAAATTGACATAAATACACTAATTTGAATACATAAAAATTGAATGAAATAAAATAAATAAACAGATAGATAGATAAATAAATAAGATAAAATTAAATAAAATCAAATTTATAAACAAATACTTATGCTTACTTTCTTAATACTTAAAGTTTTAATTTTTCATATTTTTCTAAAATTTTTCCATAAAATTCCCAACTTTTTATATTAATTTTATTTTGTTTACATCAACCAAATTATTAGTCTTACTGTCGGCTCGCCTTATGTCGCACAACGACGTTTTGCGAACTCGTTGAAGAGGAGACGTGAAATTGAGAGGGCCATTCTGAGAAATTTCGGCAATAATGAAAAATTAAAAAATAAGACGAAAGAACAAAGATGCTACAAAAGAAAGAATCCGAAAACCGAGACAAAAAAAACAAAAAGAAAAAAGGAATAGCAAAAACATTTGCTCAAAAAAGATAAATATGAAATAAAAGCTAATAATATACTAAAACGTAGCAAAAAACAAAAACATTAAAAATAAAACACATAAAGATAAAAAACTAAATAAAAAATAATACACGGATAATACCTTGTACGTATTAAAAAACAACTAAATTAGTAAACAACATTTCGGCCAAACCCAGAAAAATTAAGAATACGTTTTTTAACAAAAAAACTAAAATAAACAAACGAAAAAAATACCGAATGTATGAAAGCTAATAATCTACTTAAACCTAGCAAAAAAACGAAAGCGTTAAAAAATATTGACCGGAAAATAATTTTGAAAGGTAAGATACGTAATGCATGGAAAGATCTTAGTCGTGCGAGTATAATCGTCAAATTTTCTGTGAAGTATTTTACGCCCTTTTGGCTGAAATGCAATAAAAAATGACACTTTTTATAGCCTTTTGAGTGAAAAACATTTTTTAAAGTCTGAATTTTATGACCTCAATGGATAGAGTGTGTCGAAAAAAGTCGAAAAAAGGGGCTTTTGCCAGCTATACCGACCAAATTTCGGCGATATATGATAATTTATGTTGGCTCCCACGCACTCATTGGTCGAATCCTGAATGAGCGCCTGTTTATACGCATTTAAAAAGTATAGATATTAATAGCAAAAAGCATTTCGGCCTAACCCAGAAAAAATTATATCAACAAAATATTCTCAATTTCAAACCAAGGGCGAAATAAGAAAATATGTAAAAGAAATGAATGGGAAAGGATTAAGGAAACCCTTCCAACGAAACCCCCGAAAAATCTCAAAATGAAGGAACCACAAAATCCTTGAGTCTCTCGAAATAGCGAAATCTAGAAAAAATTCGTATTTAAATCACGAAAATCCATCAAATTTTTTACCATTTTTGGGCCAGAATTGTAGGTAATCAGAGCCCATGGCCGACTACTCCCCTCCCAAAATTTTGAGCTGTTAATTGTCTGCTTTACGTTGAGTATAGTATAATACTAAAAATTTTAGCAAAAAAGTTCCGTTCTAGCAAGAAATTCAATTTTCTGCATCACAAAATTAGGGAAAATATAACTTTTATTGAAAAAATAGGCTTAAATATTACATCGTAAGTCAAAAGAGAGATTTTAAAAAATCAATTAAGAAAAATTGGTTCGAGGAGATTTATATTAAATGAACAACAAATTTCAGATTTATTAATTTAATTAAGAATTTTGACGGCAACGAAAACATAATCGATTCATTCCATTTTAATTAAGTTTATAAAGAAGTTGAAATAAAGCTACCATGGATTCAAAAATTTAAAATCAAAATTTTAAAAATCCTAAACGTGATAAAAATCATGTACAATGTAAGCATAGAAGGCAAAATAACGAAAAATTAGAAAACAAATGAGCAACAAAATGGGGATTACAAGTAAGAGAGGCATCAAAATCTATAAATCTGTCAGAAATAGAGTATTACATTGCAAAACTCTAGATTCATCGACAAATTGATAGAACCGACCCCAACATTATAACCTGCGTACAGTTTTTGGAATACTGTAGCCACACATGTAGCGTGGGAAAGGATTGTTGGCGAAAATTTGCATTTTCACCACTTTTTAGGCATTTTTTGCCATTTTTAGCCAAAAATTGGAGTAATTTTAGCTCCCTTTTTCGTACAAAGCGCCCACGACACCCCAATACACGAAATTCAGCGCCGTTACTTGAATGGCTCTAGTACCCGATAGCTACATATATGTAAGAGTGGATGGGAAATTCCGCAACTATAATTTTATTATTTTTCAATTTTTTTAAATTCCTAGCCATATTTTTGAATTTCCCCGAAATTTACTCCAAAGCTTGACATTCTTTAACGCTATTCCGACTTTAGGCGAAAACTTGCGTTTTTGGGCAATTTTTAGGTGCCTTTTTTGCCCAAAAATTTCTTTTTAGGCCATTCAAACGCGCCAACTGTCGCTTTTCACAATTATGAACTCTTTGATATAGCCGAAAAATTGTGAAAAAGTACGAACGATCGAACACATATGTATACAGTAGCGGGTAAAAAGATGGCAAGTGATAAAATAAGCCGTTTAAGAAATATAATAGAAGAAATTTTAATAAAATGTAATGAAAAATTTCAAAAATTGTTCAAAATCGAATAAAAGAGATAAATTGAATACAAGCGGCTAAATTTATGTACCAACACAAGACCGCCGTACAAATTCGAAGCTACCCGGTCGCCTTTCTTAAATTTGGTAATCAGGGGAGTG
This sequence comes from Mermis nigrescens, assembly GCA_036768485.1. Classification (NCBI taxonomy): domain Eukaryota; kingdom Metazoa; phylum Nematoda; class Enoplea; order Mermithida; family Mermithidae; genus Mermis; species Mermis nigrescens. Next base: position 9,140,558 of record JAVLUZ010000142.1, on the reverse strand, counting down.
TAAACTTCGGTAAAGTTTAAACTCCTGATGGCCCGCAGTAATAAATTCTGCACATCGTCGCTTTTCGCTTTGCTCGTTGCTTCTTTCAGAAGCGATATTGTCTAAGATAAGAATTTATATGAGACGCGATCTTTTTTATTATTTACTTTACACTCTTTTAAATTGTAAAATGCCGAAATTTTGGCCGGAAGGTTTGAGAAAAATTTAAAAATAAAAGCGTGAATAATACATGAGAGTGATAACGAGAAGCTAAAAATGAAAAATCAAGGCGTTAATTACAAGTACTATTTAGGAAAAATCGAAATAACTACATATGTAGCGTATTTTATTTCATTCAATTTAAGCCACATCTTTAATATTAATTGCATAATTAAAGATATTGAATTCAATAGAATTTAGACAATACGCTTAAAGTCAGTTTTCGTAAAGCGAGAAGATAAGCAAATATCGTTGAGAATAATAGATTTTTAATGGCGTTATTTCGAATTAGATGCAATCTACAAAGACAAAGACAAAGCTGCAATTGTTTCTTTCAAAATAGAAATTTCATTTTAAGGTTTAAAAAAGTATATATGTATTAATATAAAAATTTGATTAAAGCGTGGAAGTTTAAATATAAATACTAAACCTATGTAAGCATACACGATCTTGGGGGGTTCACCCCGCAGAATCATTTTTCACCCCCGCAAAAAAAAATTTTCACCCCCCACCCAGAATTGACGATTTTTCAAAAGTTTCCTAAACTTACCTGAAAATTGGTAGAAAAAGTGTCTTTTTAAGGGTTTTTGGCTATCTATTTGCTCAAAATCGCCAAATTTTCGGCGCTTCGCGCCATATATTCATGTTTTAAGCGATATATTGGTCAATTTATTCGACTTTTTTCGAAATTTTTTCATGATTTTATGCTCTAGAAGGATAGAGTATCGTCAGAAACGACAAAAAAACGATGTTTTTTTAACGCGTACCGGCCATTTTTAGGCCCAAAAAAGGCACTTTAGGTTTTCACCCCCCCAGAATTCCCATGCTGTGCATGTATATGTATGTAAGTCGTAGAAAAACTGAAAAAAATTAGCATCAGGAAACTCTAAAACTATAAATTTATCTGAAAATGACAAATTCTAGTAGATAAAAAAAGAATAAGTTTGGGCCTAAAAATTGTTTTAGAGTTAAAAATGCAAGCACGTGAGCAGGGAGGAGCTAAATTTGTATTGTATCTGGTTTTGCATAACTATTGCAAACGCAACCTCAAGACAAACAGGCCACTTTACACCAGACGCGTTTACACTTCCTCTTGATCACAAGACTTCGAGACAAACAGTATATACATATCACTTCACCCAGACGAGTTTACACTTTTTCGAAATATTCCTCATTGGACGCTCAAAAAAGCGGTTAAATGCAGGACTTAAAAAGCCACTCTAATTATGCTTCTCGTAGAAGTTGAATGCCACCATTCTTTAACGAAATATTTAATATCTCTCATGACGGACCATACGGAAAAAACAAATTTTCGAATAAAAATTAAGCCACATGTGTGTATCACAAGTATGTATAAGGCAATAAACATGAGTCCAGATCATGCATGATCTTGGGGATTTTCACCACACCTGGGCGTTGGAGAGGGGGGTTCGGGGCGGGGGGTATGCATCCCCCAGAAACCAAAATACCCCCCCCCCAGAGATCAAAATACGCCCCCAGAATTCAATTTTTGAAAATTATTTTCGTTTTTTTCGCAATTTTTTGATGCCAATGCATAGTGCATGATAAGAAACGTCGAAAAATGGTGTTTTTATCGCCATACCACCATTTTTAAGGCCATTTTTTGACCTTCAAAAAATCTTGCACCCCGCAGAATTTTCTTGCTGCCCACGTGTGGTTTCCACCCACTCCCCCTCACCACAGCAAAATTTTTTCCTCCCATCCACAGAATTGGCAATTTTTGAAAGTTCCCAAAAAATTGTAATAAGAATGCTTTTTTTAAATGTTTTTAGCTATCTATTAGCTCAAAAGTGCCAAATTTTCGGCGCTTCGCGCCATTATACTCATGTTTTGACTATATTACGTTGAATTTATTTGGCTATTTTGGATTTTTTGTGATTTTTTATGTTTTTATGCTCTAGAAAGATAGAGCATCGTCAGAAACGCCTGAAACACGATGTTTTTGACGCGTACATACCTACCATTTTTGAACCAAAAAGGGCACTTTATAATCTCAGCCCCTCCCCCCGCCAAAATTCCCATGCTGTGCATGTACGGTCCAGACTAACGAAACGAAACGATAATTAATATAAACGGTAATACACGATAATAAATCGTCTTAAATGCAATAAATTTAAAAAGTTATTAATAATTAATAACTTGATTCCAGAATTTGATAAACGATAATACAATAATAAAAACGATAATCATTAGAAAAATTTCGAATTTTCGCACATCTTTTTTACTTGATTTATATTTGTATTTGTGAACAAAATATCGACTTATTTAGCATTAGAATTTTAAATTCATTGAATTCAAATTCTTGATCCATATTTTCGAACGGCTGATTGAAAATGAGAAACATTGCAGTTTACATGCAGCAGAAAGAGTAACGTTCGGTTGAAGATTATCGAAATTACGTAGAATAGATTGTTTACACCACGGTTTCTTGTATTCGGCAAAGATTCTTCCCGATGTACAAAGGCTTTTCAGGACCGTCTTCGTACGTGTACAAAGGTTTTCGGGAAGACAAAAGCTGTAAAAAGGTGTAAAATTCCAAAAAATTTCCGTTGCTTCGAGCCGAATCGAGTAATTGTATGTCCTATATCTCTTTAAAATGGCAGAATTTGCATTTAGGATGGAAAAAGGTCAAATTTTTCGGCGCTTCGCGACGTTTCGAGACAATTTTCAGTAATTTTTGGCGCCAAAAACCCAGAAATTAGCCAAAATACACTACCAAAGGTCGAAAAACCCTGTTTTACCACACTAAAATCGCTACTGAACCATCTCACAGTGCACAAAAATTTGCATGTACAAAGACTTCTGGGGACCATCTTCGTACATGTACAGAACGGACCTTGTACAAAAAAACACTTGTTTACACTAACTTTATTCTCATCTCATTGCACTGATCGAATTACGGAGCTCACAACTCGGCAGTGCTATGCTTTTGCGTACTTATTCGTTTTACGAGTGTAAAGTGCGAAATTCTGACGAATGGTTTAAACTGGGAATTTATGACATACGTCGTAGGATTTTAACAAAGCGAATTTTTTCCGTACTTCGGCTAGGGGCGTGTCGACGACCAACGTTCGGTTGCGGAACGACGGAGGTCGTCGATTAAAGGCTGTTATGAATTAAATTAAGTTCATATTGATTAGAGTAAAATCCTCAATAATCAAATCACCTGCCCAAGTTTTTGGAAGATGAGGTACGGTCAGGCGATTTTGAGAGAACGAAAGGCAATGCGGGACAATTTTTGAGCTTAATGCGTAAAAAATGTTGGAAAATTCTATCCGAAAACAGTAAAAATAACAAAATCTTCAAACTTTTCCATTTTCCGTCGCTAGAAACCTAAAAATTGGCTAAAAAACTTCGCTTATAGGGGTCAATATAACCAATTTACCGCATGTAAAGTGCTACTGTACCATATTATAGCAGCCTAAAATTTACTCGAACAGAATGTACATTGACTTTTGAAGACCACCTTAGTGTAAGGTACAAAGGGACCTTGTACAAAAAATAACGAGCATAATGTACTACGATCATTCCTGAATTACAACGCACTGTATGATCATTTCATTCCTGGATTTCACCCCCGCTGGCCACCCCAACCTAGCTCATGTATCATAGTTTCCCAAGGTCGAAAGTTCAGGGGGGTGAAATCTCAAAATTTAGGACCACTAAATTTAGAGTCTAGCCTTTTTTGCAGGTCAAATATGAAAAATGGCTAAAACGTCCTATATAGCATGTTTTAATGTGAAAAAACTGCATTTTTAACTACCTTTTTGTACCATTCCGACTAGTTTCGCCACTCTTGTAAGTAAAAAATATGAGAATTCATAAGAAATTTCGACTTTTTAGATCATTTTAGGTCCATTCTAGGTATTCTATGTGTAAACAAAACAGAAATGTATTAGTCGGCGCGAAGCGCCAAAAAATTTTTAGTATCTTCGCAGCTTTTATACCTAAAAATCGTGCAGAAAATGTTTGATAGCTCGAAATCGTCCGACAGTGATTCAAGTCTCGGACCCTGAGGTGTGGGTGATACCCCCTCACCCCCCTATGGGAATGTATGTCATGTATGAATTCCGACTCGATACAACTAATAAATAAATTCAATATGATTTAATTATAATTTAAAAAAATTAAATAGTCCACCGCAGACAACTTCAATTTGGTTGAATTTCGATTATCTAGTCTGTTTTTTAACCAAGTGCACGAAACAAACGGCGATCGAAAGTTTTCATTGCTGGAACTTTAATTTTTTCAGCCAAGCATTGCAGTAATAAGACATTCGCTTATCGGGCGCATTCAAGCACAGGTTAAAAAATATTCTATAATTAGATTATGCGGATCAGATTTAAAATAGATTTATTGCTTTTAAATTAAATAATTCAAATCAAATTGGAAAAAACGCGCCACTTTAATCTTTTCGCATTTGCTGTAACTATTTAGATACAGCATTAGTGCAAAATAAATTAATTTTACTGTTTTTTATTTTTCAAAAGCGAAGTAATTTCAGGTAGTGATCTATGTATGCATTCGAGTTTGTAATTTACAACAATTTTTAATTCGATAATTTTATAAACCAATGCATAATCTAAAAATATAACACATAAAACAAATAATTATTGGGTAAAAAATTCATTAAAAATTTAGATAAAATTATTGAATTATAAATCAATATCTATGTTGGCTTGGCATACATGTAGACCATTAGATATGCTGGTGCACATAAGCCAGGCTGGTGGTCGCTCCGTCAACCCACCAATGGCCGATATGTTTTACAACCCAAACTTTTGGCTAACAACTCGCGTTTGAGGTCAATGTTTGGGATTTGTTTCCTAATTTTTGGTCAAAAATACATAATTAGCCACCCTACGCCCTAAAAAATTGCGGCCTACTCCTCACCATACATGAGCGGGGGGGTTCGGGGTGTGCACCCCCTCCCAAAGTTAAAATACCCCCCCCAGAAATCAAAATACCCCTCCCCCAGAAAATTTTTTTTTTGCTTTTTCAACAATTTTTTGATGCCATTGGATAGTGCTCGATGAGAAACGTTGAAAAATGATGTTTTTATCGCCATACAACGACTTTTTAAGACCATTGTTTTGACCTTTGAAAATTTTCACCCCCCAGAAATTTTTCACCCCCCCCAGAATTTTCGGTGCTGCCCACCTATGCTCCCCATCCAAAATGTTCCTTTTGGTGAATAATAAAGAATTCGTGCGTTTTGTATCATAAGGAAAAATTACTGACTAAAACAATGCGTAAAATTTCATATTACTTGCTTGTTGGAAAAATTGTAAAGTAGTGTAAAGTACGATTCGCCATTATCAGTCTGTTGAAGATAATTTTTATTGCTGATGGACAGATATTATCTCGGAAGAGCTCAACAACACTTTCATTTCCACCAAATACCATTGTTACTCAATAAAATATGTTAAACAGATTAAACGATTCAAAATTTAAATGTAAATGTCAAATATAAACTATTTAAGCAAAGCAGCTTTTCGATAACGGATTAGAGAGCGATTCCTGACGTCTTTAGACCAAATTTCAACGTTTAATGTAATAATCAATTCACCCTTGCAATAGTTTAACGGTCGAGCTGCTAAATAACGAGTTGAGCTATACCACTTTACACAACATGAACTGTAAATTATCGCAAAAATGTAAACAAGTTGAACCAGTTCCGATTCTAATCATTTCTTAATTCTAATAAAACCAATTAAAGTCAAAATCAAAGCAGTTCAGTTCATAGAACCAGTTAATCCAATCTTTAAACCGATTCGAAGGTCCTGGAGGTCCGGCGTAACACTCAAAGCGACAATTTCGACTTTACACTACTTTACACTGCTCTCAGGAGCGCGAATAAGACCGCGTGCTGCATCGTTCGAGAAGGCAGCATTCAGGCGTACGTATTCGTAACGCAAAATATTCCTTATCTCGCCGAATAAAAGCGATTATAGATCAAAAACAGTATTTTTTAAGCCACTTTTTTAATTTTTTTAAATTTTATTAATTTTTTAACCCATATTATTTTATTTTTTAAAGAATTAATTATTATAGTCAAAATCGATACTGTAGCACAAATTGATTTACTGTGCGGCGGTTTCAAAGATTGGCCCTCGCTCGATCGTCTCATGTGCACAACTTGGCAAAGAACGGAACTGCTATAAAATAATAAATTAAAAGGATAAAATGAAATTTAAAAAAACGAAAGTAAAAAATGTAAAGGACGACCCAAAAAGGTTGCAGTCGGATTTTTTTAAACCATAATTGTGTCTTGTATTGAAAAAAGCATATGGGACTAGTTGCATTAGATGGATAAAAATATCACTGCCTAAAACGAGTAAAAAAAATTTGGGCACCGGGCATCTATCGGCTTACTGTGTTATAACGACTCCTTTACACCATATTTTGATAGTAAATCGGAGTATTCCAACCGTATTAAATTATTGAACGTACACTTTTCGGCAACATTATCAGTCGGAACAATTTATTAGCACATCAAATGAAAATCACGAATTCAAACTCTTTTTATTAAGGATAAAAACAGCAGAATGTCGTCAGGAGGGTGGAACGAATCGATGTCAAATCCGAACGAACTATAAAAATTTAAAAATTATAAAAATATAAAAATTAAATATAGATATTTAAAAATTGAAAAAAATCAAAAAAATAATAAAAATTATAAAAGTTTAAAAATGTCTCTGATAAAGTTTAAAGTTCAACGTTTAAGCTTTAAAGGCTCTAGCGTACGAACCGCTGGCGAGCATACATGATCTTGGGGGAGGGGTTTGGGGAGGTTTCACCCCCCCGCAAAAAATTTTTCACCCCCCAGAATTGGCCATTTTTCAAAAGTTTCCAAAACTTACCTGAAAATTGGTAGAAAAAATGTCTTTTTAAGGGTTTTTGGCTATCTATTTGCTCAAAATCGCCAAATTTTCAGGCGCTTCGCGCCATATATTCATGTTCCAAGCGATATATTGGTCAATTTATTCGACTTTTTTCGAAATTGATTTTATGCTCTAGAAGGATAGAGCATCGTCAGAAACGCCAAAAACGATATTTTTTAACGCGTACCGGCTATTTTTGGGCCCAAAAAGGCACTTTAGGTTTTCATCCCTCCAGAATTCCCATGCTGAGCATGTATGCTGGCGACTGGCCAAAATTTTTCAAGCGGTCAAACAACATTTTTATCTATGTGATGCAAATAATCTAAAAATTCAATGTTCGTATTGCCCAAAAGTCCTAAAGTGCATGGAACATCTGGACGTAGCTTGATTTTTGGGACATATTGTATATTATCAATTTGAAAAAAAACTTAAAATTTTCTCAGAAAAAAATCGAGGACGACATTTTGAAAACATTGACGATTCCGGAAATTTCGAAAAATATAAAATGTTAAAATAACGTTAAAATACAGCTAAAGCAGCGGATAATATAATAGAAGCTTATATAATCTAAAATAATTATAAAGCTTTTAAAAATTAGAAACTTCATTTAAAAAATTAAAATTACCATATTGATAAAAAATTTAAAACGATTAAGGGAAAACAAATTACTTACAAAATTACAAGAAGACTAGAACATTAAATGAATTACGTATTAAGGGAGACAACGGAATTGAATCTAAAAAATAAAACTTTATAAAATCGAAAAAAATATGACAATTCGGACGAAAATCAACTTGTACCAAATTTTTAATTAAGTAAATCGATGAATTTATTGCAAAATTAATTAATTAATTAATTAACAATTAATTAGTTAATTCAAAAATCATTTAAAATGATTTCAAAAGTAATAAAAAATTGATTGGAAATAAATTAATAAATTTAAAAATTTTAAAAAATTTATCAGACTTATAACATGTACATATGTATGGTATGTATGTATATTTAAGTTTCAACGGAAACACAAAAAAACAATTTTTTTGACAAAATTTAAAAAAACAAATTCCAATTCGTATACATTTGCTCAATAAGCTTCGACCTAATAGATTTTATAAAAACACCAAAATAAAAAATAAAACATGAATAAGAACATATTTACAAATAACATGAAAAAATTAATTTTAAAGCATTTTATAAATTCCAAGAAATCTAAAAAATAATTAATTTAAGCAAAAAAAGCGATTACTTTTTAGAATAATATACAGGAATTGCCCTCCAGCCACTGCCGACGAACGAAGAGGCCGAATCCGAATCATCCCCATTCTCCAACGTCACATCCAACGCCGGCTTCGAATCGATTTTATTTTGTATTCTAATTTTTGGCGCTTCCTGCAGCAAAAACTATTAAAGCAGTAAAAATTAAATAAAAAATAAATTAAAGTCAAATTCAAAAAATAGAGTAAATATAAAAGGATTTAAATTTTACAGTAAAGTATGTACATAAACGTATAAATTGAAGATAAAAATTCATTTTAATTTTTTCCTAAAGTATGTGTATCAAAAAATCAGCTTCGTGCATGCATAAACGCAAAGGTCAAGAAAAATTTCGAAGACTAGGGTAAAAATACTAATTTTGGTATCGTGAAGTCCGAAAATAAATTCGGTGCGTATATTAATGTTAATTTCTCAGCTTTTTTACAATTTACCTGTTAACCTACAATTCATTTCACTTTTTAAGAACCTTTTTCATTGATCTTCTGAATAACTAAACAGTTTAATAAAGATTTTCTTTTCTGAATATTCCTTACTTTTTAAAATATTCACATTTGTTTTTTCAAGAAAAAATATCGGACATTTTAGCTTGTCAGCTTAAAGCAGAGAATTAATTCTTTCAAACTTCTACACAAAACAGCCGCAGTATTGCTTATCGTTTTTAGGCGAAAAATCAGTCCAGTCGGATAAATATATTAAAAAATGAGCGGAAAGTCATTAAAATATAAAAAATACTAGTACTTAATTTTTTTCATTCAGAACTAGATGCCCTATAAATTAAGAAATTCGGTAAAGTATTAAAAGAAACTTTGTTGTTTCTTATAAAGTAGGAGCTCAAAGCGTTAGGAGTAGACCAGTCGGCTATTTTGAGGAAGGATGACTTCCAATTTTGGGAAAAAAGCAACAAAATGCAAGCTCTGCCAAAAATAGGACGGGGGCTTGAAGAAATACTTGATCTTCGGGGGGGCGGGATTTTAATATAGGAAAGGTTTTCACCTCTAATAAAATTTTTTCACCCCTCACTCCTATTCAAAATTTTCTGAAGAATTCGGAGGTGCTTTTAAGGATTTTTTCAGCTATCTGCCAGCTAAAAAGTGTCCACTTTTCGGCGCTTCGTGCTGTATAGGTACTCCTTTTTCAACTATATATATTTTGTTGAATTTATTCGAATTTTTCTTAATTTTTTAAGTTTTTACGCTCTAGAAAGATAGAGCCGTACGTGACATTGGTGCGCAAGGTCAGGGTCGGCAAGGGGTAAGATCAATTCTCAGAAATCCAAAATAGTATAGTTAACATCCAAAAAATTTTCTGTTGTTTAAACGACTAAAATGTTAAAAATAGCCTATAAATCGTCTTTCAATGATTTAAGCATTATGGGTAGAAAACTACATAAAAGTTCTCATCCGGAGCGAAGCGCTGAAATTTTTGCTGCGTTTGCCCTAAAAAATGATGCAAAAGACGTTCTGTTAGGTCAGAATCGCCGGAAAGTACCTGTCTGACTGACCCTTCAGCGGAGGGCTTATACCCCCTCACCTTCTATGTGCATTTATGATGGATAATCTTGGAGGGGCTTTGGGATTTCCACCCCTCCCCCGAAAATTTTTCAGCCACCAACCTAAAAATTCTTCACCCCCCCCCCCCCACATCGTTCACCCCTACCCCATAATTCGCGATTTTTAAAAAATTTGCGAAAAATTCATAGAAAATCTGCTGTTGCATGCGTTTTTAGTCATCTATTTGCTCAAAAGTACAAAATTGTTGGCGCTTCGCGCCATTTACTCGCTCTTTGCCTACACTCCCTTCCATTTATTCAAATTCTTTTCGAAATATTCTGATGTTTATATGCCAAAACACCGAAAACTGATTTTGTCAACGGGTATCCACCGTCTTTGAGCCCAAAAAAAAGCACTTCAAAATTACACCCTTCCCAGAATTTTTATGCTCTGCATTAGGGGCGTGGCTGCCGGTTCAGCTTTTTTCAGAAGCTCGGATCTGAGTCCGAAATTTCAAGAAAGTCGGGTCCGAGTCCGAGTCCCATAAAGCTGGACCCGATAGGGTCCATGTCCGGGTCCAAGCACGTGACATTTTCATACAGATGGTTAGGCTGTTGCAAGAGGAAGATATATTTATTAGTGTACATATTACCACACCTGGGCGTGGGGGGTTTGGGGGTATGCACCCCCCCCCGAGAAACCAAAATACCCTCCAACAGGATTCAATTTTTGACATTCTTCTGTTTTCTTCGCAATTTTTTGAAGTCAATGGATAGTGCACGATGAGAAACATTGAAAAATATGTATTTTTCGTCCTATCACTATTTTTATGGCCATTTCTTGACCTATGAAAAATCCTGCACCCCCCATAATTTTGGTGCTGTTGTCCACGATTGCATATTACTCCTACACAATTAACTGAATGCACGAGTTCCATTTTATTGTGTAATGCAGCCCATTATCCATCCAGGATTATATTTCCGGGCGAATTGCCAAAATTGAGAAAATTCATTTAATGTGTACATGTGCGACTTCCAGTGGCGAAACTGATTTTGATGTGTTTTGCGTTTTTGGATCATTTCTACGAGTTTTAATGATGAAGCATGTAAAAAGCAAGAGTTTTGGCAAAATTCTTTGTCATCATTTTCACACGTCTAAGTCGATTTTGCAGCTTTTTTGAGGACAAACAACCCAAAAAACGTATATACGATAAGAATCCGGCTTAAGCGCCCAGATTTTTTACATTTCTCTCGGTTTAAAAATCAATTTTGTAGCTTCCTGAAGATAAATAAGCAAAACAGGAATTATGTATGTCGCAAACCCCAACGAAGTTCGGCTTTTCGAACCTCTGAACTCAAAATCTTGATGTGCTATGCAGACATGCATTGCACGAGAATTAATGGGGAGCGTGAAATCTGAAGACTATTTTTGGCTCGAAAATGGTGGATCGGATAGGCGTTAAAAAGATCCATTTTTGGTGTTTCTGCCGATGAGGAAGTAAAAACGTAATAATATTACCAAAAATTACCAAACAATTTGAATAAATTAAGATATATAGTCAAAAATGAGTATGTAACGCCAAGCGTCGAAAATTTGGAATTCCGAGCTAGCTGAAAGCTAAAAACGCCTAAAACAGCACATTCACTATGAATTATTAAGAAAATCGCGAATTCTTGGCAACGAAAAGAAAATTGCAGGTTGGACCCGGGCCTTATACCTCCTGCCTGAGGTCTGGTCCGGGTCCTTAATCTTAGACAACCTCAAGTCCGGCTCCGGTTCCAAAGTTCTGGACAAGCTCGGTCCCAGGTTCGGGTAGACGCACGGTTTTTTTGTATTCGGCAAAGATTTTTCGCGATGTACAAAGACTTTTGGGGGACCGTCTTTGTACATGTACAAAGATTTTTTGGAACACAAAAACTGCAAAAAAGGTTCGAAATTCGCAAAAATTCTCGGCGCTCCGCGCCGAAATGAGCAATGATGTGTTCTATATATCTTTATAATTTCAGAAATTGCATTTTGAAAGGAAAAATGCCAAATTTTTTGGCGCTTAGCACCGTTTTGAGACGATTGGTACTGATTTTTTGCCCTCAGAAACCTATAAATAGCTAAAATACGTAACCAAAGGTCGAACAACTCTGTTTTTGCCACACTAAAATCGCTACTTTACCATATTATAGTACCCAAAAATTTGTGTGTACGAAATGTACAAAGACTTTTAGGGACCATCTTTGTACATGTACAAACGGACCTTGTACAAAAAAACACTGGGTAGACGTGTTCTTGGAGGGATGGGAGTTTGGGCGTTTGACCCCCTCCAGAATAGCAACTGACCCCCTGCAAAATGGCTGCGACCCCTCAGAATTGTCGATTTTTTGTAAAAGTTGGTATAATTTGTAAAACGTGTGCTGTTTAGGCGTTTTTAGCTAATTTTTGGCTGAAAAATCTAAAAGTTTCGGCGCTTCGCGCAATATGCACATTTTTTGACTATATTTGTTCGATTCACTCATTTTTTTAAAATTTTTTGAAATTAATCTTTCGTTTTATGTTCTAGAAAGAGCGAGCATTGTCTGACACGTCAAAGACAGTGTTTTTGACCGGTACCCATAGTTTTATAGCCCAAAAAGGCGCTTTTTTAAAAAAATTTTGGGCCTGACCCCTCCCAGAATTCTATGCTGTACACGAATGGATAGGGTTATGAGTTGAGTTCAGAATTTTGTTCGGGTACTAAACCATTGGGGTCCGGGTCCGGGTACCCAGCGCACCCCTGCAGTGCACGTCTGGGCGGGGGAAGGGGGGTATAATAAGTCTCAATCTATCAGGGGTGGCCGGAGACAACCGGGTTTTGGTGGAGATAAGTTCAATCCGATTAGGTAAGAAGCCTGGAAACTTGATGGGAAAAACTTTATAAGCGAGATTAAAAAATAGGCTTGAAAATCTGAGTATGCTGCGCATATATCTGCGAAATCATACGAGTCGCGGCCGGAATCGTGCAAAACAAGCTTATGTCAGGTCGAGACATTTGAATTTCTTAATTTTATAGCAGAAAACGCGAAAAGCTTCAAATATGGTATAAAAATTTCAAAAAGTATTCAATATATTCCAAATGCAGAAAAAAGAGATAGCTAAAGAGAAAAATATTTGAAAATATTCCGAAAAAACAAATGAAAGATTAAAAACTAAACAACAAAATACGTGAGAAAAATAAGCGCATGTACAAATCAACCCTCCAGAGATAGGTTGTAGAAAGCTTTTAAACTTAATCGCGAAAATAATGCACAATAGGACTGCATCTGTGTTTTGAATGACGCACAAAATATTCCATAGAAGCGATTGAGGAGACAAAAATAACATGTAAATGACAAAAATTTATCTAAATGCCAAATGCACAAACAAGATGAAGTAAACAAATCTAACAGCTATATATGCGAAGACATGCACAGCATGGAATTCTGGGGGGAGGGGTGTGAAATTTTTTAAAAAGTGTGTTATGGGCTTAAAAATGAGCTAGATACGCGTTGAAAATCGTTTTTCGGCGTCTCTGACGAGGACCTATCTTTCTAGAGTATAAAAACATAGAAAAATTGAAAACAATCCTAGAAAAATTTGAATAAATTGATAGAAAATATAGTCAGAAAATGAGTGTGAAAATTTGACACTTTTGAGCAAGCAGATGGCTAAAAACGCTGAAATCAGCACCTTTTCTACGAACTACTTGGAATTTTTCGGAAAATCACCAATTCTGGGTGAGGGGAGAAAAACCTTCTGGGAGAGAGATTATAAATTTCTGGGATGGTGGGTGAAAATCCTGCCACCATCCAAGATCATGTATGACTGTGACCAGGGGCGGATTTAGGGGGGCAGGGGGCGGCCGCCCCCCCCCCATTGGCCCAAAATAGTGCGCAAAATTAAGGATTTTTGAGCGATTTTTAGCGATTTTCGAATTAAACGGCTAGCCAAGTCAGGGTTCCGCCCCCCCCCCTTAGGGGTACCGCCCCCCCCTTAGGAAAATCCTGGATCCGCCACTGACTGTGACTGATAAATAAATTTATAAAAAGTAATAAATTATATAATTATGTAAATACAGTCTCTCAATATGCCAAAATATGTAATAAATGGTAAGCATTGAAAGGAAGAATAACCGTCTTCTCGTTTTTGGATAAAAACGGGAAAACCACATAAGTGACCGAAGAATAAATTTTGCCCAAATGTCGGCGAGTGGACATTTTTAGGTTTCGAGGACTGGCTAACTTCGGGTGCAATAAACCCATACGATATGTTAGGGGGTTGGTGGGCATAGGTGCGCAAGGTCAGGGTCGGCAGGGGGTTGGATCCCAAAAATCCAAAACAGTGAATTTTACGATTATTTCCGCTGTTTCAACGATCAAAATGGTCAAAATAGGCCTATAAAACGTTTTTTTCGCGGTAATGTCGCATTTTTAAAGCATTTTTAGTCCATTTTGACTACATTATATCGCTTTTAACACTAAAAAATGCAAAAATTTATCAATTTTTGGGCGCTTTTTTGATTAAAAGTACTTAAAAGTATATACACTAACTGGCGCGAAGCGCCGGAGAAATTTTGACGCTTTTACTGATTTTGACCTCAAGAATGATGCAAAAAACGTTTCATCAGCTCAAAATCGCCGGACAATGCTCTGTCCAGCAGACCCTTCAGGGGGGGTAATACCCCCTCACCCCTATGTGCACGTATCTTGGTAAGGTATTCCATTCGCTTCCTGCAGCAAGGATAATTTCACCTCCCGCAGAATTTTCGATTACCCGAAAAGATCATAAAAAAGCCCTGCTCTAAACGGTCTTTTAGTTCAATTTTAGACGGCCATTTTTGACTACGTTTTGTCAAATTTTATCGAATCTTACTTCAAATCTTTTCAAAATTCTCGATTAAATTTTTTGACGCGCCGAACTAGTACGCTCTTGACGCGCATGCACACATACAAATTGCACGATTCTTGAGCCAAAAAAGGCACTTTAGAATTTTATAGCGTCACGCATAAAACACGATACTGGGGGTTTAGGGGATTTCGACCCTGAGAAAATTTTAACCTCCCCCAATTCCGCGATTCTCCAAAATTTACTAAAAAATTCCTTGAGAATTTGTATGAAAAGTTGCCTTGTTTGGCAATTTCAGCTATCTATTTTCTCAAAGTGTCTAATTTTCATGTTTTCACTATATTTTGTTCAACTTGTTCGATTTCTTCGATTTCTTTCGGAATTTTTTCATGTTTTCGTACTCGAGAAAGATAGAGCATCGTCGTAAGCGCCGAAAAACGATGTTTTTGACGCTATCCACTGTCACTGAGCCCAATAAAGGCACTTTTAAATTCCAACCCCCTCTAGAATTCCCATGCTGTGCATTTCTGGTCACCCGCCGGCCGCCACCCCCGAATCTCATACATGTATATTGGGTGGGGGTAGGGGTATTCCCTCCCCTGAAGAGTCGGCCGGACAGGTACTGTCCGGCGATTTTGAGCTGATGGAACGTTTTTGGCATCATTTTTGAGGTCAAAAGCTGTAGAAAACGTCAAAAGTTCTCCGGCGCTTCGCGCCATAATTGATACTTTTAAGTACTTTTTACTCAAAAAGCGCCCAAAATTGGTAAACTTTTGCATCATTTTAGTGTTAAAAGCGATATAACGCAGTCAGAATGGACCAAAAGTGCTTTCAAAATGCGATATTACCACGAAAAAACGTTTTATGGGCTATTTTGGCCATATTGACCGTTAAAACAGCGAAAAAAATCGTGAACGTTAAATCAACTGTTTCGGATTTTCGGGACTTCGCCCCCTGCCGACCCTGACCATGTGCGCCTATGCCGAATTCTCATGCTCGCATGCGAGGTCTTACCTCCATTACGCGTATAATTTCGTTAGTAGAAGCGCGAATGGGAGTAAAAATGAATTAAATTAATACGGCAAAATTATAATTATTAAGCGCGTAACCGCAAAAAATTGCAACATTTATCTAAAAAAATTTAAAAACAACGACGAAACGACGCAAAAATAAAAAAGAAAACAGAGAAAACTACGAGTTCATAATAAAAATCTCGCAAAAACAAAAATTCTGTTTCTAGAATCCACGAAAAGAAACGGAGAACAAATTGAACGCTTTGAAATATTCGATAAATTAAATATATGTTATAATATTGTTAATATGGGTTGATATTTTTACGCACCACTAGAAAAAAACGTGCTAAACCACGTAGAAGAAATTTTAGATTGTCGGCAAATGATTTCCAGCGATTAAATGGCTAAATTTTGAATTTATCTTTGTTTTTCTAAGTTTTTCAACTGTTTTTTCCTCAAAAAAATTTTCTATTCTTCCTTTCTATCTTACTTTCACTTCTTTATCATTTTCATAATTTTTAAAGCATAATTATTACGTTTATAATTTGTATTTTCATCCCCAAAATCTCGCGGTTAGTGTCTGGTTTACTCTGTATATTCGTATTCTAAATTGTGCATTAAAGCACTTTCTTACGCACTAGTTTGCACACATAGATCAGTTTACATTTTTACTTTTTAATAGGGTAAAAATTTTATAATGAATTAATAATTTACATTTGCAACAGTTTTCCTTAATTTACATTTTTTTCTATCCACAAAATCGACTCACGGCCGAAGTAGACGGTTTGATGGCAACATCCTGAGGCAACGATTTTCGTCGCAAATGGCACGCTAGACTGCCCAGAATTTCGTTCTTATGGCAACCGGTCAAATTTTCGAACGCCGGATTAATGTACTGAAATATCAGTGTAAACTGGCGACCAGATCAAACATGCACAGCATGGAAATTCTGGGGAGTGTAAAATTTTGAAATGCCTTTTTCGGAGCTCAAAAACGATGGATATGCGTCAAAAACATCGTTTATCGGCGTATCTGACGATGCTATAACATTCTAGATCATAAAAAAACATTTAAAAATGTCGAAAAAATAAAAGAAATGAAGAAATTGAAGATATAGTATGAGTTTAGGGCGCGAAGCACCTAAAACTTTCAAAGGATTGAAACAGCCTATAACCATCAACCCCCTCAATATCATGAATGGACCAGATTACTCTTGTTGGAGAAAAGAATTGGGATAGAGCAAGCCGAAAGCTAAGCCATCCGATAAAACATTACATAAAATTGTGAAGCAACTCGATTCTTCGGCATCACTAAAAACTGACCTAAACTATCCCATAAAGATCCTAAATAATTGTAAAGTATCCCCAGGAAATTGATTGAAAAACGAGACTAGGTACTGTAGCAAAATATGGAGTAAAATAACATAATGTCAGCTTTGATCTGACGAAAATCGGCAAAACTAGCACTGAACCAGACACTGGGCTGGACTGAAGAATAAAAAACCAAACTGTGATATTAAGTTCCCTCGAAGCAAAATGCTATATATCCAAATTTGCTGAGACTTGTCAGAAATAATCGATCCAGTGAGTGATCATCTAGGATTACTTTGAAGTGCTTGTGTTCCATTATACAGTGTAAAGTAGGCATAATGATTGTCAATGCATTATATACCAGTATTTCCTGTGTGTAGAGCTGCGTGCGGGTACCCGAACGGGTGTAGAAAATACCCGGGTACCACACCTAGGCAATGCCCATATCGGCCCATCACCAGGACGGGCCGTACTAAAAGTTGGACGGGGCGAAGGGGTAACTTGGACGGGGCTATGTTTTGTACAGGGAGAAAATTTCTGGAGATAATTTAAGAAAATGCTAGATACAGTATATCATAATCAGTTTGCAAAACATGCACAGGAACCATCTTATCACACAGTTCGACACCTTTTTTCGTGGACGGACCCACCTTTTTTCAGTGACTGACCCACTGATTAAGCTGAACGACACACCTTTTTCAGGCACGGATACACCTTTTTTCAGGGACAGATCCACCTTTTTCAGGGTCTAGAGACCCACCCACCATTTTGGCTGGAAGTTGGACGGGGCGAACCGTCAGCCATTGCCCAGGTATGCCGGGTACCCGAATCCTCTGATATAAAATGGAAAATTAGCGCTGCAGTTATGCAATATGTGCTAAGAATTGAGTTAGAAACCTAGAAACATATTGCTTCTACAACGCGATCGAATCACAATGTACATGTGATTTGATAAAATCAACCTAAAATGTTAAATAAGCGAGTCTGTTAACCTTTCCTATTGTCACAATATATCGCGCATACGGTCTACGCGAATTCCACTATTCAGCTCTTTAGCTACATAATATTTAATTTGTGCCTAATTCTTCTTATTCTCTATTGTAAACAAATTTAAACAAGAAATTATCCGATAGCGACGCCGTTTTTTTTATGCATTTACTTTTGTGACCATTATATAAATTTAAACTGCAACTTATATTCACATCGTGCGCGCAACCGTTTTAGTTGGACCTGGTTCAAAGCCTATCGATGCTCCAAATGCAGTCGGCAACAGATAGACTTGTTTTTGAATAAATTTTCATTTCCTGTTGATTCCAAAATTGCTTTTCGTCAATGTGCTAACCTGCTTCAAATGTTCTAATGACGCTATGAAGATACAAAACCTGAATCGTATAAATGATTACTATGCTATGAAATTTGTTTGTTTAGAAAAATCTTTTAAACCGTGTACACAATCAATCAGTCACTAAGATTTATTTTTGATCGGGGTTTCTAAGAAATCAAAGAGCCTGTCTGGACAAAATCAGTTTGTTAAATCAATTATTTATTAGCAATGTTGAGCGATCTATTATGTATATAATATTTCTTATATATTATAATTATTTTTCATGTGCGTATAAATGCTGAAAGAAGATATAACAGTCTCAGCAGTCATTGACAGTGACTCAGATGATTAGAATTGTGAAAATTTCTTTTGCCCAATATGCATATAATGTAAGATGATGAAACGAATAAATCTTCATTGATGAATAAATCGTTTTCTGATTGCTATGGATTATCACTGAAATTGAAGTACCTAGCAACTTCATTCGTTTCAGGCTCTCGATTAGATTAATACAGAAAAATGACAAAAACAATTTCTTTTCATGATCTCAGCCCGTGTATTTACGCCGAATAAGCAAATTCTAGCTTAGTAACATATTTGCAGAAAATCGTTAAACTTTGAATTTTCAGCAGATATATGGATATGGACTTAGTTCTTGCGCCTTAGGGTTTCCAAACCCAGACCCACTTCGTTTTATCCTTTTGTTGGGGCATATGCAAAGGCAATCCGAATGTCAAACGACAGACTGAGAATACTGATTGATTATGAAACCGATATCTCGGAAAACATATACAAAATTCTTGGGAAAAACATAGGATCTAGTATACAATTTACCCCCCAGCGTTTTTTAGCCGATCCATATAAGCTACAGTAACCAAACTTTACAAGGAGATAGCTACATATAAGCCTATTGTACTAATCTGGCAAAATTGATTAACTTACGGTGTAAACTTAATGCTTTAAAGAGAAAAAAATTGAAAAAAACTTACTTTACTTTACTTTAAACTTATTTTAAACTTACTTTTTTGTATACTTACTTTTTTAATGTAGGATGTTGATTGAGTCACAAAAAACTGCTTTGTTTGAAACCCACCGAATCGTTTACAATTTTTAGATGCCGTTAGTACGTTGTAGACTGTGAGTGTAAAGCAGTAAGTTTTCACCGCGAGTTAATCAATTTTGCCAGATTAGTACAATAGGCTTATAGCTATCTTCTTGTAAAGTTTGGTTACTCTGGCTTATATGGATCGGCTAAAAAACGTTGGGGGTAGTAAATTGTATACTAGATCCCGAAATTCTTGGGAAAAAAAGATTAACTACTTCAGTCATTCATCGGCAGGTACGTAGCTGTGGGGGATAGGGGAGGAGACTAGTCCCACCAAAATTTTGGAAGTACAAATATTTTTGTAAAGGTTCTTCGAAGAACAAAAAAATGAAAATTCTTAAAGCTAATTTGAAAGACCGTCAGGATAGATTTTAGCATGCTTTTGAGCTGATAGACTTAAAATTCTCCGACGCTTTCAAAGTAAAATTTTGACTTGTCTTAAATTATTTTCTCTCCAATAATCAGTGCTCGCTGAGAAACGCTAAAAAACACCGATATTTTTACCTAACCACAAGTATTTTTTAAAGATATTTGACTTTAAAATTTTAGTCTTCCCCAATTCAGACGGTCAGCTACTTGCCTGTTCATCGGTAATTGTACAACGTCCATCTTAAACTAATAAACAATCATTATATGATTATTAGCTAAGAAAAATGCTGCAACGGAACAAAAAGGATGACCATGTTTGGAATTACGATCACTGTGGACATAAATAGAGGGGACTAGGGAAAAGTTAACTACGTATGCCTGTGAAAGTTGTAAGAATCTACTAAAAATTAATTTTGCTAAAAAACGCAAAAAAAAACGAAGTGTATTCTGCGTCCTGCAGAAAAAGTTGCACCTTTGACGTACAAATAAATAATATGAATAGCTTTTACCTAGAAAAGAAGCGCGCTCTAATCAAAAAACGACATAATGTAAATAAAACCGTCGATTGTAGTTCCTATATTTTATGACTTTACGCCTAAACTTTACACGCTCATCACAAGCTCGATATTGAGTGTAAATAAAAAAGATAAAAGCCCTATTAGGTGTTTTTGTTATTTTTCTTTTAAAAAAAGCGCACCTTCAAGATAGGTCCCATTATAGCTATAGGGGACGGGACTCGTAAGTTAGGGGTACCCAAGCATATCGTAGGTACGCGCTAACGCGCTACCCATGATTTAAGCAAAGCAAATGAATTGTCCGGCTTATTTTAGGGCAAAAACGCTGTTGTTATCACACTATAGAAGACTAAATAAATAAAATACATTTTTTGTTATCACACTATAGAAGACTAAATAAATAAAATACATTTTCTCCTACCGCCGTCCATCATTGAGACCTGCCCCGCCCGGGGCCGGGAATCCAAAAATGGCCGGAGATTGCCGGGTCCAGCGCCCCGGTCGATCACAATCCCGAATAGAAGAATGGAAAATATCACATATACTCAGTTTTTGACTATATTTGGTTTAATTTACTCGTTTTTATGTCCTAGAAAAAAACTAGCATACGTCCAAAAGATAAAAAACAGCATTCTTGGTGCGTATTGCGTACCCATCGAGTTTAGTCTAGAAACGCTTTACAATAATTTTGCGGGCCCGACCTCAGAATTTCTATGCCGTACAAGTATGGGTCATACCCATAGGTGGGCGGCAACAAAGTTCTGGGAGGGCGGGGGATAGCAAGATTTTTCAAAGGTCAAAAAATGGTCATATGGCGAAAAAACACAATTTTTCAATGTTTCTCATCGAGCACTATCCATTGGCACCAAAAAATTGCGAGAGAAAGAAAAAAAATTTCAAAAATTGAATTCTGGGGGTAGGGGGCATTTTGCTTTCTGGGGGGTACTCGGCCTTCTGGGTGGGGGATACCCCACCCCCTCCCCACGCGCTGTCAAACCCCTGCATCTACTACGGGAACGCATGGTCTGCTCTGACCTATATTTGAAGCATTACTCACGAGGAGAGGTGAGAAGTTCCCAACAAAAACATAGCCTTACCCAATCCTCAGAAGCTGAACTTTAATATTTTTCGCCTTCCTTATTTTGCGGACAAAAAACTCGTTTTTAAGCTTTTTGACGTCTGTCATCCTTTCTTTCGTCTAATAAAGACGAAACTTTAAATTTTAAAATTCCAAAATTGGGCTGAAAATAAGCAAAGCCCGATTTCCCCGAAAATGGCTAGTCTGCCCCAACCAGGCACGTATGTCTGGGGGGAATGGGGGGTTCGGACCCACCTTGAAAATTCGGAAATATCCGAAAAATAGGACTTTTTAAACGTTATTTTGTGCTATTTTTGGCCTTTTTGGGCTTAGTCCCCCAAAAATTGGTGTTGGTCCCTCCAAAATAGGACGGCCAGCTACGTGCCTGGCCCCAACTGAAATGTTGAGTCGTTAGATACATATAAATAGCAATCTGAAGTACTGTGGTTCCATAAAAGTAAGTATTTTAAATATGGCTCAAGTCAAAGTGTTTTTTGCAGTAGAAAGCATGCATTGCGAGTT
>JAVLUZ010000142.1:9058606-9113606 GCA_036768485.1 Mermis nigrescens | reverse complement strand
TTGGGGGATGGGGGAACGACTGACTTTGGGTAGGGAATGTCTCTCAAATCGCCCCCTCCCCATTTAACATGTATGGCTTCATCAATCGATCGATACAAAACACATCGCTGATAAATCAAATAGGTAGATACTGCTCGACTCGTTCACACTGAAATTGCAGGAATAACACTTCTGAGCATACATGATCTTTGGTTGGGCGGAGGGGGGGGTTTGGGGGTACACGAGATTTTTCAAATTTCCAAATAGTTCCCGAAAATTCACATAAAAAGTGTTTTTTAAGCGTTTTTAGCTATCTACGAGGGTTGTTAATTGAATTCGTTTTAGCTGCATATTAACTTTTTCTGTATAAGAGATATCAATATGTGTTTTTTTGCATATGGTGACGCAACTTCTGCTTTACATTACTAGAGTCAAAATTTTTTTCTATTTTTTTCCACATTATCTAAAAAAATTTTTAAAATACCTCACTTCTTTTCGTTTAAGAAAAACAACTTTTATCTTGTCGCAGCTTGGGAACTGATTAGCATTTGATATCAAAATTTCGGTGAAACAAAAACAGTTTATGACTTTCATTGATGCACTACCAAAAATCCCATTGTGATTAATTTTCTCTTTTTAGTGATGCATTTTTCGTTAAAACTCAATTTTTTGTTGATTTTTACATAAAATTTGCTTCATCACAAATGCACGTTTTATGAGCAAAAAACATTCTAAAAAGTGCGTTACAACGTTGAATATTCTCAGCTGGAATATTTATCTTTTTCTTGAAGAATGAAGTCATGGGACCTTCTGTTTAGGGCTATTTTTGATCAAATTTTTAAATCTATGATTAAAGGAAATTTATTTTACTGGAAATCGGAAAAAAATATAAGAAGAAATGATGAGTTCAGAGATGTAAAGCAGAAGTTGCAGAATAAAGAGCAAAAAACGAATGTTGATAACTCTCATGGAAAAAAGTTATTAGACAGCTAAAACGAACTCAATTAACAACCCTCGTAATTGCTCAAAAGTGTCAAATTTTCAGCGCTTCGCGCCATCCTCCCAAGAATTCCAATGCTGTGCGTGTCTGCTTCTTAGCAAATATATATATGCAACCATGCATGCACAGCATGGGAATCCTGGACGGGGGGGGAGTAGAAATTATGAAGTGCCTTTTTTGGGTCCGAAAATTGAAAGCATGAAAAATTTCGAAAAAAAAATCAGAAAAAGTCGCAACAAATTCAACAACAAATAATCAAAACATGAGTATAATGGCGCAAAGCGCCAAAACATCGGCGCTTTTATGCATATGGATAGCTGAAAACGTTTGAAACAGCATCTTTCCTACTAATTTTAGGAAACTTTCAAAAAATCGCCAATTATGAGGGGGGACTTTTTGCGAGGGGGACGAAAATTTTTCTGGGGGTTGAAACCCCCCCAAAGCCCCTCCCCCAAAGATCAAGTATGCATGCAACCGCAGTACATGACCGTGTTTGAAATATATACTACCCTACTTATGAAAAATAGATGGAGATTCCGTCCGCCCCCATATCAAGAATTTTGTCAGTTTTACTCTGATTCGACTTTTGATGTCAATTGGAAAAAAGTCGTGCACTTCGTCATAGTGCCGAAATTTCACTGTGAGGACATAGGATGGATAAGACGTACATTGCACTGATTGCGTAAGGATCCAAAAGCTAAGTATGTCGAATGATTATTCCGCAATAAGTCATTTCAGGCAATGTTGGCATAATAGTTTCGCACGAACCCGAATTAGTGTTTACAAACATACTTAATCCTCGGGGCAGTGGCGGATCCAGGATTTTCCTGAGGGGAGGGGGGCGGTACCCCTAAGGGGGGGGGGCCGAATCCTGACTTGGGCGGAAAAATTAGCCGTTTTAACCCGAAAATCGCTAAAAATCGCTCGAAAATCCTTAATTTTGCGCACTATTTTTGGCCAATGGGGGGCGGCTGCCCCCCCCACCCAAAATCCGCCCCTGCCTCGGGGAGGGGCTCGGGGCAGTTTTTTTCTGTACAAGGTCCGTTTGTACATGTACAAAGATGGTACCTAAAAGACTTTGTACATTTCGTACACACAAATTTTCGGGTACTATAATATGGTACAGTAGCGATTTAAGTGTGACAAAACCGGAGTTATTCGACCTATGGTAGTGTATTTTGGCTAATCTATGGGTTTCTGAGTGCAAAAATCACTAATGATCGTCTCGAAACGGCTAAATTTGACATTTTTCCTTTCAAAATTCAATTTATGACGTTATAAAGATATGTAGAACACACAATTACTCATTTCGGCGAAATTTTTGCGAATTTCAAACCTTTTTTGCAGTTTTTGTCTTCCCAAAAGTCTTTGTACATCGGGAAAAATCTGTGCCGAATACGAGGGGGAACACGCCAGAAAGGTTTTCCCCGTCCGAATTTTTTCACCCGCCAAAATTCGCGGCGGGCTTCCTAAAAAACTTCGTTAAAATGGTGATGTTTGAGCGTTTTAGATACCTGCTTGCCAAAAAATGTCAAATTTTTCGCGCTTCAAGTCATACGATCGTTTTTTGACTATATCACGTTTAATTTGTCGAAAATTTTTCGGAATTTTTCTCAAGAGATAAAGCATCGTCAGAAGCGCTAAAACATCACGCATTTGACGCGTATTCTTAACCGTTCTTGAGCCAAAAAAAGGCATTTAGGAAAAATTTTTTGATTTTATTTCTACCCGGAATTCAGGCACGTAGCTGGCCGTCCTATTTTGGGGAACCAACAATAAGTTTGGGGGGACCAACACCGATTTTCGGGGGCTACGCCCAAAAAAGGCCAAAAATTGTACAGAATGAGGTTTGAAAAGTCCTATTTTTCCAATTTTTTTTGAATTTCGGGGGTCAGAACCATACATGATCTTGCGGGCAGTTTGGGTGGGGTATTCACCCCCGCAAAAAACTTTTCACCCCCCGCAAAAAACTTTTCACCCCCGCAAAAAAAATTTTACCCCAGCCAGATTTGTCGATTTTTTAGGAATCTACAGAAGTTTCCGAAATTTTCCCTAAAACTGGCATAAAAAGTGTTTTTTTCAACATTTTTAGCCATCTATTTGCTCAAAATTCTCAATTTGTCAAGGCTTTGCTTCATATAATTATGTTTTTCACCTGGATTTTGATAAATTTTTTCGACTTTTTCGATTTTTTTGAAATATTTTCCTGTTTTTATGCACCAGAAAGATAAAACATCGTCTAAAACGCTAAAAAAGATGTTTTTGACGCGTTCCTATCATTTTTTTGGCCCGAAAATGGTACTATAAAATTTCACCACCCGCAGAATTCCCCTGCTGTGCATGCCTGGTCCAAACCCCCAAAATTCCCCCCAAGAGATACGTATCTGCCGGAATTTGCAAGCTGTACGTATCTGGTAATAACGATTTTGAATTTTATCCTGCTTCCCTGACAAGTTCCGGATGTTGCCCCTCCCTGCCTGAGCGCCCGCAAGCAGTCCCGGCCTGAGATTTAAACTTTTTGTACAAATTTTGAAGATAACCTAAATTTCCAGACCAAGAAGAATCAAAAACCGACTAATTTTCAAACCTAATCCCTCCATTTTGCGAATGTACCATTTTGGCGTTCTTCGATTTAAGACGGTAGATGCAATGAAAGAATAATAAACATTTCACCGGTTTCTACCACAAAAAGGTGACAAGAGCGGTAAAGAGGTTAAATAATTTCTAAAAAACCCAGAAAAATTTGGGTAAATTGAGCAAAATATAGTCAAAAAATTAGTATATATACGTGCCGAAAATTCCATATTTTTGAGCCGGACGGGTATTTAGCTTTGAAAAAATTAAAAACAATATTTTCTGCGAATTTTCGGGAAAATCGCAATTTTTAAAGCTGCAGCGGGGGGTGGAAAATTATACAGGGGCTGCCGAGACCTCCCTCTCCAGGATAATGTATTGGCGAGGTTATGAAAAATCATAATTGCTATCATGTATAATCGTGTCCAGTGGCGGATCCAGATTTTTCCTAAGGGGGGGGGGGGCGGACCCCTAAGAGGGGGGAACCCTGACTTGGGGGCGGAAAAATTAGCCGTTTTAAGCCGGAAATCGCTAAAAATCGCTCGAAAATCCTTAATTTGATGGCGTCACTAATTTAAAAATAGTGGGCGAATGACGGAATATGTCATTGGAAATACAGCCGTCAACATTGAATAAATAAGTAAATAAGGGGATAAATGAATAAATAAATAAATAAAATAAATAAAATAAATAAATCATTATTTAAATAAATAAGTAAATAAGGAAATAAATAAATAAAATAAATAAATCATTCTTTAAATAAATAAATAAATATTTAAATAAGTAAACCATAGCACGAGTAAATCGGGCTTGTTTAAATGATTCGCAAAACTAGTTCACGTCGCACTTTACGCCGCTGCTTAGGCAAAGTCCAAGAAGCATATAACATACTTGTGAAAAATGGCAAATACGGCCGGTTCATATTCGAAATACGTTTCGCGCGAGTATCTGCAAAAATAAATAAAATAAAACAAAAATAAAAAATGAAAAAATAAAAAAATAAACAAAAATAAAATCTACTAATTTATTAATAGATTCAACAAATTTTCAAACATACCGTATCAGGTCGTCAAAAACGTAAGAATCTTTCCTACGCTGCTTCCTACAATCGATAATAAGCAACACAGGCAAGCATTTGGCGAATAGTTCCTTGAATTCCGATTCGTTATACGCCACTTCGTGCGAATAGCCATCGTCTTTTAAATGACGCTCGATATCCGATAACAGCTTGTCGCGTTGTCCCCAGAGAATCAGGGTCTAAAGTGGCTTATAAAAATTATCAACACAAAATTATACATTTAATTTGCATTATTTATAAAAATTATGGTACCAAGTATAACTACGCATTAATTCATTCATAAATTAAATTTACTATGTCTTAATAAATTATATATTATTCATTCATAGAAGCAGTGGCGGATCTAGGATTTTCCTGAGGGGGGAGGCAGTATCCCAAGTTTTTCAAAAACGGTCAAAAATAGGTCCGAAAATTTGCACTTAACGCGCGAAATAGCGTTTTTTCGGTATTTTACATTGTATATACTTCTACATAAAATAACTTTTGACGCAATATTTTTTTCTTAAAATTTTAAAATTGACAATTTTGTGCGAAAAAATCATTAAATTTTTTTGACTTTAACAAAAATCTGGCGCTAAGCGCCGGTAAATTTTTGAAATTAAGGCGGATAGACGTCTAGAAGCATGATTTACGGCCTGATTTCCTTTATTTATAGCATTTGATGAGAAACATCGAAATTTTTAATTGAAAGTAGAAGAAAATATGCAAAAATAGCTGTTTCTGCTGTTAAAATTGTTTTGAAACCTAATGAACAGAAAATGGCTTAAAGGTCGCCAAGAAAGTAAATGAATGTCATTAATAGGTATGATCGGGCGCGTAGCGCCACAAAACTTTGATAAATTATGGTTACTGACGGGCAAAAATCATCGCGGATTGCATATCCATTCTTTATACCCCCAAATAATTTTTTGCCAATGGGGGGGGTGGCCGGCCCCCTTAAATCCGCCCCTGCATAGAAGAATATTAGACTATAATTATCATATAAATTCATAATTTGAAACACGATTGAAAAAAAGGAAATGGAAGCGAAATTTACTTTTATTTCAAAATGCTCAAAATTTTGAGAAATTTTCAAATTCAAGGAAATTTTTGTGTCATCTCGGAAGCGTGAAATAAAAACGAAAATTTCTTTTCCCTTAAAAAAGCTTAAAATTTCACCACTTTTTCAAATTACGAAAATTTTTGGATAATTTCAAAAGCATGAAATGAAAATGAAAACTTATTATCCCTTCAAAATGTTCAAATTTTTAAGAATTTTCTTCGTTAAAATGTATAATAAAACACAAGAAGGCTTTGAAAGGAAAATTTGGTCAAAAATCGGAGGGATAAACAATCTAGGCTTTTAAACAGAAAGCGATGATCGAGTCCTCATCATCCCGCCCCTAATTTCAGCAACATTTCTTAACAAGAATAAACAGTCATTTACAGAATCGCACAGCATGGGAATTCTGGCGGGGGAATGAGGAGGGGGGAAGAAATTTCGAAGTGCCTTTTTCTGGGCTCAAAAATGGCGGATACGCGTCAAAACATATTTCGGCGTTTCCAGCGATGCTCTATCTCTCTACAGCATAAAAACCAAAGAAATTGAAAAAATTTGTATAAATTAAAGCAGATTTAGTCAAACAATGAGCAGATGGCCTGAAGCGCCAAAAGTCTGACGCTTTGAGCAAACATTAGCTAAAAGCGGTTAAAACAGCATCTTTTCTATGAATTTTTGTACCCTTTGGAAAATCGCTAATTCTGGGGGAATTTCAGGAGGGAATTTTTGGAGGGTGAAAACGTTTCTGGAAAGTAAGACTCTGCCCGCCCCCCCAGATCATGCACGGTCGTTTACCCTGCCCCTAAAAAAGTGAAATAAAAAACACTCATGAAATTCTAAGCCGTTTCAGGCACGATTACTCTTAATACGTGACAAGTAAAGTCGAAAAACAAACCTTGAACGGCAACAGATCAAATTCAAATTCAATAATTGAAAAATCAAAATTTAACTTCAATTTCCATTACCGTACATGATCGTGGGTGGGGGGTTTGTGGGGAGGGGGCT
Organism: Mermis nigrescens; assembly: GCA_036768485.1. Classification (NCBI taxonomy): domain Eukaryota; kingdom Metazoa; phylum Nematoda; class Enoplea; order Mermithida; family Mermithidae; genus Mermis; species Mermis nigrescens. The sequence goes on along the minus strand of JAVLUZ010000142.1, from coordinate 9,106,931 downwards.
TCACCCTCCCTAGAAAAATTTTCACCCCTCCCCCAAAATTCGTGATTTTTCGAAAGTTCCGAAAAATTTTCTAAAAATTCGTAGAAAAAATGCTTTTTAAGCATTTTAGCCATCTTTCGGCTCAAAAGTGTCAAATTTTTAGCGCTCCGCGCTATACGCTCATGTTTTGACTATATTTCGTTCAATTTGTTCGACTTTTTCTATATTCTTTGCGTTTTCATGTTCTAGAAAGATAGAGCATCGTCGGAAACGCCGACAAACGATGTTTTCGACGCGTGCCTACCATTTTTGGGCCCAGAAAAGGCACTTCAAAAATTCCACCCCCCCTCACCAGAATTCCCATGCTATGCATGTATGTCAGTGACTCTCTCGAACGATTGCGGGTTTTAACCAGATCTTGAGAAAATTTTACGGTCAAATGTTTCGGATTATTTAAATCGTCCTATTTTTTCGTCCAAATTCTTCAAATTGATTTCATTTTTTAACCGTGTCCCAAGTGTTTTCTAAACCCTTTAATCTCAGCGTGATTTATACGAAATTAATAGCTTGTTCGTATTGCGCACTAGACAAAAATTTAAAAAGACGATGAGAACCAACAACGGAAAATGTCAATGGCGTCAGCGACTTCGCGGCCCAAATTTGCAAAAACGGAGTTAAGGTTTAAAATCAGAGGTAAAGAGAGGAAAGTAAACACAACTAACACTGAAGGGGTTTTCAATGTATCAGTACAAAGAAAATAGCATGGTTACTTTTTTAGAGCTTGGGGGGTTATGGCAGGGGTTTCCCTCAGAGAAATGTTCACGCCCCCCCTGAATTCGCAATTTTCCGAAAGTTCCCAAAAAAAATTTTCTAAACATTCGCAGAAAAAGTGCTTCTTAAAGCGTTTTTAGCTATCTATTTGCTCAAAACTGGCAAATTTTCGGCGTTTCGCGCCGTATACTCACTTTTTAAATTTTATTTTGTTCAATTCGTTCGACTATTTTGATTTTTTTCGAAATTTTGTTTTCAAGCTCTAAAAAATAATCGTCAGAAACGACAAAATACGATGTTTTTGACGCGTACCAACCACTTTTGGGCCCAATAAGGCACTTTAAAATTTCAGCCCCCCCCCCCAGAATTCTCATGCTGTGTACGTAAGAGCACGGCCAGTCTAAATATACAATTTGAAATCATGAGAACATCTAAGAAAACTAGATATATTTCGAACAAAATTTCGAACAAAAGGTTTGTTTTTAGCAACTGGTGAAAAGCGTAAGGTAGATAGAATTTATCACAGATGGCAGTGTGTGTGTGTGTGTGTGTGTGTGTGTGTGTGTGTGTGTGTGTGTGTGTGTGTGTGTGTGTGTGTGTGTGTGTGTGTGTGTGTGTGTGTGTGTGTGTGTGTGTGGGGTGGGGGTGCACGGGTGGGGGTAAAGGTGCTTAGAGGTAGGCACGCAACGTGATTACAGGAAAAATTCGGATTTATTCAGTAATGAGATATTATTATTAATTTTACTTACTATTAAATTGTTCTTAATTGACATTTTTATCACTCGTATCATCAGAAATGCACAACATGGGAACTCTTTAAATTTTAAATTGCCCTTTTTGGAACTCAAAACCGTTTCTGACGATGCACTATCATTCTAGTACGTAAAAACATAAAATTTTTAGAAAACTATCAGAAAAAGTCAATCAAATTGAACAACATACGAGTATAGTCAGAAATAGACATGCGCGTGGGGAGGTTGGGGGTCATGACCAGACGTGCAAGTGGGGAGGGGACTTCGAGAGTTAGGGCGTCCCTCAGAATGGATAACGGATAATTTTGTGGGGAAAATGAGGCGAAATAAAGGCCAAAAATAAATGAAAATATAAAATTTCCTTCTAAAGTGCTTCAAATTGACCAGAAACTGTGTAATAACTAGAGACCGGATTTTTATGTGCTGCACATAATTTTTTTAAGCTCCAGTGCGGCACAGGAAGCCTGTAAAAGCCGAAAAAACATGTTTTTGAAGCATGGGGGCCGGTGTTGTTTGCACGTAATTGCACATAATTGGCTACCTTTGCACATAATTGCACATAATTCACCATTTCAAGAAAATCGCACATAATTTTGTATCTCAATCAATTAGAAATGTATACAAAATCAAGTTAGTGTGGTTTCGTCGTGTAACTTTGTTACATATTTTCTGTACTTTGGAAAATATTGAAATGTTGAACATTGTTATGTTCAGCAAATGTTTGTTTAATTGAAATGTCTGTTCTTGCATATTTGATGCCTCGATGTAGGTACGTTTTTGACAATTAAAAAGGCTCAATTTGATGAATAAAGCTAACCTTTTTGTACATAGTTATGCACATAATTGGCCAAATTGTTGCACATAATTTGCATTTTTTGCACATAAAAATCCGTCTATAGTAATAACGTAGTTTTAACGCTATAACTTCAATTTTTCATGATCCCAATGGATAAAGCATGTCGAGGAACGTCGAAAATGCGGCTTTTGCGAGCTATCCCAGCGAATTTTCCGACATATAGATCAATCAATGCTGGGTCTGCCCAGTGATCGTACGGGGACCCTGACCCCGGCCCCGAAAAACCCCAACCCCGGGGCAAGATTTTTCGAGTCGGGATTGAACCATTTTTCGGGGGTGAAATATAGCATTTAATTTTTTGGTACATAGGAGAATTGAATAAATAGCAAATAAATTCGGCAAACACCAAACAAGGATGATTCATTCACGAGCATAATGAATAGGTTAAACTCGACACTCGCGATATTTCATAAAATGTACGCCTAGTCGCCATGTTGTCAACACACACATACATGTTCGCATATTTATCACCATAAATTGTGCCGAAACGCTCTGCATTTTGTCATTCGTAAAAATACACTATGGAATCATAGGCGTAGATAGGGGGGTCTTGGGGGCACATACCCCCCCGCGAAATTTTTCAGAAATATTGTTGATTTTTCTGTTGCAATAGTGTGTGTAAAGAAAACTGAGTTCAAAAAGGCAAAAACGTCAAAAATTTTCCGGCGCTTCGCGCCGAGTCATTGAATCGGCTAAAATAATCCAGCACTTCACATCACTTTAGTAATTTAATGCACTATTTGTTCGTTGAATGAAACTGAGCAAGCTTGTTGAGCATAATAATAAAAGTGCGAAAATGATTGTGAACCAGTTTGTCTATTCTCTGCTTTGTTTGTCTTTTGTATACCACTTTGTCTATTTTTTGATTTGTTTGTCTTTCTTTACAAGGACACATAATCCTATTTAAAATGAAAGGGATAGGCCAAATTTTCTTATGTTTTTGCGCATTTCCTGTTTTCTGAACTACGTCTTGCTGATAAGAAGGCAACAAATGGGCCTGTAAACAAAAAGAACAAAACTTTCATTGATACATTTTGCTATATCATATTGGCAGCGACCCGTTGCTGCGCTATGTAATTAGGAGTTAAGTCGAAAAACGCATTTCAGCACAGAAGTTTTGTGCAATGTAGGAGTTCGTCAATTTTAAGTGTTTTTGGGCTTGATTCAGAATAGAGATTTGGCCGATTTAGCGAAAATTTAAGCGTTGCTATTTAACATTAAAATGTTTTTTTTTACAAAATTTTCCGAAAACTTTGACCCGGAACCCGCTGGGAACGCTTGAGCACGCCGCCCCAGACCCCCCCCAGCCGTAAAATCTCGTAGTACATGTGCAACGAGATCTTAGAAAGAACAAGCCAGGTAAAAGGGTTAGGAATTGCTAAAAATTTCCGGCGCGGCATTAATTTGTCTGTGTTGTATGAGTTAAGCGGCATAGATTGAGTTTAGAGTGCAAAAATGTCAAAATTTTTCGGCGCACTGCGCCGCCAGTTACTGTTCTTCCTTTTTGCAAAGCTCCAGCATTGCGTTTAAAAGCCTGAATCACTCAAAAGATCTTCAGGCAAAGTTAGTAATTCGCAGTTTTCTTGTAAGAAGCTTGAACTGCCAAAATTGTTTTGTACAAATTTGATGATTTTCTGCTCTGTCAGACTATTAGTATTCACAGAGCTTACAAAATGTTAAGAGCGGTAAAAGAAGACTAAATTTCTTGGCACTTTGCGTCAGTGGCGGACCTTGGATTTTCCTAAGGGGGAGGCGGTACCCCTAAGGGAGGGGGCAAAACCCTGACTTGGGCGGAAAAATTAGCCGTTTTAACCCGAAAATCGCTAAAAATCGCTCAAAAATGCTTTATTTTGCGCGCTACTTTGGGCCAATGGGGGCGGCCGCCCTTCCCCCTAAATCCGCCCCTGCTTTGCGTCACTTATAATTTACGAACTGTTTGCAATATAAAGGCCGTAAAAGCTTGCCGGAATCACTCAAAAGATCTTCAGACAAAAAATTTAAAAAAAGACGAAATTCTACATGAAAACGGAGAAAATTCCAAAAATTTTCGAGTCATAGGTGGGCAATGCCGCGCCACCCGCGCCACCGGGTGGCGCCAGAAGGCACTTCGGTACCTTCAGATTTCCAGCTGAGTGGCGCCAGAAAAAATAGTTTTTGATTGAGGGGGTTATAATTTTTTGACTCAAAAATAAAAAAGTGAGAAAATGATACAACCAACCAACAAATCAGCTAACCGGCCAACCAACCAGCCAACTAGCCAACCAAACTACCTACCTACCACCTACCCAACCAAACAACTAAGCAAATGGCCAAACAAACAACCAACAAATCAACTAACCAACCAACCAACTAGCCAACCAACCAATTAACTAGCCAATTAAACAACCAACCAACCAGCTAAACAACCAACCAACTAGCCAACCAACCAATCAACTAGCCAACTAAACAACCAACCGGCCAAACAACCAACCAACTAGCCAACCAACCAACCAACTAACGGGCCAACCAACCTACCAACTAACCAAGCAAACAACCAACCAACCAACCGGCCAAACAACCAACCAACCAACCTCAACAAAAGGGACACTGGTACCTTCAGAACCAAAATCCATTGCCCAGGTATGGCTAAAGTACTAAAGATCGAAGAACTCAGTTTTACTATACATAACGTGGCATGCAATGCAAAAGCAGTCTTAAAAAATTTTTGTTTATGCCCCCCGAACCAAAATCCTGGCTACGCCTCTTAACATTTATTATAATATTATGCGTTAGTCTCCATCTATCTGCGGGTTAGCCTCCATTTGATTCTTAGAATAAATTTGTTCTGTCTGCTAGCCTAAATTAATTTAGCGATTAGTGACCATACATGCACAGTATGGGAGTGCCTTTTTTGGGCCCAAAAATGGCCGGTACGCGTTAAAAAACATCGTTTTTGGCGTTTCTGACGATACTCTATCCTTCTAGAGCATGAAATCATATGAAAAACTTCGAAAAAAGTCGAATAAATTGACCAATATATCGCTTAAAAGATGAATATATGGCGCGAAGCGCCGAAAATTTGGCGATTTTGAGCAAATAGATAGCCAAAAAACCCTTAAAAAGACACTTTTTCTACCAATTTTCGGGTAACTTTATGAAACTTTTGAAAAATCGCCAATTCTGGGGGGTGAAAAATTTTTTGCGGGGAGTAAAAAAGTGATTCTACGGGGGTGAAACCCCCCCCAAAATCATGTATGTTAGTGATTAAAGTTGAAAGGAATGCTAAATTGCTAAAACCATGAAAAAAACTGAAAAAACCCTAAAACCTAAAACCAGCTTAATTAGTACGCTCTACAAACAAGTGAGCGTATCGTTTTTATCCTTTTTAAATTGGTATGTAATTATGCAATTTTAACTGTTAATCTTCAACCCCGACCCCGACCCCGAAAACCGGGGTTTTTCATCCCCGACCCCGACCGGGGATGAAAATCTGACCCCGTACGATCATTGGGTCTGCCTCACCACCACCCCCACCCCTTGGCCGAATGCTGTATAAGAGCCTGAACGCTGGAGTGCATAAATCGCGCTTCTAAGGCTAAGTAAGCAATAAGTATGATAATCGGCGCGAAGCGCCGAAAATCTATTCGAATTTTTGTCGAAACATGCGTCAAAAAGCGATAATATTACTACGCTTTTGCCAAAAAACGCCTCTGACTGAGAATATGGCGCGAAGAGCAGTAAATTTGACACTTACGAGCAAACAGACAGCAAGAACGCAAAAAACAGCACCTTTTCTACGAATCTTTGGTATATTTCGGGAAAATATCGAGTTCTGGGGGAAATGGGTAAAAAAATTTCTGGGAGTGGGGGGGCAGGAAATCCCCAATCCAACCCATGATCAAATATGGTCATTATATGCCTCACTCAGATAACATTGACTCGGGCAACGCTTACCGTTTTAACAATAGATTTCAGCACCATCGGGCCGAACGCCGTAGATTCGTTGCTTTTACGGGAATCGGACAGAAGTTCCTGTCATAAAAAATAAAATTTTTATAGCCAAAAATTGCTTACAACGCGCTAGAGGTAAACGCGGACTAAGATGAGCTATTTATACCGTGAACAAAATTCGACGAATTTGCTCACCTTATCAAACAAATCGTCTCAAAATTATGTAGTGATAAGATGTTTAAAGTTTGACGTGACGTCATCGACGACGACGTCGACGTTAAATAATCGCGCGAGTTGGTCCAAATTTTGCCGAAAATTAGTCAGGCGTGTATTAAATAAGAGTATGCTTACTTAGATAATTAAAAGGGTTGATGATTAGCAGGTGTCAAAGGCTACAGCATTAGAATCATTAGCGGCAAAATCGTCAGATGACGTTGGAGTACGCTCAAGATTATCGCTTACGTGACGCAAGAATTGGGGCCAAAATTTCGCCCGGGTGAACATTTGGAACAGGAGCACATGTGGCGCAAAACGGACACGAACTTATTCAAGCATATTTAAGTTGTTCAGCGGTTGGGCATTAAGATGGATGGGCCAAGATTAGGTTTTTGCTGTTTTTTCGTTACAACGTTAATTATGAGCATGTTCCGCTTGTTTCCCCAGTACAAATACACAAATCGGCTCTGTTATCAGGTTAAGAGGCCAAATTGTGTACGCATTTGGCAAAAAAATAACGGAATAAACTTTTGAAGGTAAAGGAACGTACCGCACTTTTAAGAAGGATACGTGACCTAGTGAGCTCTTGAGATGGCACACGAATGACACTATTTCGTGACACCCGTATTATTTAAAAAATGCATAGCATGAATTCGAAAATTTAGCAAATCAGAAAAGACTAGCTATTCTGTTGTTTTTGACCGTACTCGGTACCAAAATGTCACATGGAACAGGATAAGGGGAATTCTCTCACCCAGAGTTGGAGGTCCCCAAACCCGATATCAAAGTCAAACAATTTTTGACCCTTAAGCGGGAAAGGACATGCTACCCCATGTGGACAAAAGGTGTGCATTCGGGCTCCAACCAAACGTCGGTCGCCCCAGCAAAAGTCAGGAAATTTTCTTGTTTGGTTATGTCTGGTCAGAAGTTGGAAGTTATCCCGCTAAAAATGACGGGAGATCCCCCTCTCTAGATTTCAAACGATTACATGTAGTTATGCTGAAGTCCGAGGATTTACAGGCGATTGTAACGCGGAAATGGGGCTAAGAAGCCCGATTTTTAATTTTCAAATCAGCATTCTCCCAAGTCAACTTTAAGCTTATGAAAATAACACATTATACGTAATGAAGTAAGCAGATAGACCGCCACATTTAAATTCACGACTTTCGCCAAATGCTGAGCACAAATTCTCAATTTTACTCTCGGGCCATTCAGACCACGTGCTTTTTATGCTGAACGGTAAATTTAATGCTAAGGAGAAAAGGCGAAATTAGTAATTGTTTGTTCATGATGCCTTTATAATGCACAAGCCTGAGTTTAAAAAGGTAAAAACGTTAGAATATTTCTGACCCTACGCACCGCACCTTACTGAGTTTTCTCTGATAAAGATCCAGCACTGAGTCGAAAGACTCTGTCTCATGTTACCTGTATGAAACGTGGTCAACAAAATATCTTTTCTACAATAGAATACATTTTAGAATTGGATTTAGTCGTCTCATTTCGTTTATGGTGGCATTTTGAGGGGCTGAAAACAGGTCGCATCGCAATAATACTTAAACTTATTGGAAAAGCGCATAAAACCAATATTCGCTGTGAATGTCTTCCTTCCTTTCACCCCCTCCCCGACCACCCTAACCTTTTTTTAATTTCTATAGTTTATCCTTTTTTAATGTTTTTATGCTTTAGAAAGATAGACAATCGTCAGAAACGCTGAAAAACAAAGTTTTTTTGACGCGTAACCACCATTATCGGGCCCTAAAAAGGCACTTAAAAATTTCACCCTCATTCCCATGATGTGCATGTCTGGCTGAACACCGTTAAACAAAACGTGTTTATATACAAAACGGGGTTTTCTTTGCTCACTTACAACGTCTCAGGGAAATTATTAGAGCAGCAAAAAAGCATGTTTATCATTGAATTAATAACGAAAATTGCCTTAAATTAATTAGCGAGGAGGCCGAATAGAAACATGTCAAAAACGCAAATAAACGTGGTTGAATGGAAAGAAAGGAATATAATTATGTAGAGTGTACGGATCAATAGGCAGAAAATTGAGTAACAAAAAAGAAACAAGGTTGAATTACTTGATTGTTTTTCTTCGACCATTTCTCTTTTTTTCGACAAAAAGCCCAGTGGTACCAATAAATGATATTTAGGATGTTTGCCAAGAAACTTCGTTAGCATTAATTTGAATGGAAATTACTAAACGTCAAGAAATAAAAGGGAAAAATGTAGGAAATAACTTCATATAAAAAATTAGAGCAATAGGTTTGTGAATGATTATGTGAAATGGATTAACTAAAGAAACTAAAACGTCAACATCAAAAGACTTTGATGAAAAGTGAAAAAGCTAAGAAAGTGATACCTCTCAATTAAAAGCAGAAATATAAAAGCTTATTGTAAAAAAGTAGAAACATCAAATAATTAAACAAAATGTTAGAATAGCATTCAGCTAAAATTTGGCACGTTAACCGACCAGTTTAAACTGAAATAACTAAGTTTTAAACTAATGCTTCGAACATGAAACCATGACTTCCGGTACCTACCTAATTTCTCAAAAATTGACCCAATTTCAAATTTTATAGAAGATCATATTTTAATGCAAACTGTATACAGAATGGACCAACGAAGGGCATGGCAGGTTAGGTTTAAAGGGGTTGTACCCCTTCCCCTAGAAGTTGAAAAACCCCCGGCAGATTACTGTAGACCCCAGAATTATATTTTTAATAACATTTTTGGTGATTTGACTCATCCTGACCCCCCCCGAATTTCGGTACTGCCCAATTATAGAGTGGATCAACAAGGCCATTATCCGATATTACACAATATATCTCCAGCTAATATGAATATCGAAATCTTGAGACCAGTTGCGTTATATACGTACATAATCCAGAAAAGTTTTCTTCCAAAAGTTTCCATTAATTCGTAGAAAAGATGCTCGTTTAAGCATTTTAGCAATCTGTTTGCTCACAAGAGTCAAAATATCGGCGCTTCGCACCACAATTTTCTTAGCATGGAGAATACAAAATCGGTCCTGCGCTAACGAAAATTTTGGACATTAGCGCCATGCGTAAGGATAGAGGTTTTGTTTAAAGTTTTTTAAATTTTCAAGAAAATATTATAATAAGAATATTATATCATATTGAAATATCATAAAAATTTTTTTTTTTTGAATATATTAAAAATCTTTTTTTCCAAATATGATTTTTGTAAAAATTTTTAAATATAATTTTTTATCGAGTTTTCAGAACATACTCGGCGCTTTGCGCCGAATATGTTAAAAATTAGTTTGCCTCCCATCGCATCCTTTGTTTCATCGTCAGCGAATCCTGTTTAATTATAATAAAATGTCGGATCTAGTATACAATTTACACTCCAGCGCTTTAGCCGATCCATATAAGCGTAGTAACCAAACTTTACAAGGAGATAGCTATAAGCCTATTGTACTAATCTGGCGAAATTGATAAACTTAGGCGTAAACTTACTGCTTTACACTCACAGTTTACAACGTACTAACGGCATCTAAAAATTGTAAACGATTCGGTGGGCTTCAAAAAAGCAGTTTTTTGTAACTCAATCAACATCCTACATTAAAAAAGTAAGTTTAAAAAAGTAAGTTTAAAGTAAGTTTAAAGTAAAGTAAAGTAAGTTTTTTCTAAAGCAGTAAGTTTACACCATAAGTTAATCAATTTTGCCGGATTAGTACAATAGGCTTATAGCTATCTCCTTGTAAAGTTTGGTTACTGTAGCTTATATGGATCGGCTAAAAAACGCTGGGGATGTAAATTGTATACTAGATCCTAAATGTCAACACGGCATTTGCAATTATTATGCACCCTATCTTTCTTTCCCATCCCCGGAGCCCTTCCAAAAACGTAGCATCGATTTTGCTTCCTACATTTCAATTCAGATTGGCAATAACGTACTGGGTAAGTGATTATATTTTTTGCACCTGCAAGAACATTCATGGGGCACGAACACTCATTCGTCATTGTTCATGAAAAATTCCATCAAAAATAATAGCCCGCAGCACATAGGTGAACAAGGCCAGGGTCGGCAGAGGGATGAAATCGCGAAGATGCAAACGGTAAATTAAATGTTTACGATTTTTCGCTGTTTAAACGATCAAAATGATCACGATAGCCTATAACAGGTTTTTTCGTGGCAATACCGCATTTTCGAAGCATTTTTAGACCGTTCTGACTGCATGGCATCTTTTTTAACACTGAAGAAAGCAAAATTGATGAATTTCGCGCGCTTTTCGAGTAAAAAGTACGTAAAAACACTAGAAAAATTTTGACAATTTCACTGCTTTTGACCTCGAAATGATGCGAAAAACGTTCCATCAGCTCAAAATGGCCGGACATTATCTGTACGGCAGACCCTGTAGGGGGTGTAATACCCTTCTGCGTGCATGAGCGCATCTCGACATACAAGCAGGACATATATGGGAGTCCAGGAATGTAAGTTTTTAATTTTACGTATGATTTTCAAAAAAGGTTAAAGACTCAAACAGCGCTTAACGGAACACAAAGGCAGACTTTTGCAATTTTCCAATTAGAAGCCCCTTAATTTTCCGGCGCCTTGCGCGAAATTAATCGTTTAAAAATTATGTTTGTCTCACAGACAAACTTGAAACTCAAAAGATAATAGAGACAAAATTGAGTGCAAAGGCAGATTACGAAATTGATCAAATTCGAGCATGGGCGCGCTCAGGTTTTTCAGGGTCGAATGACCTTCCTGGATCCTGCGGAGTTGGTCATGTCCACAGATGCAGAGAAGGGTCGATCTGAGGGGGAAATGGAAAATTTAGATTTGTTGGTCAAAATGACCCTACATAAATCCTAAAATATCATTAAAACTACGTTGTTCCGCAGTTTCTGATCAATTTAAAGCACTTTGGGAGAAAATTTTCAATTTTCATCCATTTCTGGCCTTGATTTTACCTCATCTTCTACGACAAATTTTCAAAACTTGCGGGGTTGGCTCGGTATCCCCCTGCGGGGTTGCGGGGTCGCTCAGCCATCAGGGTCAAGTCACTTGACCCTGTATGACACTGTGTCCATGCGGTCGAGCATAATTCAAGTGATGAGAAATCAGACTTGCTGACAGTCTTAACAATAGATTTATTGTACGAGTTGGAGTAAGTTAAACGAATTTTTTAAGATCTCCAACATTATTTTTATTATTTTCTAAAAAAACACACATACATGTCATTAGTTCTGCCCGCCTTCAGTAACAATTCAATATTTTCAATGCGCTTATGATGAACTCCCTGCGCAAACGTCCTCTGCTGGCCATTAGCCGCCGCGAAAATAGGGTTTAAAGCTAAATAATCGCAGCTTCGCGCCACAAACTCATTTTTTAAAGAATATTCCCTTCATATTATTCCATTTTTTTAATTTTTTAATCATTTTAAATATTTTACGCTTTGAAGGGATAGAGCATCGTCAGAAACCCCGAATAAAGATACCGTGTGAAAAAATTTTGGTCAGCTGCCAGCTGTTAGCGCGCCATGGCGATTTGTTTACACGTTATCCTAATCTGGTTTACAGTGTTAAAGTATGCTCGGTTCTGTAATCAAATTGCTTAACGTTTTGAAAAACCCTTGCAGGTTTTGCAGCCGGGAGGAAAGCTACCAACCTATTCTCGATTTAAACAACGTGCTAATAATTTTTCTGACGTAAGTTTCAAATTCGGAAAATGATAATTTCTTAAGCGGCTTAAGCATTTTTATAGTTTTTTCATTAAAAGATCGTTCTTTCCTTACATGAAACGGCTCGAAATTGTGGGTGGGAGTCCTCGGCCCTTTTAGGTGTTGGAAAGAAGGGTGAATGACCCAAAATTCTGGGCAAAAGGACCAAAAAACATGTGAAAACGGTCAAAAAATTCGGCTTTTTCCAAAAATCAGGGGGAACGGGTCAAAAATTTCCTGGCCCTATAAGATCGGGGTAGGATTGACTATGGTTGGGGGATCCCCATCCCTTTATCATGTATGCTTCTTTCCTAATTCTCCCATAAAAAAATTGGTTCACAACGAATGGACAAGGACTGGGTATTTTACAGCGTTGTTCAATGATTCGAAGAACGCTCCATTCCCTCATTCCTTCTCAGCTTTTACGTGTATATACGGATTAAACGTGATGCGTTGAAGACGGATGCGACAATGAAAAAACAGCGAAATTAATACCAGGCAATTCTTAACGATTTTTTTCCGAAAATTCGAAATCTCAAACTCGTCATTTTTTGTAAAAAAGTCATCGCTAAATTTTTTTCGAAAGCTTTCTACTGATTTATTATGCTATATCTTATTTATATCGTCGATTTACATTCATTTCCAATTACAATAGCAAAAAAATTGTAAGCAAGAAGCAGATAATTTTCGCATTCCGGTTCTACGACACGAAGAATAAATGCTCGGAAGACAATAAATCAAAAAAAGCGAGTTTAGCTTTTTCCAATAATTAATCCTCCATCAATTTTCTCGTCAGAATGATTGACGAATTGGGCAAAGAAGAGAAAATGCAATTTATTTTCCGGCTTAATTTGGCAAAAAATTTGCTAATAAAGAAAATGTAGCAAAAAATAAGCATCTTAATGATCGCTCGAATTATTCGGAGGATGCAAAAACGTAGTTTATCAATCAGATACAGTAAGAAATGTTTCCGCCGTCGTAAGGATGAAAAAACCAACAGTTTGAAAGTTTTAAATCGGTTTAATTAGAAAAAAATTTAATAAAAATTTACAACAAATTCTTTCATTTATAAAATAAAAATGACGTACTTTTATTAAATTATTAGTTAATTATTTAACAAGTTTAGTAATAAATTATCTAATAAATTAAATGTGACAAATAAATAAAATTATAATTCGATGACGATCCAATTCCATTTAATTAAGTAGACAGGAAGCAGCGTTATATGTGGTACAGTTTTCCATGAAAATTCTGTTAGCGCAATCACTTAATCAGAAATACGACGCACTCATCGATTTAATCAATTTTTTGGAGAAAACGTCGGCCTTTAGTTAAAACTAGTTTTGCTTTGAGTCTTTCAGGCTTTTGAACAGAATTAAAATTCTTGCTGCGATTTGAAAATACAAAAATAGGAGCCGTTCCGTTACTTTTCACGTAGAAAAATCTGATCATCCACAAACTTAATAAAAAACAATGCGTAATCACACAAGAGCATGGGGGTGAGGGGTAATATTCCACTGAGCTTTGAAAAACTGATAGCTTTACAGCAATTTTGGCCGGAAATTTGATAGCTACACAGCGATTTTGGCCGAAAAAACCAGTGCTATTTAGCCTTTTTGGGCTCAGAAGATTAGCTATATAGCCTTTTTGGGCTCAGAAATCTAGCTATATAGTCCTTTTCGAGCTCAGTAATGCTAGATAATTGTGTTTTCTTAGTTTTGAAAGGATATATAGTTATTTTATCGACTCCAAAAAGAGCTAAATAGCTATTTTAGTCCAAAAGGGCTATATATCTATGTTTGTGAGTTCAAAAAGACCATTTGTTTGCTACAAATGCTCAAAAACGATTGTTTTAAAGCGATACTATCGTTTTTTCGCCATAGAACCATTTTTTACAAAGCTCATAGCTATCTACGGATTTTTGATTTTCACCCCCCTCCCCGAAAATCTAGCCTTGAGCAATTATGTGCATAATTCAAGATTTCAGGGGAGGAATGGAAACTGGCACACATTTAACAGGGATGGGTAAATTCTCCCACCCAAAGGCACTCGTCCTCGGGAGCGGATTTAAGGGGGAGGCGGGAAAAGGGCCGTCGACCCCCCCCCCCATTGGGCAAAAATGTTTGACGAAAGTGACCGTCAATTTCTGAAATTTTTCCGGCGCAGCACGCCGGATAATATGTATTAATGACATTTATTTATTTTCTTAACGACTTGGAAGCCATTTTCTGCTCATGGAATAGGTTTCAAAAGAGTTTCAACAGCAGGAACGGCTATTTTAGCATAGTTTTCTTCTATTTTCAATCAAAGATCTTCGACGTTTCGCAATGGCTGCGACCCTCAAGACTCGTCGATTTTACGAGAGAAAAAATTTACAAAGCGTGTGCTTTTAGGTTTTTAGCTCGATTTTAGCTCAAAAGCGTCTATTTTCGGCGCATCGCGCCATTTAGTCATTTTTGACTATATTTTGTTAAATTTGCAAGATTTTCTCATTATTTCATTTTTTTACTTTATCCCCTAAGAAGGAAGAACACCGAAAAAAGGTCTTTTGACGCATAACCATCATAACTGCCCAAAAGATGTACTTTTCAAAAAACTTTTGGGGTCGATCCACCCCAAGAATTCTCAAGCTGTCAATGTATAGTTCCAACAGCGAATTTTAAGCCACAAAAGGTATGTGAGATGGTCTCGGTAATGTGACGGCTCGAAATTTTGGGTGGGCTCCCTGGCATGCATGCAATATAAGGGGAGGGGTGAGAAGCATCCCTGGGCAACGGCCGCTGCTCCCGTTGATACTAAAAGCGAAAAATTTTGGTAGGTTGCCAGTTTCAAAAAGGGCTGTTTTGTTGTGCAAATTTAATTCACGATTTTCAAATAATAGTGAATTTCTATGTGCATTATGTATCATTGTTTTATCAGTCGACGATATGCTTAGTCAATTGGCTGGCTAGTTGTTTAGTTAATTGTTTGTTCATTTGGTTGTTTGTTCATTTAGCTGTCTAGTTTGGCTGACTGTTTGGTTGACGGTTGGTTGGTTGCATGGTTGGCTGGTTATGTCGTATGTATTAAATGATAAGTATTGGTTAATTGGTACTTTGTACGCATTGTTATATGCTATCTACTTACATTTCTTGTAATTCAATATATTTTGATTCTATTTTGCATTTGTCCTTGATTTTGTACTTAAAATTCTTGTTACTTGCAGCCTTGACCGTTGATACCGAACGGCCTACCGTTGATACCGGTTTTAACCCATTGCTTAGGTTTGGTGAGGAGGGGTATTACCCCTCTCCTGAAGGGTCAGTCAGACAGGTACTGTCCGCCGATTTTGAGCTCACGGAACAATTTCTGCATCATTTTTTGAGGTCAAAAGCAGTAAAAATGTCAAAATTTATACTTTTTATCTTGAAAAGCGCTAAAAATTGATCATTTTTGTACTTTTTAGTGTTGAAAGTGATAAAATGGAATCAAAATGGGATAGAAATACTTTTGAAATGAGAAATTACCACAAAAAGGCGTTTAATAGGCTATTCTGGCCAGTTTGGTCGTTCAAACAACAAGAACATCTGTGAACGTTAAATTTGATGTTTTGAATTTCTGAGATTTCACCCTTTCCTGCCGACCCTGACCTTGTGCACCTATGCTCCCAGCCACTTCTAGGTGGACGAAGGTGGGTAAATCAACTCCAAGTTTCGGTCCAATATAGCAAACAAGCGCCAAAAATGGCCAAAAAACGCAATTTTGTGCCGAAAATCGGGAAGGCGGGTCAAAAATTTTCTGACTTTGAGGGACGGAGGACGATCAACAGCGGCTGAGCCTTCCACCAACTCCTCCCCCGTTACATGTATATTCTAAGTCTTTTAGGGGATAGTCGGCCACGGGTGGTGGTATCTTCACCAAATTTCCTCCTGCGCGTAAAGCGACTACCAAACGTGCACTCCGGACTTACTTGCGTTTCATAAATGCCAGAAGTCGAAGGAACGGGCGCCCCGATGTCCTCCGGTGCCTCATCAACGACCACAAAGGGCGGTTTGGCCCGGCCGCCGGGACCCTCGGTCCGGGGTCCAGCCGAATCGGGCGGCGATTCAGTCACCGGATTAACTATGCGTCCTTCGCCCATGCAGGAAATGGCACTACATCCGGCTCCCATAAACAACGAAAGGCCGAAAAAACGAATAACTATCTTGCTACAGTAACAAGTTAGTAGATGACTCGAATTCAATAGTTTGGGCCGGGCCAATCGGTTCGCCCGAATTCTCGCGCCACATTCAGATATTTTAGATCCAAAAAAACCCGATGTACACGGGACGGGGCATCAGAAATAAATGGCCAGTTTATTGAAAAACCGCCAAATGGAATAAAGAAATTTAGCTTGGAAGAGCAAATTATTTATAAAGTCGAAATGGGTATCATCAACTAGAACAAACGAGAAAAACAATGAATAAAGCGCACTAGTAAAAGACGAATTCAATTGTTTGATCAATTTAATCAAAAAAATCATTATTTGACATGAAACGATTAGCACAACAGGCCCGTATTCGATTTTGTTCCGGGGCGGGATCAGAATTTAATGTCAAATACCTTGAAAACCATATATACGGGGTGGCCCATAAAAAAAGGCTACATGTCAATTCAACAGGTCTTACTTCGGCTTGTATGAGCATGCGACTTTGAAACCGCTAGCTTTAGATGGGTAAAATTATCTTCTTTCTGATCGTGTAAAAAATTTTGGCCAGAGGACAACGGTTCGGGCGCTACCGCACTTTCTTTACACCCTACTTTAATATTTTTTAAACACAAATAGCGTCACTGGACTTACACTCAATTTGCATACTCTTTTGACGATATCCTAAAATTTTCGCACTCAGTACGACGCGTATCTAATCTTGGGTTTAAAAAATGTGCAAATCAATTTTTTGACCGATCACATTGTCAGAAATGTCAAAAAAGGATACCTGCAAACGCAGTAATGTCATACGATGCAGAAACCATGGGGTTTAAACAATGTCAAAGTGAGATATAAACAAATTGTCATAGCGCAGGAACCGCTGGCAGCTAGCCAAAATTTTTAATGCGGTACAAACGAAATGATGTTCACCTGTCTAATGCAGCTGGTCTTTAAAGTTTTATGATCACGTCAGCCAAAGTTATGCCGTATTAAATAATGTAGCCTTTTTATGGACCACCCTGTATATATGTGGGCACTAGGGATGCGCCGGTTAACCTGAAACGAGACCGGCTATAACCTGTAGAATAACGTTGCCTACAGTTTTTAAGGTCATTTTAGCCCGAAAAACTTCAATTTTCCAACCCACTCCCCAAATCGACCAAGCTCAGACCCGCAGGTTCCAGGGAAGCCAGACCCACAGGTTCCAGGTAAGTCATTTGACCCTGTATAAATATTATGTTAACTTGGTCAAAATTTGTTTTGGCGGTGTTTTAGATGCACTTCGAGTATTTGTTATATTTACCAATCGGGACCCCATGAGAAACAAAATTTTTCAATCCTTTAGGAATAGGAAGCGGCCTCCCTGGCTCCCGGGATACGGCGATTACAAATTTGTCAACTTCTGTCAGAGGTAAAAATTTATAGCGACTGAGATGACGAGCAAATTGAAAACTTCGCTCGTCGATTCACTTAACAATATACGAGTGCAGGAAGCGAATGCAATTAAGCCCAAAATATAGATCGCAGCAGCGTGCAAAAAAAGCGCAACTTTGAGAACAAGAAAAATGAGTTAGGTATATAGGTACTCATCCATTAATTTCGATTTCACCCGTCGTTTTTCCGTTTTCCAGAGCGTATAAATTAAATGCGTCATCGCCGATCGGCGAAGAATGCTAAAATCTAATTACAAAAGCGATGGATAGGTAAGGTAAATGGTTATATCTACTCGAAGAAATGGATCGAAGTTTCACTACAGTATTGATTCGGAATAAAAACAATTCAATTTAAGCTTCTTACCCAAGCACGTAACGGCTCAAAATTTCGGGGGGGAGTCATTAGCCATTTTTGGGCGGAAGGGGTAACCTTCAATTTTTGACCAAAAACGGCTAAAAAAACACATAAAAATGGCCGAAAATCGCAATTTTTCCAAGAATCATAAAATTGTACCAACTCAGAAATTTTCTTTGAGCAATCCACTCTTAAGTTGGTTCGCGTCGAACATGCAGTAATTCAGCCTAGCGTATTAATGGCTAGCGTATTTCTCATATAAAATAAAGAAGCAGAAAAGTAGGAACGCGTCAGGATATAATTGAGAAAAGACGCGCCTATAGATGGATTTTTGAAAAACTTGAGTTTTTCGGTCGCCAAAACGGTTAACACACACACACACACACACACACACACACACACACCATAGATGGGCAGAAGCCCAATTCTGGGGGGTCCGATGGAGCGAAATCGCAAAAAAATCGCACAAAAATTTAATTCTAGGGGTCTATCGATTTTTTGGGGATCCGCTAGACTTCTCGGTGTGGTCCAGACCTTCTCACGACCACGTGTTTCCAACGCTATTTACTCGGTGAGACGGTCAGAGAATAAAAAACATATAAAAAATAGCTAAACCCTCCTGAGACCAACTGAAAAAGATTGTCTTAAGACCAACAAGGTGTTTTTCGTTCACCAGGCAAACTCTAGTATTAGGGCAATACGCATTGGCGTAATAAAATGCCCAAAAGATAGCCGCCTTGTTTTGTCAAAAGCACGCGTTTCAAGAATTTTGAAGGGAACTGTAATCTTTCCTGTCAAATTGAAAGAAAAGACAAACTGCATCAAATACGTAACCCACTTTATAGCATTGCGATTTTTAAAGTTTTGTATAGAAATACTTATTATTCCCATGCAATGCAAGTGCGATTTTTATTTCGATTTTTTTGCAAACGTGTGTTAGAAGGGCACAATAACAAGTAGAAAAAATTTAATTCATGAATTTCGCTTTTCGCTGAAAAAGTTCCTAAAAACCATGCCCGGTGAACAGACTTCACCTTGTTGATCGTAAGAGGGTTAAGAATGATTTATGTAACCCGTGGGGTTTTTAAACGCTGTTTTTCCAAAAGATTCAGATAAAGCAGGGATTATAGAAAAAAATTTCACTCGCTCGTCTTGTTTTATATAAAGTGAACAAGAATCTTCATCCGGCCCTAAGCGCAAGTTAAATTTTATTTATTTTCCCTAAAGACGTAAAAACTGCGCAATTCTTCATCAAAGGCGGATTTCCGACACGCTTGTTAAGAAGCACGATTGATTCGCCCCTGATAAGAGCAATAGACTAAGTCTGGCTTTTGGTTATCTCTGTTATGTTCCTTTTTTTCAATGGAGCTTTAAGTAAAAACTCTGAGCACGTGCCATTAGCCAAACACACTACAAAACAACTGAATTAGTTTCGACTTCCTAAGATAGTTTGAATAAGATAGCAGAAAATAAAAGGTCCATTTATATTAAATGATCCCTCTCAATATTCGCTTTTTTGTTGTTTTTGTATGTTTTCAGCCGTTCATTCTCCTTCCGGACACGCAGAGCTGCGTGCGTCATTTTGTCACTAATTAAACTTGCAGGAAATCGAATCCATTCAGGGTTCGAAAAATATTTATTCATCCAATTTAGAGTTTTTCTAAATATCTAGGCTCTCTTACAGATGATATGCGGGTGGTACTTTAACATTTATTAAGCATCGTTATCGGCACATTCCCGAATAACAATTGGCAGTAAATCTCTACGCCGACTAATTTTACAAGCCAATCAACTAAACTTAGTAGAAAGGTACCTAATTAAAACTAAAGAGATTTTCCTTCTTTCAGGGCTTCATAGAATTTTTCGTGTTTTTAGTATTTGTATTTATATTTATACAGCTTTAATTTTCATACTTATATAAATATATATAAAATTTTAGGATATATTTTATAAATATTTTAATCAACTTTTTATTATTTTTAGTGTACCCTAAGATTTTGAAGCATCAAAAGACGAATTTTCTACGACCAACTGAACCCAAACAATCTAATGCAATCAATTTAAACGAACTTGCCAAGTAGAAAATCGATAGTTGCACCCAGAGGCAGGCAAAGGCATGACCAGGCATGCATGTGGGGCGGGAACCGGGGGAGGGGGGAGTTTTGGGGGTCTATACTCTGCAGAATATGCAGAATGGAAAAAATGGGAAATTTTCTGAGGGAAATAAGGCAAAATAAAGGTTGACCATAACTTGTGTATCAAGGTGGTTTTAATGAAGTTTTTGCGTTTATGCCACTTTTGAGGTCATTTTAGCTTAAAAAACTCAATTTTTCACCCCTGAGATCGATCATCTATGGAAGCGGTTTGGTGACAAAGGTCGAAAAACATGGCAAAGAATAAAAAAATGAGTCATACTAGTAGGCAAATTCAAGAATTTGACGATTCAGTGGAGAATAATGGTGAACCCAAAGATCAAGTATGCTGCCATCTCGGGTCATTTGTACATATGCAAGCTGCTCGAAAATGACCATTGACTTTGATTTAACGTAATTTTTACGCTATTTCGTCATTTTTGCTAGCTTTTAAGAACTTTTTAACTTTTAACTTAAAGAGGCTTTGTGACTGACCCCCAGACCGACCAAGCTGTACAAGTATATGCGGTTGAGCTTTCGACCCCTGAAAATCGGAAAAATCAGCAGACCTTCTGTAAACATTAAATCTTTAATGATAAATGTAATAGGTATGCGTTTTTTCGTGCAACTCAGTGCATGTACATAGGTACAACTCTTGTTCGAAATTATTATCTAAGTGTCTCATCGTAAAGCGCGTTAAACGTTTATTCATATGCAAAAGAATTTGAGCTGTGAGGCAATGAAAAAAAGTACGAAAAGGAGGGAGAATGTTTCAGTAAAACTATAAACGAGTCTTAATCTAATTAAGAGCCGAAGATTAAGAGTGAAACTGCGAGGGTCTTGAGAGCAGGATTAATTAAGAACAACCTGATGCAAATAAAAGGGCAAAAATCGATAAAATCCTTACTAATCAAAAATATAAGAAAAATTCTATCAAAACAGGGGTCAAAGTCCAAAAAGTATGCGCCAAATATACAAAAACTAACAGACGCATAAGAAAATCACATTAATAGCGTTATGTTGCACGCAAAATGATGTACAACTCTATAAATTAGTAGAAATGTTAAGCGGACAAACGGTCACACGGAAAAGTGTATGCACAGCTAAATAAAACGAAACGGCAAGTATAAAAGTGAATTAAGACCACTGCATTTTTAGGCAGAAAAGGCCAAAAGTCCGCACGTTAGCGAAAAGAATGTTCCGCACTTAAAAATACAAAAGAATAAGTATCATGAGTTTTATACCCCTCGACAGACCAAGTGCTGGACCGAAAAACCTGAAAATCCTGGTTATTTAAGAGCTCAATAAAACTGGCAAGAATAAACAAAAATGCTTAGTAAGTCCCGAGCTTCAACAGTCGCAAGTCGTCATAACTTCTTTCGATTTCATTTGTTTGCCTTTTCGGTAACTCACGTTTGTCAAGTCGACTCGCCGGGCTTAGAACGATTGTGAGTTAATTTACGTACCGAATAACTACTTATTCTGTATTTTTGCTTACTTACGCGTTATCATTGATTTAAAAACAAAAGGGTATCATCCCCCAACCAAGATGAATAACAACTGAATAAGTACCACGCTACCAAACCAAGGAAAACAGCGCTCGATTCGTGCGTGACACATCCGAGATAACATTATTAAACTCTTTTTCACTTTTCCATGATTATCTAATGTTAATAGACAATGATGATTTTGAGAATATCCTATTTTATATACTGAATGAAAGATTTCGAGCTAAGGCTTACATGCACGAAAAATCTGACTTGGGAGGCTATCCACCCAAATTTTGATAGATTTTGATCTCTCACAGTAATATATACATGTACACCGTCAAAAGATCTTGGACGGGGAAACCAAGTTTTCTCAGAGGGAGTGAAAATAAGTAATTTTGTTATTTGACGTTAAATTTCCGTATACCTATTTGAAAATGTAGTACTTAATATTGCTTGACGCTTTTTTATGGTTTAGGCAATGGATCTTAGTCTAAAAATAGCCTGAGGGGTATGCTTTTCAAAAGTCCCCATCACCCTGCCCAGTGTGCACATGTGTCGCCAGATTAGATTTTAGCACTCGTTTGACCATACATACAATAATAGGGTTGGGGATGGGGGCCCACGTAAAGTTGGCCGTCCCCCTATCCCCAATAAAATTTTTTCAAAAAAATTGGAATTTTATGAGCTTCATGTGGAAAAACGCCGGGAAATGCGGTTTTTACGAGCTATCCATACGGAATTTCCGATATTTTAGTTAATAAACTTTAGGTCCGCCTTCCCCCCTCAGCTTGATCCTGGATACGGGCCTGCGCTGACCTATAAGCAAAAAAATTCAGCTTCTCCGCAAAAGCTGAATACCATCATTTTTGCCAATCTACTAGTAGTCCTCGAGATATTTGACTTAAAATTTTCTTCAAGTTCAGAAATCCATTAACGTATGTGCTTGCCTAGAGCCTCGATATAGGGAATTATAAATTTTGATCAAAGGATAAGTGTGCAAGAATAAGGGAAAATGTTGAATTTTAAATGTTCACAGCTTAACTATCTTAATTACGGGAAAAAGGGAAAGTCAGGCTAAGAATAAGATAAGAGTGCACAAACTAATCACGTAGTATAAAACTAACGGTGCAGCTAATTAGCAGACTCATTAGCAATAATTAACATAATGAACCAATTCATTTGTCAGCTATGCTAATACCAACAGTACCTATACACACAAATATGCAGCACGTATTCCAGGCGCAATATCACGTAGCTCGTTAGCTAATAAGACATCAGCTTGCGCTAGTCCCGTCTCATTGAAGGCCAAAAAAGGAGCGAGAATTAAGACGAAATAAGAATGGAATCAGATTACAGCCAATATCTCCTGAATAATTAAGAGCCAATAACCCTGTGAAACTTTCACGGACAATACGTCGAGCTTTGCTGGCTAATATTAGCTAGATGAATAGTTTCCTAATCAGGCGTTAGCTTAGCCGCACGATAGACTGGAACGAATGCATTTTCGATGTTTTCAATAAAGATTAATCAACTCAAACATGCGTCAGGCGGTGATCTAAAGTAGGCAATGAATATTTAAAATAAGTCTACGACAGCGCACATTATGACTATGCGACGGAAGAATTTGAGGCAGCCATATCAGGCGATAATATAGGAAAAAATTTCGGCCCCGCCCTGTATTGCGCAATGCCGCGAAAAGATGACGAGAATAAACCGACAAAATCGGATGATCAATTGATTTTACCACTGTCTAGTTCCTCTGAGTCATTTTTGACCCATTTGTTGACTAGATCTGTCTAGCCAGTAGCCACCGCCAAATTCTACAGATCAAAATATGATCAACCCGATCAGAGTCCAGAAAACCCATTTAGCTAATTATTATAATTGTTATATCATAATTATTACAATTATTATAATAATGATGATAATTATTATGTATAATTATAACAATTATATTTATTTATCATAATTGCAATAATTATTATAATTATCATAATCCTACGATGATTCAACTCATCGCCTTAGGGCGCTCATAAGCTGTCACAGAACATAGACAAAAAAAGCATGAGGCACTATGTATATTTTGAACCTCGTCAACGCACAAAATTCTTCTGCCCTTTGCATTGATGCAAATTATAATTTAAAAATGGAGGAAACATTCGTGCTTATAATTATGCCGATGGATTCAATTTTTCTGTGTGTATGTGTGCAAACGCGAAAAACGGTCGTACTTATAAATAAGGAGCAGCCAAATTCTGGGGTTTACATGGTGGAAAAATATTAAAAACGCGAAAAACGTGCTAAAAACTCAATCCTCGGGGTCAGATTGAATCTGCCGGATTCTCGGAGAATTGGTTAAATCCCCACGCTCAAGCTCGCTTCTGACACCCTTTTTTGTATTCAGCAAAGATTTTTCCCGATGTACAAAGACTTTACGGGACCGTCTTTGTGCTAGTACAAAGATTTTCGGGAAGACAAAAATAGCAAAACAAGGTCTAAAATTCGCTACAATTTTCGGCGCTTCGCGCCGAAATGAGTAATTGTATGTTCTGTATATCTTTATAATGGCAGAAATTGCATTTTGAAAGGAAAAATGTCAAATTTTTAAAGACAATTCTTAGTGATTTTTGCCCTCAGAGACCCAGAAATTAGCTAAAATACACTACCAAAGGTCGAGCAACTCTTTTTTTACCACATTAAAATCGCTAGGTACTATGTAGTACCCAAAAATTTGTGTGTACAAAATGTACAAAGACTCTTGGGAACCATCTTTGTGCATGTACAAACGGACCTTGTACAAAAAACACAGGCTTCTGCGCGTGCTAAATAAGTCATGGTGGATGAGTACGCGCGGGCGTACGAGGGCTTTGGGGTTTAGAAGCTAGGAATCGAAAATACCTAAAAGTAAGAATTGAATTTTCGGCATATTTTTAGGATTTTCGTTTACTCTTACTGCATCTGAACCCCATCGGTCGCTGCGCTGCCATTCATACTAGTGAAATGCACATGAACGATTCATCCCTATGGTATTTCAAATTTTGCTATGACAAAAGCAGCGCTCCCATCACTATCTGCTTTTCCAATGATTTTGGAAGACATCTTATTGAAATTGGAGTGAATGTAGTTAAGCACATTTTACAAATGCGCATTGTGCCAGATCCCACGTAAACCATTCCTGTGGGATCAAATCAGCCGATTTAGCTTATTCAATTGTTTCGCTTGAAAAAAATTTTTTCCATCATTTCTGTCCAACATTCCCAAAAGGGACAAGGGAGCATACCCCTGTTGAGTGATATAGACAGACACAGTCAGGCCGCCATTTTCAGATCATTATACATTTCATCCATAATTATTTCGAACAGAACTATACTAGTTAACAATAATTCTAAACTAAATGGGGCTAAAAAATGCTCATAAAATGTCAAAATTTCTTAGAGATTGCTAAACTTTTAAAAAATTTTTTTATCGCTCAGTGACAACGCGGTCTAAACAAGCTAAAAACTTAAGCCATACATGATCTTGAAAAAGCAGGCGTTGAGGGGTGGTTGTAGTTCTCCAGCTCCAGACCCCCTTGTACATAAATCTTTTTAACCGTACCCAGAATTCGCGATTTTCAAAAAAAATCGTAGCAGATGAAGCTATTTTAAGCGCATTTTGCTATGTGTTTGCTGAAAACTGTGAATGTTTCGGCGCTTCGCGCCATAGACTTTTTTTACTACCTTTGTTCAATTTACTCAGAGTTTCCTAGTATTTTTCGAAATTTTCTAATGTGTTTATGCTAAAGCGCATCGTCAGAAGCGTAGAAAAATGACGTATTTGACACGTATCTCATCTTATCTTATCTTATCTCCTATCCTCCTCCAGAATTCCCAAGCAATGAATGTCTGATGAACAAAGCAGCCGAATCCCGAAGGGTCTAGGAGGTGTAAAATTAAAAAAAATCCCAAAATACATGATTAAATTCAATTCCGGGTGTATCAATTTTTAGTGGTTGTCAGATTCTCGGGGGGGTTAAACTCCCAACCCATCACGTCCACGTGTAAATAACACTAAGCTAACTGGTCGTGAATTTAGAGATTTTCGGTAAACTCTAGGTCGTATGTTGGGAAAGAAATATGATTATACTCTTTTTTAATGTTTAATGATAAAATGAGCAATTTTCTGAATAAAATATTCATATTCTCAATTTGACTGCACATTTTAGCAAAAAATCGGAAAGTAAAAATCCATGTATTTCCGAAAACGAACCGATCTTAACGGACAAAACAATTTTAATATGTTGCATGCACAATGATAATCGACCATGCACTAGTATAAACGTCATAAATTCCCTTGAATGGCGCAATCGATCAAAATTAGCAGTAAAAAATGCGCTGGAGACACCGCGTACTCCATCAAATTTGAAGTTCCGCCGAAAGCACTTTTCGGTCCTTATTTTAAACGTTACAAAATATCTAGAGCCAATGAGCCGTAAATCTTAGAAATATACAGTAAACGGTGAGCTTTTTATGTCTTCAACGAATTATATCCCTAAAAAATATAAGCAGGAGTATATTCCGCCCGCGTATTGTATTTTTTTCACCTGAATCAATAATTTACGACTTGCTAATGTTTGTATGCTTCGCTTATTTGCAATGCTGTTATCGTCGGATTGATTGATTGTCGCAAAATTTTTTTGACAAGTCGAACATTTAGAATTATCGGTCAATATCAAACATGCAACGAAGAGGATGGGAAGATGCCCCACTTAGAATTGGTCTTCCCCCTCGCTATCCTCCCAAAGCCAGAATTTACT
Source organism: Mermis nigrescens (assembly GCA_036768485.1). Classification (NCBI taxonomy): domain Eukaryota; kingdom Metazoa; phylum Nematoda; class Enoplea; order Mermithida; family Mermithidae; genus Mermis; species Mermis nigrescens. The sequence continues at coordinate 9,080,359 of JAVLUZ010000142.1, read as the reverse complement.
GACCCCTTTCCCGATTTTTGGAGAAAATATAATTTTTTGGCCATTTTTGGCCAAAATTGGAGGTCATTTGCACCCCCTTCCCCATGGCTGGGGACCCCTTCCAAAATTTCGAGTCATTACATGTATGGTCAATATAGAGATAGAATCATAAGTAATACAATCGACAGATGGTAATTTGGCGATTTACATATTTTACGCATTTTCTCATCAAAATCTACGAGATAAAGAATGGATGTTGTATACTGACGAGTTTTGACAACACATAGGCGTGCGGGGGGTTTGCGGGGGCGGAGGGGAATGGGGTACGGGTTTACGTACACCCCTAGCAGAATATTTTTGGCCATTTTTGGCCAAAAATTTTACTGTCGACCCTTCAGAATTTTTTGAATTACTGTAGACCCCCAAAATTTTTTGCTGCCCATGTATGTTTCTGACCACCTTTTCTTCGATATTACTCAAATTATTCCAGCGCATTGCGCCGACTTATCCCTACTTATCGTACATGAAACAGGGAGATGGGGATCCCTAACCAAAGTTGGACGTCCCTTATAGCCTAAAAATTTTCGACCATCCAATTTTAGACAAAAACTTGCGTCTTTTGGTCACTTTTAGATGTTTTTTGCAATTTTCAGCGAAACGTTGCAGGTCATTTGACCGTCCACCGTACAAATGGCCGGGGACCCCACCCTGAATTTCAAGCCCTTACATGTCTGATACTAAATAACGGCATATGCTGAACCACACATGCACATAGGTGGAGGGTGAGGGGGGTATTACCCCCCTGAGAGTCAGCTAGACCGGTACTGTCCGACGATTTTGAGCAAACAGGTCTTGTCCTGCATCATTTTTGACATCAAAATCAGTAAAAATGTCGAAATTTTTCCGCGCTTCGCGCCAGCGTAGTACTTTTAAGTACTTTTACTCAAAAAGCGCCCAAAATTGATGAATTGTGCATTTTTAGTATTAAAAATTATATAATGCAGTCAAAATGGACTAAAAATGCTTTTAAAATGTGTTGTTAACAAGAAAAAACGTTTTATAGGCTATTTTGACCATTTTGATCATTAAAACAAGCAAATAAATCGTGAACATTAAATTTACAGTTTTAGATTTTTGGGCATTTCACCCCCCCCCCCCTGCCGACCCTGACCTTGTGCACCTATGTGCTGAACTGACTGATATGAAAGCTCGGAAGCCATTTTTTGCCTCAGATTATAACATTTTGTTGACAAAGAAGATCTTGCCAAGATTTCACGAGCATGAAGCGTAGTCGTCCCAGCCAGGCCCGCATCCGTGATTCGCTCAGAAGGGAATCAGGGTAAATTGTCTTATATCTCAAAAACTTCATGGGGATAGCTAGCATATAATATGATCCTGGGAGCGAGGATTTTGGGGTTTAAAGCGTGCATATAAGGAGGGGTGGGGGATCCCCGCACCTGAAGTTGGTCGTCCCTCAACCCCACTCCCCGAAACTAGAAAATTTTTGGTCCCCGACTTTTTAGAAAAATTGAATTTTTTGGCCGTTTTTACACGAATTTAACCAAAAATTGAGGTAATTTGCCCCCCCTTTACAATGACCGGAGACCCGCTCCAAAATCCCGAGCCGTCACATCTCTAGTTTTAAGAGCGTGAGATTTCACCGACGGAAAAATTTTTTCCAAGCCCCCTTCCCCGCAAAAATACTTTAACCTTACCCCCAGATTTCGCAATCTTTCAAAAAAAACCGAGAATATCCGATCGGGCAAAAAAATGTAAAAAAGGCGCTGCAAACTTTTTAGCAATCTTTCGACTCATAAGTGTCAGATTTTCGACCTTTCGTGTCATATGCTTACACATTTGTTTAGCACATTCCGTTCAATTTATTCGACTTTTCTCAATTTTCTCAAATTTTTCGAAACTTTCTTTTATTCTTATCTTCTAGAAAGGAAGAGCATCGTCAGCAACGCCATAAGATGCTCTCTTTGGGGTAGACCTATCGATTTTGAGCCCAGAAAAGGCACTTGAAAAATTATCGGTTTCAACCCCACACCCAAAAAGGCTGTGTAGCTTTATCTGAAGGCTATACAGCAATGGTTTTTTCGACCAAAATCGCTGTATAGCTAGCTATCACTTTTTCAAAGCTCAGGGGGTAATACCCCCCTCACCTCCATGCTCTTTTATGGGGTAGGGGTATAAACCCCCCCCTGGAGGGTTAGCTAGACATGTACTGCCTGGCGATTTTAAGCTGACAGGACGTTTTTTGCATCATTTTTGAGGTCAAAAGCAGCAAAAATGTCAGAAATTTTTCAGTGCTTATATGTACTTTTTACTCAAAAAGCGCCCAAAATTGATCAATTTCTGTATTTTTTAGTTTTAGAAAGGCTAAAAATGCTTTAAAAATGCGATATTACAACGAAAAGACGTTTTATAGGCTATTTTTACCATTCTGGTCGTTTAAACATCAAAAATTTTCGTGGACGTTGAATTTTCTGTTTTGGATTTCTGGGATTATACCCCCCCTTCTGGCGACTGACCTTGTGCATCTATGCATAGGAGCTGAATAATGATGCGTAAAACTAATCCATTCCATTTGTCCACCTATTAGCAAAAAAGTTTGTCAGCTAACTCCCGCAAAGGTATTCATAAATAATTAAAAGAACTCGCAAAAAGTCAACAAAATTCCATTAGGTGCGGAATATGCAATCGGGAATATAATTAGCTATGGCATTCCATAGAATTCAGTGCGATTAAAGCCAAATCTGAGACTAGGAGAATCGCGCGTGCGGCTATTTTTCGATATATTGATAAATCCGAAAACAAAAGAATGACGGGTTTAGGCCGGAGATGAAAAACAGAAAATTGCGCAGCTTAGTTACGCCGTAAAACTACGTCACGCACCTATAGGTAGGCAAATATTCGAAAATAGTCGGGCGTGATCCGGCAAAAAAGACAAACGGGAAAGCGTTCATTGTTGTTAGCTTAGCTAGAGAAGCAGCGGCTAATTCAGAGGCGTGATTTTATACGCGTTATCCGGTCGTTATAAGCATACTAATAACGCGTTGCCGCGTAAGCCCTATTATATTTTAAAAATACCTACGGCTTCTCAACGTGTCGAAATAGTACCTGACACCAATGAGGAATATATACCACACACTAAACGAGTACCTAATGCAAGAAATTATGGATAAGGGAAAAGGGCAGTTGAAACACATGGGCGGAGGGTCTTGAGAGGGTCTGAAACTCGCTTCACCCACCGAGGATCTAAGTGAAACTTAAAATCGATATACCCATCCCAGAATTAAATTTTTCGTGCTATTTTTAGCAATTTTGAACCATGGCCCACCCACCCCCATCATAATTTGGTCGCTGTGCACGAATATGGTAGTTAATCACTTCGTAGAGGGCGTTTAAATGGCTTTTGGGAGTACATAATGGTATAAATGGCTTTCTGTTTCTGCCCAAAAATAGTAAAAGATGATGTAAGTATGGTTTAGTTACAGAAATTTTAATTAGCTATAGCTAATCAAGGTTTGTACAGCATTTGCATGGGAATTCTGAGGGGCGAAACTAGGAAACATTTTTCGGAAGCAGGTACGTTATTGGACTCAAAAATGGTGGATTATACGTATCAAAAACATCATTTTTGTTGATTCTGACTATGCTTTATCTTTCCAAAGCGCAAACAATAAAAGCTTAGCAAAAAATAAAAAAATTTGAATTAATTAAAATGTATAATGAAAAATTAGTTTATGGCTTGACATTTTTGAGCAGATAGATAGTAAGAAACGCTTAAAACAGCACCTTTTTTGCGAATTATTTCGAAAGTTCAAAATCGCGAATTCTGGATAGTTTAAAAAATTTCTGGGGTGATAAAAACTTATCTAAAAATAAAACAAAAAATGAAAATAATGAAAATAAAAAAATAAAATAAAAACTTTCGCATAATTCAAATTCCAAACAATGGCCGTGTGTGACAGGAAGAAAATTCCCCGAGTCAAGGAAAAATCGTGTTTCCTTGTGCCAGTCATGAATGAATTCATGGCGATGCTTTGTACAATCGCCTAAGGGTATATAACAATAAATTTACCGTCATCCAGAGTAATCCGTGAAGCCTCTTGCTTCAAAGGCCTAAAATAAGGAAGCCGGGGGCTTATTATTATTATTCATTATTTATCATTCATTATTCATTCTTACTTCCCTTTCAAGTAGTAATTATTGTTAACAGTTGCGAGGACAGTGTAAACTATAAATTATCACTTTAAACATCATTAAGGCCTAGCCGCTAAATATATAATTGTAGACTGACGAAAAACTGTTTATTGCAAATCAAAAAGTGGTAGAACAGCCAGCGTATTGTTGCGCAATCAATGAAAAATGTCACATGCAAATAAATCTCAAAACTACGAGGCATGGATCGCCGAGAAGATTAAATTTCTCATGTCGAAACATATTTTTTGTTGATAAACTAGTTATTAAGAACAAAAAAGCTACCTCCTGAAAAATGACCTTATAACAAATCAAACAAGGATTACATTTATCGCCTAGGAAGGAATCCTATGGATACAAATCAGACCCGGACTGGGGATCTGGTAGAGCCCCAGAATCCAACGAATCCCCCAAAATCGATAGATCCCAAATTAAATTTTCGGTGATATTTTTTGGTCAATTTTGCCCCATTGGTACCCAAAAAATTCGGTTGCTACCCATCTAAGTTCTCTTCTCCAGAATTTTGGTCCCGCCCATATATTTTGCTTATTCTACTCGCTTAGCTAAACTTCAATATCACACCCTGTATATATGTGCTTTTTGGGCCATCGGTTTTATCTCATAGCATAACTCGAATTCGATTCTTTTTAATGAGGTTGCCCAAATCATTTTAATGATTTAAAACGCTGAAAAGCGATAAATGCACTCTTCTGATGCATTTTCGAGACTTGGACTGGACGACTGTATAAGTAACTTTAAACGAATGTTACTCGGAGACCACCTTTACGATTTGAAAAATTCAAAATCAATTCATCACTTCACTGAAAAGCAGAATGATCAAATTCACTAAAAATGCGTTTTTTAAAAAGAAGTCACATGAGTATTTTCTACTACTTAAGATAAAAACAACTTAATGCACAAGTTCATAGAAATTCGCATTAGAATTTTGAACACTTCTTATCATACACGATCTTGTAAGGAAAGAGTTTAGGGGGAGAAAAAGGGTTTCACACCCCCACAACTCCCAAAAAATTCTTTACCTCCACCCCCGGAAGCTTGTTCACCGCTCCAACAGAATACGCGATTTTCCACTTTGCTCAAAAAGTCGAATTTTCGGCGCCTCGCGCTATATAGGTACTAATTTTTTGACTATATTTTCTTCAATTCATTCAAATTTATTTTCTATTTTCGAATTTTTTCATGTTTTTATGCTCTACAAAGATAGAGCATCATCAGAAAGGCCAAAAACGATGCTATTGACGCGTATCCGCCATTTTTTTAGCCCCAAAAGGCACGTCCCCCTGAATACCCAGCATGTCTGCTTCAAATTGCTTCTAATACAGTCCAGCCTGATACTTTTGGTAAAAGCAAGGAAGAAACCACAAGATTTTAGCTAGCTACACCCGCCCAAATACATAATCTCTGTCACGTATAGCCAACTATTGTAGAATTTAAAGAGCTTCAAGTAGCCCTTTTGAACTAGTGACATACGTCATTTAGGGGCCTTAACAACGTCAATAATTCGCGCTAAACTCTTTCCTACAATCTAATCCATTTTATTAGCTCGACTTAGTAGCACAAGTGGGGCATAGCACAGGTGGGGAATAACGTCTACCCTCACTACCCTAAGGCCACCCGGTACCCATAAAACCGTTGGCCGGTGGCCATAGAAAATTAAGGTTTTGGAATAAAAGTGAAAAGCAAGATAAGGAAAGATTGAGAGATAATGAAAAATCAAGCAAAATCAATCAACCAGCCAACCAATAGGCCAGCCAATCAACCAACTAGCTGACCAATCAACCAACCAATCAACGAACTAGCCAACCAATCAACCTCTCACAAAGAGGGTTCGGTACCCGTAGAACCCAAATCCATTTTCCAGGTATGCTTAGTATGTTATGAAGCTCGAATTTTTAAAGTAAAAATTAGTACTGAAGGCTGCTACTTCCCAAAAGGTTATCTGTCGAAGAACTAATCTTTTTCTTCACAGACCGGTATCCATTTAATTGACGCAAAAATTATCAGAAACGAAAATGATCAGAAAAAAATCGAAAATCGAAGGATTAAAAAATACTTGCCAAAATATGAAGCCCAAAACAGTGTATTAGATGGATCTTCGCGGAACAGTCACACAAACGAATATAATATATATATATATATATATATATATATATATATATATATATATATATATATATATATATATATATATATATATATATATATATATATATATATATATATATATATATATATATATATATATATATATATATATATATATATATATATATATATATATATATATATATATATATATATATATATATATATATATATATATATATATATATAATATTATTATCTCCTCTAGCAGAAATTCCGGATTTTTCTCTCTCTTAAAAACTTATTCTTAATTCCAAAAACGCCTATCCAAAATTGTTCCTAAATTCCCAGTATTAGGCAACCAAATAGCGGGTCAGTCTGTCTTTGGTAAGTGAACATTTCACATTTACCGTCAAGCACCCAAAAATCGTGCGAAAATCCGGAATTTTCAAGAGTTTCTTTCCTTTCCTTATAATATACAACGATACAAATACGCCTATTCAAATCTTGATCGAAGAAATGAAAAAATTCAGCAAAAAATTATGATGCACATTTAGCATACAAGCGCCAAACATACCTAGCATAAACCTTATGGGTCTGTGACAATGAGAGACACAAAAATTTACCAATATAACGAAGCGCCGCGAAATTCTGATACTTAAACGCGTTCAAACGAATTAGGGATTTCATAAACGACAGCTAGTTCAGAAAACCGAATCTCAGGGGCATTGCTTGATAATTTATTCAATTCAAAGCCTAATTCTGAGGCTTTAATAAGACAAAAACTAGTAGAATTCTCATTCTAAAATATGTTGTTCAACTTAGAACTTTCAAAGGGCACTAAATTTGTGTAAAGCTCCGCAGGATTGTGCTAAGGACGATTTAGAGCTTTCAAAACTGGTCTATAGCACAAAAACTTAGTAATGACACTAAAATAAAAAACATTGTTGATGTTTTCACTGATCTAGTCAGAAAAACATCTTTGTATATACATTTAAAAACGCCCCACTGGTCCAGGAAAGTCTTGATTCGGGCAAAACACCTTTTGTACGGACAGAAATATCATTGCTGAACATAAAAATCACGATCGAGCATTACCTCTGGACCGAACTGCATTGCCAGGACTTTTCTAGGCAATAATTTTAAAAAAATTAGTTTGAATATAAAACACGCCCTATCGAGCAGAAATGTATCCAAGAAATATCCAATATCGTATGCTGCTCAATTTTATGCTCTAACTAGGTAGTCAAGGTGATTCGCAAAATGAAACGTCAAAAGTTTTTCAAGACATTGTTCTCTTTTCCGAAGCTGTTGTATTGAGCAATTATAATTTCTAACAAGATTTCAACGTGACGCTACGATTTTAGAACGTGTTCATGCAAGTCCACCCGCCAATCAAGCTCGACCAATCCCTCCAGAAGCTGACTTCAAAGCCAAGTACCAGCTTTTGGGCGAAAAGCACACATGGGCGTGGGGGTGGTTGAGGGGTGGGTCGGGGAGGGTTCGTACTACCTCAGAAGTTGAAATACCCCCGCAGCACATATTCCTATAGGAGGGTGAGGGGGGAATTACCCCCACCTCAGGGTCCGAGACTTGAATCACTGTCGGACAATTTTGAGCTATCAAACATTTTCTGCATGATTTTTGAATACAAAAGCAGCGAAGTTGTCAAATTTTTCGGCGCTTCACGCCGACTAATACATTTCTGTTTTGTTTACCCATGAAATACCTAGAATGAACTTAAAATGAGCTAAAAAGTCAAAATTTCCGATGAATTATTATATTTTTTACTTACAAGAATGACGAAACTAGTCAGAATAGAACAAAAAGTAGTCTAAAATGCTGTTTTTCACATAAAAACATGCTATGTAGGATTTTTTAGCCATTTTTCATATTTGACCTGCAAAAAAGGCTAGACTCTAAATTTAGTGTTCCTAAATTTTCGGATTTCACCCTCTCCCTGAATTTTCGACCTTGGGAAACTATGCCCCGCAGATTAATGTAGTCCCCAAAATTCTATTTTCTAGTAATATTTTTGGCGATTTACCCCATCATGACCCCCCCACCCCCAACCCCCGAATTTTGGTGCTGCCCATGTATGGCAGAAAGTCGCACTTGAAAGCTTTTTATGCGGTTTGTCTCGTTTACATCCCAAAATTTTCGCGCCATTATATACCCGTATTGATCCATCTAAGCGTCCTAAAATTCGGATAAGCACATGCCCGACAAATCTTTATTGAGCAACAATTATGGGTTAATAATGATATCTGCAAGGTAAAAGCCAAGCTTCTACCTCTTGACCGGAGATGCAAGTGGGGGGGGGCGTTTAAGAGAGGTGTAAAAGAGACCCTCAGAATGAAAAAATGGGATTTTTTTAAAATGTGGCAAAGAAAGGCTAGAAACAGATGAAAATCTAAAATTTTTTTCTAAAGTGCTGGGCTTTAACATGAATTGCAGATTAACATCGTTTTAACGCTGTTCTAGCATGAAAAGCGTCGGCATTAGACCACAGACCGGCTGAATCTTCTCCATGCAGGCAACGGGCGGGGATGGTGGGAAGTAAGCATTGTAGTAAGCATTGGGCAACAATTGAAGTAAGCATTGGGCAACAACCTCCCCCGCAAAGTCAAAAAAGTATCGACACCGGGTAAGCATTGTAATTCATTCAGAATCATACATGTAACGGGGATGGTGGGAATCCCTCATTCAAAGTTGGTTGTCTCCCACTCCCTGACCCCGAAGCCAGAAAATTGTCGACCCCATTTTTGAAAGAAAATGAATTTTTGGCCGTCTTGGCCAAAAATTTGATGTCGTTCACCCCCTGCCCCAAAAAATGAGCGGAACCCCAGAACAACATTATCAAGTTGTTACATTTATGTTCTCAAAGCATAGATTAAGGAAAGTGCGACGACAGCACTGTACCGTAAACATGCAAATGTTCGTAGATGGCGTTGCAAATAAACAGTGGCGGATCTAGCATTTTCATAAGTGGAGTGGAGTGCAGTACCCCATTTTTCCCAAAAACGGTCAAAAATAGGTTCATAAAATTGCCTTTCACGCGTGAAATAACGTTTTTTCGGCGTTTTACATTGGAAACTTTTAATCAAAATCGCTTTTTACGCAATATTTTTTGAGAGAAATTTTCAAATTTTCGACAATTTTGAGCGTGAAAAATGATTAAATTTCTTTGACTTCTGCGAAAAGTTGACGCGAAGCGTTGAAAAATTTGTGAAAGTTAGGAGTATAGACGTTTATGCTTGATTTATGGCTTGATTTCCTGTATTTGTAGCATTTTACGCGAAACGACCAAAACTTTTGATTAAAAATGCAAGAAAACTATGCTAAAATAGTTGTCTTTGTGGTTCAAATTGTTTTGAAACCTATTCTATCAGCAAAAAATAGCTTCTAAGTCGCCAAGAAAGTAAATAAATGTCATTAATAGGTATTATGCGGCGCGCAGCACCGAAAAAATATGAAAAATTAAGGTTCCTGATGGCCAAAAATGTTTGTAAATTACGTATCCAATCTTTATCTAGCCAAATATTTTTGGACCCCCTCCCCGCCCCTTAAGTCCGCCCCTGCAAATAAACAAGCGGAGTAGAATAAAGAAGGAAAATATTCGGTATAAACGACAAAAATATGGCTTCCAGGCCGCTACGAAAACGGATGAAAGTAATTGGAGGAAAAATTCAATCACGATAATTGATGGCCAAAAAATATTGCAAAGCATATATCTACTATTCTCGCCAAATGTTTTGGGCTAATTGGGAGAGCGCTCACCCTGTACGTGAATCATCCTCTCTGTTACTTGCCTAATGCAAACAACAAATATGCCCCCACACCACAAACAAGTGCAAAAGCAACACACCGGACGGAATACACGACCAGTATATCCGATTCTAAAAAATCCGATAGTCGGCAGCGCTTTAATCAACATTTTAATGATTAGCACTTATGAAAAAATGTTTTTTTTTCTCGAAATTTACTGAATTAAGATCGCTTATCATACGATGATCGCGAATATTACATCCATTTTTATTATAGCTCAGCCTAAATAGTTGTTAGGTACATTATTCAGATTTTCAATTTTCCATTGAGTGTTTGAATTAGCATTAGGTTGCCAAAAGTGTGCGAAAAATTGGCTTGAAGGTAAATTCACAATAAATCTAAACATGTATTAAGACGGAAAACAGTTTTTCTTTCACTAATTCAGTTCGGCTTGTGTATATTTAGCCGAGTGCTAAAACATTCGAAAAAATATCCGAATTTTTTAAAATCCAAAACTCAAAGCTACTCAACTGTAATGAAAAAGTGATGTCCTATTTATGATGACCGTACAAGAATTGATCATATTCCCCTGCTTCGCAAAAGTATGAAAAGCCATTCCCTTAAACACCCTGTAATAGGCCACAATAAGTAATGGACCCACACAAAATTGTGGCTAACAATTATATTGATCGCTGCCTGCCTACTCTACATCGCTACGTCAGGAATGTCTACTATATATTTAAGGGCGGATTTAAAGGGGCAAAGTGGGGCGCCCCTTATTGGGTTTACAATTCGCAACCATAATCTGCACGTCCTATCCTATTTTTATCATTACGGTAGCGAATACTGAACTCATTCGCCGCTGGGTGTGAATATTATCATAGTAAGGTAATATTCGCCTCCGGAGGTGGATATAAGAAAAATTATCCGCCATCGGAGGCTGATAAGTGCTTAAAACCAATTGGTGAGACAAAAAAATGGATATATAATTTGCAATGATCTTTGACCGACAGTGATCATAATGGCTAAACTTCAGAATGGTCCAAACGGAAAATTCGCATTTCGATTCTAATTCAATTTAAACTACTTTTAGGTTGCAGAGCTTCTCAAGAGAAAGCGCGAAAAGATATTTGATCGAAAAAGACCCAGTATTAAAGGAGCTGCAGGACTTCAAACGTTGCATTTTTCAATGCTTAAGTATGGACAGTTTATACACTAACTCTTAATTCGCTGGTTTAACCCCATAATTCTTAGGCTTAGGCTTAGTTTAGATGTTATAAGCTTTAAGCATACTTAAAGGTGAAAAGGTTAACGAAAGGCTTTTCATTCACATGAGGGTATTACCCGCACGTCAGAGACATGTTTCTCGCTGAGATACCGCAAGGGGTCGCGACTCCCAAGGGTTTTAACCTTCGCCACAAAAGTGCAGCTTCCCATTCATCGACCCCCGGAGGGATGAAAGCGCACCTGGGCGTAGGGGGTTTGGGGGTATGCACCCCCCCTGAGAAACCAAACCCCCTCCCCAGAAATCAAAATACCCTCCCAGAATTCAATTTTTAAAAAATTTTTTCGTTTTTTCGCAATTTTTGGATGCCAATGGATAGTGCTCAATGAGAAACGTCGAAAAATTGTGTTTTTTTCGCCATACCACCATTTTTAAGGCAATTTTTTGACTTTTGAAAAATCTTGCACAACCCCCCCCTCTAGAATTTTCTTGCTGCCCACGTATTGATGAACGGCTATGTTTGCCTGCCGAAAAGAACTATGTTGACGTAGATTCGATCCTGGGACTTTGCGATCCGAAGGTTTAAGTGTTTACCACTCGGCGTCTCTCGGCTTCAAACATAATTAGGTCGATATGCTTCTGCTTAGGTCGACATACTCCCGCTTAGGTCGATATACTCCCACTTAGGTCGACGTACTCTCGCTTAGGACGACAAACAGCCAGAAATATCTTTTTTAGCCAAATTATTTTCATTGTCATGCTCAATTTTTGTCAAAGACAGCCAAAAAAGACCATATTCAGTAGGAAAACTTCCCCAGGTCTTTTAACGCCTATTTCTGCAAATGTGTCGAAAATGGGATGTTTTCATGCAAACCTTGAATGTTTCGCGAAATAATTGTTGGTTTCCCATCAAAAATTTTTTCCGCACTTTGTTTTAAGTTTACCTATCTGGAAAATGTGTTTTTAGGACATGTTTCAGGGATTTTTGACAGTTTTGGTTTGGACCATATTCTAAAATTACTCCATCATAATTTCAGGCATGTAGCTGGCCGTCCTATTTTGGGGAGACCAACACCAATTTTTGGGGGACTAAGCCCAAAAAAGCCAAAAATAGCACAAAATACCGTTTAAAGAGTCCTATTCTTCCGATTTTTTTGAATTTCGGGAGGTCCGAACCCTCCCCCCCAGACCCCAGAGATACAGATCTGCATAATTCCTCAAAACATTCCGGCGCTTCACGCCAAATAATAGCTATTAATGACATTTATTTACTATATTAGCGGTCCAGATGTCACATTTTTGCTCAGGGAGTAAGTTTTAAAATTATTGCAAGAGCAGACTTTCAGCATAGTTTTCTTCTATATTCAAGCATAACTTTTAAAAATTCTTGGCATTCCACGTTTAATGCTGCAAATATAGGAAACAGAGCCGTAATTCATGCTTCTAAAAGCTCTTCCGCCTCAATTTCACAAATTTACAGCACTTCGCACCAGATTTTCCCTAAAATCAAAGAAATTTAATAAATTTTTTAAAGCAAAATTATCGAAGACTTCATGATTTTTCGGAGAAACATTGCGTCAAAAGCGATCTCAAAAAAAGCGTAGAGAATTCAAAATGTCGAAAAAACACATCAAACGAGCAGGGCAAATTTTCGGACCTTTTTAACAGTTTTTGGAAAAGCTAAAGTACCGCCCTATTAGAACAATCCTAGATCCGCCACTGTCAAAATTACTACGCTACACGCCTTACCTGTATAAGTATAATAGATTGACCTGACACATACCTTAACTATATGACACGTTGTAAGTATATACCTGGTTATGGGTGTATTCTGCTCGTCTTGCCTATGTATCTTATAGGTTCGAAATTCAATAGAAAGAGAAAATAACTTACAGTTTTGCCTAGTTTACGCCCTCAGACCTCTTGCTCTTCAGCGCAATGCGTTCACCACTCGGCTATGCTGCCTGATTCAAAGAGTAGGTTACGAAGTTATAAGTGGACTGTAGTGCAAGCACTTGAAGCCTCTAAGAGAACTTTTTTGGAAACATCAATTTTCCAACATTAAGCGCTCAATTTTTGTACATTTTTCAGACCCCATAAAATGTGACCAAAATTTTGAGTGTGGAGAGAAAAATTCTGGGTATGGTTCACAGGTATTCCTGTTTGGTTGACACCTACCTTTTGTGTGTGCGGTTATTTCACTAGCAGTAAGCGTAGGTAGAGGCGATTGGTCCCGGTTTTCCTAGGTTTTCAAATGCGTTGATTCCATCGGTGACAGTTTAAAAGTACTAAGTTATGCGCATAAGCAATTAAAATCCTAAGCATGACAAAAAATATAGGATATGTCTGGACAACTGTAGAAGCAGGGTGCTGGCACCAATCTGAATTACTATGCCTATGAAATGGTTCTAAACATATACTGAGTGGTTTTTACGAATGTCCTAGACTTAGGCTTAGTTATAAGTATTCACATTGGTGTTAGCGCATGGGCTAAGCCTGAGATAAATGGAGCGAAAATTGCGAAGCGAACGGAGCAATTTTGCCCCATTTATGCCTTAAGCTTAGCCCATGTATGATACTAATCTGAATTCTAAAGCAATCCCAGATACCTGCCTGATCGGTAGGTACTAATACAAAAAGTCATTAATAAAGCTTCCTCTAACATCGAAATCCAGTTTTTGTTAATTGGTGAAGACGCTTGGATTTTGAGTCGAGAGGTCCACACTGTTCGAATCCGTCGATCAGCAGCAGCTATCTAAAAATGTCACCGATGGAATCAGCGCATCCAAAGCCCTAGGATAAACGGGACCAAACGCTTCTGCATACGCTTACTGAACCGTACACACAAAAGGTAGGTATCAGCCAGACGTAAGTATACTGAACTGAACTGAAATAACTTATTGCAAAAACATGACATCTGCGAAAGATCCAAGAGAATAATTAAACGTACAGTCAATACAGCAAAAATGTACAGCAAACGGCGACGAGCGAGTCATAAAAATGACAGTTTTTTATAGATTAGACGCGTGAAAAAAAATTTTGAAATTAGAAAAAACATTAAGGTGCACAGGCGCACGGCATCTCACAAGAAAGACGGCGAGGGAGAGAAGCGACGCGACCACATATAGGCGTGGGGATGGGGGAAATTTGGGGGTGTGCTGGTGTGCTGTACATCCGGCATTCGTGTAGCAGGTTCATATAGGTAGTAAGAATGGTCATATTGTAAAGGCGTATGTATGCAATTCGTAGCATCCGATGAAGCGGAAGAAAGTCGCTGCCAATCCGATTCGAAAAGTGGACCTCATGCTCCAAAGTCCAGTACCATAACCAATCGAATAACACTAGTTTATTTCGATAAAGAATGCAAGGTTTCGTAATGTTTTGCATTGGTTTACCTTCTTATTAGGCTTAGGCTTAGTATCATAGACCGACCAAAATGTTGATGTCTGCGTTTCAAATAAGCCTGAGTAATGGGATGCGTCGCGAGCCGTATCCCGTTACTTAGGCTTATTTTAAACGCTGGCACCAACATTTTAGTCAGTCACATGAATCTACAGAAACAATCCGAGCACTGCCTTGTTTGTTTTCGACTTGACTCGATTCGAACCACTTACGTGGCAGCTTTCACCGAATACTACTTGCTGTATACGTACTTATACCGTGCATCCGCCAGAACGCCGAATACCCTCCCCTCTAGACTTCAATTTTTGAATTTTTTTGTTTTTTCCGCAATTTTTTATGCTTATGGATAGTCCTCGATGAGAAACGTTGCAAAATGGTGTATTTTAGCCATGCGATCATTTTTAAGACCATACGGGCGCGACCCTACTCCAGTTTCTTGTCGTAATTAATCATCGAGTCGCCGTTTGGTGCTTTGTTTTGCTTTCCGCACTGCGCTTTCTATTTGACTACAGTAAAAAACTTATAATGGAACTTGTAAGTATTTGTTCAGCCTGCTTATTGATTAAAACAAAAAAGATTCTTACAGTCTGTTTCACTTTGATTTTCATTTTCTCTTATTGCGCAAGATGTCGGCTACAGATTTCCTTCAGCAATGCTACTTATCCATGTTATCTATTACATACGTTTCGGTAACTCGATACTTCGAGATGCTGCATAATAACTTTTATCGTATGGGTCATTCCATGTCAAGTGGTCCAGAGCTCCCTACTCGACCGTCTCAGATTCTGCTAAAATTTTGTATGTATGTGTGGCAGTCGCCCGTCAATCCTCTGCCGTTACCTGATATGCTAATTATGCATATATTAATTTTTGACAAATTTCCTAAAATTGAACCCAATTAATACTTAAGTAGTTAATACTTTTTCTTATAAATTAACCTAATATTTTCCTTATACAAAATATCTTGCATTATTTCTTAAACGTGTATTATTCCAATGTTCATTGTATAATTATAGCGTATGATACATGGTTAATGCTCTAACGCTGTTTACAAAGTTATAATAGTACACAGTTGCGCAGGTTTAGCCGATGTATCTTCATGCAAATAGATTTTCAATATCTGTCACAAAATTGCGTCCATTTAAGGCGTTCCTTTTTCATTTTCCCATCCTATGTAAATTTGAACAAAAATATATTTGGCGTCTCTTTTTTCTCTTCCTGTCTTGTCGTTGTTCATTGGTATCTATGTTCTGATCCGGCGTCGCGTCTGCAATATCCGTTGTATTACGCTTATATCGATTAATTCAATACAGGACCGTTCATTTTTGCTGAGTGCCATTCATGCCTTGTCCACATTATTTTCAAGTTAGCCTGCCGCTAGGTTAACTTTTATTGTTAGTGTTAGTTGTTCCTTTACGTATTACAATTAATTCTTTTAAAATTTTTCACATGCAATTCATTATATGGCCGATATTTTCTCAATATTTCAAATCATTTCTCAATTAATTATCAGAGTAACCACTTAATGATTTATCGAAATTATACAAAGATTAATAATTTAAATTATTAATCTGGACGGCCCTCCAAACAGTAAGTAAGTACAAATCTTTAACTTTATAGAAAGTTTATATAGTTAGGCTTAAGATAAGCCAAGAATTAGCTTAACCATAACTTATTTTGGAGCCAAATGAGCTGATACCTCAAGTCGAACTCTAGACCTGTTTTCTAGTCTAAATTTTGTGCTCCTACTCATAATAGTTCAATAAGTAGGTAAGTACATATCTAGTCTTAAGGTACAAAAACAAATAGTCATTAAACTTTTCAATAAATCAAATTTTATCTTTTTCTCCCTTTTCTCTTGCGGACTGATAGGTCTCCATCCCTACCAAAAATGGAGTCACATCGTCACATATGCACCCTATGGTCTCAAACGAGCAACTGTGAAATTTTTTTCATAACTTCAGAAATTCAAGCAGGTAGAGCATAGGTGGGCAGCAGCGAAATTCTGGGGGTGAAAAAATTTCTGGGGGGGGGGGTTAAAAAATTTTCAAAGGTGAAAAATGGTCTTAAAAGTGGTCGTATGGCAAAAAACACCATTTTTCGACGTTTCTCATCAAGCTTTATCCAATGGCATCAAAAAATTGCTAAAAAAGCAAAAAAAAATTTCTGGGGGGGGTTATTTCGATTTCTGGGGGGGGGTATTTCAACTTCTGGGGGAGTGTATACTCCCCTACGCCCATGTGTGAGGTAGAGCCCAAAACCTAAACCCTACTCTGTATTGATTGCACGAAAACCCTACAAATCGGCTAATTTGAAACTGTATTGTAGGCGAACTAGACCTTTTTAACCGTTGAAAACTTGTAATCGTAGACAACTTTCCGCCCTCTTTCGAACTGAAGTAAAACTATTTCTCAGCGATTTTCTCTCTTGTTGTTATTATTGAGTAGAGTTGCCGTCAAAAATTGACTTTTCAAAATTGTATCAAAGTTTATCCATTTTTTCTCCCGAACGAGAAATAGGTTTATCCTGCTATTGGATGTATAAAACAAGCATAGTTTGCTCCGTCTTAAAACCAAATATCAGATTATAAAATACGCATAGCATAAAGATATAATCGACCAAACTTTTCAAAAATCCAAAATATGCTAATTTTTAAATTTTTCAGCTTCATTTTTCTCAGAAATTTTTCTTTTTTCTACCGTTGAAAAGAGCAACTTTTTCTCTACCAAAATCACTTTGAATTGGCGTGGGTTCTCAAACAATCGCTTCATAAAAGGGCTGCAAGGTACATACATATATGTATAGTCTGTTTCATTTATTCGAGAGCTTTTTAGTTAATTTTTTCAAGGGCTACAGTAAGCGAAACAAGACGATTTCCTGTAATTGGGCAAATCAGTTTAGTGAGGGCGAGTGGCTGGAACTCATCAATTTTTAATGCATTAATCCATCCATATAAATTCAATTTAGACATTTAAACAGTGCTGGGACTTACTACAGTAAGTGCGCTAAATAAAAAGCTATCGGCTGGAATCGAACCCGGGTTGCCTCGACTACAAGCAAACGTTTTACCACTAAGCTATGCGGGAATTCGCGGCGTTTAACATCTTAGTCTATTGTGTTTAAAGTGTCAACTAAGGATGAGCTGAATGCGCGATTTTATCAGTAAGTTGATTGATCTGCTAGAAGACGAGAATATATTATGCCGTAAAAAAATATAATTGAAAAACCCTTCTTTGCTACGTAGCTACAGTGAGATCTAGCGACCAACAGTAAATAAGAAAGATGAGGTTACTGTAGCCTCCGAAAACACTTACTGAAAAAGCTCTCATATAAATGAAACAGACTATAAGTGCGGTGCACATGTACACACTCATCGAACTCATGCGTTATTTCCCGACAGCTCGTTTCGCTGTTCGGATGTGCTTTACCGTCAGCTCGTTTCGCTCTGCGGATGTGCTTTCCCGTCAGCTCGTTTTCGCTGTTCGGGTGTGCTTTCCCAGCAACTCGTTTCGCTGTTATGGATGTACTTTCCCGTCATCTCGTTTCGCTGTTCAGATGTGCTTTAGCAGCTCGTTTCGCTGTTATGGATGTGCTTTCCTGTCAGCTCGTTTTGCTGCTCGGACGTGCTATTTATAGCTTTTGCGCTTCTTTGCGCTTTAAACCGTCGAGATGACGCTTCATCTTCGGCTTAAACAGCGCAAATTTTTAGAAAATTGAGCACTGTTCGGCTCGAGGAAGCGGCCGAACACTGCGCAGTGGCTGATCTTCGGATCTGCCCAGTTTTTAGGCTTCTCAATTACAAATACATACTACATATTGGCCTGAAATGTTATATGCATGTACATACATACCTACCTTACCTATGTACATTCGTACGTCGCTTGCCGTTTATACAGGATGGCCCATGAAAAAAGGCTCTATTTTTTAAAACGTCATAACATCGGCTGATCTTACAATAAAATTTTAGGACCAGCAGCATTAGATAGGTGAACATATCTTTATTTTATCAACGTTAAAAATTTTGGCCAGCTTTTAGCGGTACCTGCAATACGGCAATTTGTATACACCTCACTGTATAAACCCTATGGTTTCCACATTGTATTACATTACTGTGTATGTTGGTACCTTTTTTGACATTTTTACAATATATCCTGTCACAAAAATTAATAAGCAGATTTTTAAATCTCCAGAATAGATGCGCGTCCTAGCGAGTGCAAAAATTTCAGGATATCGTCAAAAGAGGGTGCAAATTGATGGCAGGACCAATGACGCTATTGGCGTTCAAAATTATTAAAGTAGGGTGAAACAAATTGCCTTAGCGCTCGGAGCACTGAAGCTTGACAAAAATTTTTTACACATTTTGAAAGAAGAGAATTTTATCTATCGAATGCAGCCAGTTTGAAGCTTTGAAGTTTACATGAGCCGAAGTTATGACCTGTCGAATCGGAATATAGCCTTGTTTGGGCCACCCTGGAGTGGCCCATAAAAAAGGCTACATTTTGATTCGATAGGTCATAACCTTGGCTCATTTGGACATAAAACTTTAGGACCAGCTACACCATATAGACAAACATGTCTTTGTTTAAACCGCGTTAAACATTTTGGCCAGCTGCCAGCGGTTGGTGCACTACGGCTATTTGTTTACACCTCACTTTGATATTGTTCCAACCCCCAGAGTTTCTGCATTGATTTTTACATTGATTTTTATTTTTTACATTTCTATTTTTACATTTGTACATTGATTTCTGCATTTCTACATTTCTGCATTTCTTCATATTATTCTGTATGTATGTATCCTTTTTTGACATGTTTGACAATAAGTACGGTCACAGAAATTAAGTAGCACATTTTTTAATCCCCCAGAGTAGATACGCTTCCTACTGAGTGCAAAAACTTCAGGGTATCGTGAAAATAGGGTGCAAATTGATGGAAGGACCAATGACGCTATTGGCGTTTAAACAATATTAAAGTAGGGTGTACAACACTAATTGCCATAGCACCCGAACCATTGATATCTGGTCAAATTTTCTGCACGATACGAAAGAAGACACTTTTATCTATCTAAAGTAGTCAGTTCTAACGTCTGATGGTTCGCATCAGCCGAAGTTATGACCTGTTGAATCGGAATGTAGCCTTTTTTTATGGGCCACCCTGTACATATATGTATGTATGTACAATGTACATTGAGTACGTACACAAGTGCACTTGGGCGTGGGGGTCTGAAATCCCCCCTCCTCGAGAATCTAGCGGACCCATCAGAATTAAATTCTTTATGCTTTTTATGTGACAGTTTATTTTTGGAAGTGAAAGTTTATTGCAACAGCGAAAATACGTCATCAGAAACTTTAACAAAGAGAAAAATGTACCGTCGCGGAAAATGTAGAATACAGAATAAAATACATTAAAGCAATAATACAAATACAGCTCGTACCAAGAAGAAACATTGCTGTGCAAGGTCATAAAGGCAGTGCTCTTACTTATGACTAAGGTTTATTCTCCATAGTTAATTTTTAGATTTTTCCAATTTTAGCCTAAACACATTACTACTGGAAGCGTTTACCACAGATTCAGGGAGCATGTTCCAAACATTTATTATTCTGTGACTGGAAAAATATTTCTTCAAATTTAGATTTTAGAGCAGTGACTTTTAATTTTAATGTGTTGGTGGATCTAGCATTGTTGTCTGATAATGTGAAGAAGTCATTTACATTAACATCAACTGCTGAATGAAACATTTTATATAGGTACCATAGTTAAGTTGTGCAAAAAACTTCTATTTTCTAGAGATTCTAGATTTAATACATGAAGTCGATCCTGATAAGACATGATGTTTGGATATAAGAAAATCTGTTTGCCGAGCGAATTCCATGCGCTATGAAAGACAGATTAAATGTGAACTCATACATACATACATTGTAGGTGGGTAGGTACGTAGGTACGTATTTATACATATCTATGTACATATATGTAGGTACTTAATTAAATAGGTAGGTATACCTATAATCCGTTTCATTTAGCTTTGCCGTTTTTGAAAAATTTAAAGTGCTTACAAAAGTGGTTTAAACTAGCACAGTAGTTGTGATATTCTACATTATATTGATTTATGGGGAGACATTTGTCGTTGTAAAGTCGCATGACTATACCAACATTGCAGACCACTTTTGTAGCCTTGCGGATTAAATTCAAGAAAAAACCTCAAGGTTAAATGAAACAGACTAGACTGTACATACCTATAGGTAGCCGTGTCGCCTTTGCCTAATTCATACCCCCAGAATGTAGTCGCCCTGCTTTCTAAATTTTATTACGTTGCTTGGGTCTATGTACATATTTATGTATGTATGGCATGCACGTGGGGGAGGGAGCTGGAGGGCTGGATTTTCTCGAGAGAAAGAAAGAAATAGCATGATAAGCATAGGTAACTACACATCGAGCCAGGAGAAACGGGAGAAACGGCGAAACCATGATAAGCATAGGTAACGTAATAATCTGAGCCTGGAGAAACGGAGAAGCAGAAACTATAATAAGCAAGTAGTAACCAAACCCGGAGCCACTCGAGAAACGGGAGAAAAAGGCAAAACCATAATGTTTTGAACCAAACCGGTTAGTGTGAGAACGGGAAATATAGCTCATGATATTATGTAACCTCATGCTCGAGCCTGAGAAAACGTGGAGAAACGTATAAACCATGATAAGCAGCAACCACACGGAGCCTGGGAGAAACGGCGAAACTATGATGTGTTTAATAGTAACCAAACCCGAGCCTGGGGAGAAACGGGGAAACGGCGAGACTTTGATAAGTGGTAAACTGAGCACTCGGAGTTGTGGGGTGAGAACGGGGAGAAACGGTGAAATCCATGATAAGTAAAAGTACCACACACGGGGAGCCTGTGAGAAACGGTTAAGGAATTATGATAAGTAAAGGTAACCACACGCGGAGTTTTCCGAGAAAAGGCGAAACCATTGAGGAGAAACGCCCCGATGGAGAAACGTTTTCCCAACGGGGTAAATTTCGATGGGAGAAACGTTTTCCCACCTCGGGGGAACACTAAGTAGGATTTACGGGTTGG
>JAVLUZ010000142.1:8955826-9057419 GCA_036768485.1 Mermis nigrescens | reverse complement strand
AAAAAAGGGAATATACTTGGGATTGTGAATTATCGAGGATGTAAAAGGAGGGGACTAGGAAAAATCTCCCTATGTTATATGCCAAAAATCGCAAAATATGTTAAAAATCAGACTTTCTCTAAACAATGCAAAAAATCGAAGTATATTCTGCGGTCTCTGAAAAAACGTATTATTTTAAAATAATTTTCTCTGATTGACATAATATCTTAAAAGCATATTACGTAATGCAACTTTTTGCAGACTCCATTCAACTTTGAGTTGCTTAATAATGTGACTGAAAGTGAAATGCTGTTAACAAATCATAATTAAGTTGTTCGTATTTCATTATTACTAAGCATGTCACTTAGCAGATACAGCCATTCTAAGTGTCAAAGTGCAAGCAATATTCAAATTACCAAAAAATTGATTGAAAAAAGCAGCGAATTAGCAATGCAGTAGCTAAGCGAATTGAATGAAATAGTACATATTGATGCATTCAAGACAATCGATGATATTGTTGGTTCAAAGCAGTAGGAAACACGGAAGCTGACGTGCAACAGACCTTATGTAGATACTCTGTTACACATGTCTACAACAATTGTTTACTAAACTTTTACATTTTTCAAAGGCCGCAGAATATACTTCGATTTTTTGCATTGTTTAGAGAAAGTCTGATTTTTAACATATTTTGCGATTTTTGGCATATAACATAGGGAGATTTTTCCTAGTCCCCTCCTTTTACATCCTCGATAATTCACAATCCGAAGTATATTCCCCTTTTTGTTCCATCGGAGCATTTTTCTTTGCTAGTACCCTACTTTTAATTAGCAAGATTTGGAAATACAATACTAGATTCCATTTACTGTGCGGTTCTTCTAATAATTGAATGGTTTAAACTTTACAAAGCTACTAGTTGTAGAAGAAACAAACATTCTGATTAGTAATTCTTATGTTATGTAGAACATCCTGTAAAGAAATATGCTTCCAAAACTTTCTAGAGCTAAACTTAATTTACATTTTAACCTTTACACAAGAGTGTAAAGAATTTTAGTGGGATTAATAATTTCGATATTGCTCTGATATAACGATCAGCATTTATTAAGAAATGAAACCTCTATAATGTTCTAAGGACAAATTAACATTAGGTGTTAATCACTTTACACTACTCTTCATGCGCCCCTAGCAGACGTATCACATCTGTTTCCATATATATTTTACGACTTTAGGAAAAAATAAGTTACCGTGAGGCTCTAGAATGAAGCTTATTATATAGTGTAAACTTTACACTAGCAACGAGTGTAAGGAAGATTTTAGTCGGATTTGTAAATTCGATGTTACTCGGATATTACGATCAACATTCATGAAAAAATTACGTCTCCATAACGGTTTAATGACAAATAGACACAGATGTAAACCACTTTACATCACTGTTGAGTGTAAACAAACGCGCCCAGCTGACGTCCCTTATTTGATTCCATGTAAATTTTCAGATTTCGGCAAAAAATTTAGGTTTTTGCAAAGCTCTAGAACGAAGATAAACCACTTTACATCACTGTTGAGTGTAAACAAACGCGCCCAGCTGACGTCCCTTATTTGATTACATGTAAATTTTCAGATTTCGGCAAAAAATTCAGGTTTTCGCAAAGCTCTAGAACGAAGATTAATTAGCAGTGTAAACTTTACACAGTTGCCTAGTGTAAAGAGGACTTTATTCCGATTTGTAAATCTGATATTACTCGGATATTATTATCAACATTTATGAAAAAATTGCATGTCTACAATGGTCTGAGGACAAATAAACAATGAGTGTAAACTACTTCACATCACTGTTGGATGTAAACAAACGCGCCTACGTGACGTCTCACATTTGATTCTTTGAAAATTTCTAGACTCCAGGAAAAAATTACGTTTCTGGAATGCTCAAAAACGAAGATAAATACATTTGTAGTGTAAACTTCATGTAAACACCTAGTGTAAAGAAGATTTTGGTCAGATTCGTAATTTTGATATTGTTCCGATATTACGATTAATATTTATGAAAAAAATTTAGTCTCCATAATGTTCTATGGGCAAACTAAGAATAGGTGTAAACCACTTTACAACACTGTAGAGTGTAAACATATGCGCCAGACTGGCATATCAAATTTGGTTTCTGGTCCATTTCTAGACTTGATAATCGTGTCCCTGACTCATAACCGGAGAAGCTGGCAGAAAAAACAAGACAAAAACGCATTTTAAACACCAAATTTTTGACTTTACACTCGCTAAATATTAATGTATGGACAATTTGCTTTGACATGCACCCGATATGAAGCACTTTATTTTTATTCTATTGGACTTATTCCGACTTCTGGACGGAGAAAGTGGCGAACAAAAAACGCAACAAAAACGTATTTTCCATCATTTAGAACACTGTAAACTTTAAAATTCCGTACCGAACTCCCCATTGAGTTTAAAGAAATTCGGTTTGGTACAATTTGTAGCTTTTAAATCGTAGTACATTCCTGTGCGCCAAAATTCTCTTGCAAAAATTATTTGGTAGATTTATTAATCAAAATTCGGAAAAAACGTGTTTTTTCGCCCATTTTTTACCTCTGATTTCGAACTTTACACCCCCATAAATAACTCAATATTGCGTTTTTTTAAATGCGGTTTGCTGCGATGTGTAGCCCCTGAGAGGCACTTTATTACTGCTGTATTCAATTTACCCTGACTCATAAGCGGGAAAATTTGGCAGAGAAATCTTAGTTAAAATCCGTTTTTTTACACCATCCATTAGAGAGTAAACTTTAAATCCCAGGATCTAACTCACCATAGAGCATAGAAGACTTTGCTTATATGCAGAATGTAGCCCTTGATCCGCTCTACATTTCTGTCAGAAAACATTCTAAAAAACTAATAACCGGAGTTAGTATCGGACATAAGCAGGTTGAAAACTCGACCAAAAAGTGCTTTTTCACCCCCAGATTTTCGCACTCTTTACACTGCCATTCGATAACTAATGCGAATTTCAAAAAACAAAAAAAGCACCATCTGTAGACTTCATCCCTCTATTATCCTATGTTGTTCAATTCTTCAAGTCATCAATACTCAGTTGTCCACATGTCGCAGTAAAAAGGTCCCAAAATTTGTCCTATGTTATAACGTTACACAAAAACTTTACACCTTCTTTACACAGTCAGTTTTGAGTTTCAAGAAAAACAAAAAAACACAGGCAGCGAATTTTTTTATTATCTTTCTTTTTAAAAAAACCGCACCTTCCAGAAGTGTCCCGTTATAGCTGTAGGGGGTGCACAGGTGTTAGGGGTACCCAAGTATATTATAGGTACGGCGTTACTCTAGCGCTACCTAAGATCCTACTCGTTAGATGCAAAAACCTTCAAAAATCACGAAAACAGTAAAATGGAATTCAAAGTAGAAAAGAATGCGAATAACACAAACACGGTTTAGAGCATAAATAGGTTATTATTACATTTTTCGACCGTAGTATAAGTTGTAAGCATACATGATCTAGAAGGTCTGGGGAGTTTTCACCTCCCCAGAAAAATTTTAACTCCCCCACCCAGAAATTTTTTTAACCCCTCTCTCAGAATTACCGATTCTTCGTATCGAAATTTTGCTAAAAATTCGTAGAAAAGCTATTTTTTAACCGTTTTTAGCTATCTATTGAATCAAAATTGTCCAATTTTTGTCGCTTCGCGCCATAAACAAACGTTTTGACATGAGTATATGGAATCGCCTAAAAACGATGTTTTTAACGCGTACCCAATATTTCCAGGCCGAAAAAGACACTTTAAAATTTCACCCCCTCCCCCGAATTCCCATGCTGTGCCTGTCTGCTTGGGAGTACCTGGTATGTGCACATGCCAAAGGCACCAACGACGATCGCAGCCCACAGAGCAGCCTTTTTCCACGTTTGAGCGCTGGCCATGATAGCCAGACCGTGTATTGTGCTGGACCTCAAGAATGTATTATTGTGGACTCGCGCCAAAAAAGTCGTTTCCACACGGTTATCTATTACCGAAAATTTCTTCGCTGCTGCAGTGTATGTAACACTTGCACGTCTTTTTGCATCCAATTTCATTTTTTTTGAATACAATATGCAAAAAATATGGTTTACGAGTATGTAATGGCGATGAAACTATTAACGTTGCCTGTTGTACCGCTTCGTATAGTTGTATTCCGAAATGTCACTTCCATTTATTCTATTTAACCATCATTTAAAATCTCGTCTGGAAATACAGCGTGTGACACTGAGGAATACGCATTTGGACAGATGCAGCTTCGAAAAAAGGAGGTAAGTAAAATCGCCAAGAAGGTTACTAAAAAATATAATTCTGGGGTATATAGTAAGTTGCGGTGGTTTTAAACTTCTAGTGTGCGAACCCCCACACCCCCACGCACCTACATGTGTTTCTGCCTTCCCTTTGATTTCGCCAAACAATAAAC
The DNA here is from genome assembly GCA_036768485.1 of Mermis nigrescens. Classification (NCBI taxonomy): domain Eukaryota; kingdom Metazoa; phylum Nematoda; class Enoplea; order Mermithida; family Mermithidae; genus Mermis; species Mermis nigrescens. The sequence goes on along the minus strand of JAVLUZ010000142.1, from coordinate 9,052,991 downwards.
GAGTCAGAGCCATAGGTGGGCAGCACCGACTATTCTGGGGGAGGGTAAAAAAATTTCTGGGGGGGGGGTGAAAAAAATTTTCAAAGGTCAAAAAATGATCTTAAAAGTGGTCGTATGGCGGAAAAAACCATTTTTCGACGTTTCTCATTGAGCACTATCCAATGGCATCAAAAAATCACTAAAAAAGCAAAAAAATTTCAAATTTTGAATTCTGTAGGGGTGTTTTGATTTCTGGGGGGAATTTCAACTTCTATGGGGTGCATACCCCCAAACCCCATACGCCCACGTGTGGTCAGAGCACAATAATTGAATAAAAGACACGTTTGCACAAAGTTGTTCGTGTTCCTATCAAACGAGCTATATCAGGCAACATCTGGAAGTACAGGACTTTGATGGACATTGAAGACTTAAGACAGAGTTCAATTTGAAATTCTCCATTCGAGTATTATACAATTTTACTTTAGCAAAACGAACAGTTTCCGTTTACCTTACCCTCATACTCCGGACATTCAGTGATTGAAAGATGATCGAAAACGCTCCATGCAGGGAGCGATTTAGGGAGGGGCGGGGCACCTCCTCCCATTGGATCAACGTAGTTGGCCAGATTAGGAATGGAATGTAATTTGCAATGATTTTTGGTCGTCAGTGATCATCAATTTTCAAATGTTTTACGCTCGCTCTGCATCGGGACATACCGAGTGCAATCCGATTCCTGCCGCTTGGCTTTTTTCCTGTCAAAACTAGCCCAGTGGCCAAAATAAAAGGTTCAAATAACGTGTTCGACTATCCAACCAGATGGCGAGAGATGTAGATGAAAAGACAGGCCTTAGGCCGATGGGCTGAATTTTCAATTCTTCGAATCATCATAAAGTGTCCAGAAAATTTTAAAAATTTTTATTTTACAAAATTTTACATAATGCATGTATATGTAGGTGCTCTGAAAATTACTCCAAAAATTATGCAAAAAACGAATTTTTTAACTGAGAAAAATGTTTGTCATGCCTCCACTCCTGGTATCTTCTAAACCATTAAAAATTTTCAAAATACTGTGCTATACACGCTACAGTTCATTTTACTGCCTTCAAACTCGTTCAAGTTCAGAGAAAATCTGGAAATTCGGGGCAGTTCTGAACCGGAAAAAACTTTTACTTTTGAATCAATCAAAAATGTTATCCCTTTAAGTGAATTTTGGATGCCAACGTTACAAAAGGAATTAATAATAACGAAAATGAACGATTATTTAAGCTAATTTAAAACAGAAAATCCAAGTGGCAATTGAGCTTTTTAATTTTTTCAAAAAATGCGCGAGCTGACATTAAATTAGGAATGAAATTCGATAAAAGACGTTTAAAAATGCACGAGCAAACGTTGCGATACGCAGTTTTCATTCGCTAATTTTGTGAATATTCACAAGGGATTTTCTCCAATACAGCTCTGAAATGAACGAAATAAAAAATGCAAGTAGATTGAGGTATTGCTCAACTTGACCGCGAACTTGCCAACGCGTGCAAGAATCGCTGAAAATGTAATATAGATTTAACTATAATAGCTAATTAATGTAATAGGTAGGATCGATTCGAGTGAGCCCATTTGTTAAACACGATCTAACTATTACGCCACCAATCAAATGAATAAATATAATTGATGATCACATATTTCTATTGTCATAGTACCTATATGTGCGATTGAATTTGTAGCAGAGGTGCTTACTACACACAAAGCAAAGATGCATCTCTTAAATATAAGCTTCTATTTACCGTGAGCTAAGAGGGTTTAGCTAATCAGTTTATCAGAATTTTTCTGATCTTTCTTAAGTCTGTGTCTATAACTTGGTCTAGCCTAACCTTATCTCCACTTACGTCGTTTATGGTTTAATTTTATGAGACATTTAGCAGTAAGAAACGAGGCATAAAGCACATTTGCAATATCACAAGAATTTTAGATGAGGAAATAGAAGAAAACTAATTGGTCAATTCCTTCATCACTGCTGGTTGTGTTTAATACAACAGAAATCTACTTTGTCCTCTTTTTGCATGGATGTTTACGTATTATAATAATTTTTTAGTTAGACCTAATTCTTTAAAAAATAATTTACATAAAAAATAACATAACAGATTTAGAAATAGCATATAAACCTAATGGAATGGAACAAATAATTGCCACAACAGGTGTAGTTTAATATACACTGAACGGCGTTTTGGCATGGTACCTATCCTTGGACCGTGTAAACATCACTGTAAATCATAGGCGTAGCCAGGGGGGAGCATTGGGGGCACATGCGTCTTGCCCCCGAAATTTTTTCAGAAATATTGTTGATTTTTATGTTGCAATAATGTGTGTCCAGAAAACTGAGTTCAAAAAAGGCAAAAACGTCAAAATTTTCCGTCGCTTCGCGCCGAGTCATTATTATTTATTGTTATATAGATCTAATGAATTAAAAGCTTGAATCAGCTAAAATAATCCAGCACTTCACATCACTTTAGTATTTTAATGCACTATTTGTTCGTTGATTGAAACTGCGCATACTTGTTGAGCATAGTAAAGAGTGCGAAAATGATTAAGTACCAGTTTGTCTATTCTTCGCTTTGTTTGTCTTTCTTTGCAAGGACACATAATCCTATTTTAAATGAAAGAAATGACCAAATTTTCTTATGTTTTTGCGCATTTCCTGTTTTCTGAACTGCATCTTGTTAATAGAAGGCCACGAATGGGCCTGAAAACGGTAAGAAAAAAATTTTCATTGATACATTTTTTCTATATCTTATTGGCAGCGACTCGTTGCTGCGCTATGTAATTAGCAGAGGTCAAAAACGCATTTCAGCTCAGAAGTTTTTGCAATGTAGAAGTTCATCAGTTTCAAGTGTTTTTAGGCTTAGCTTGGATTCAGAACCGAGATTTGACCGATGATGCGAAAATATTAACGTTACTATTTGACATTAAAATGTTTTTTACTAAGATTTTCCGGGACTCTGCCCCTGGACCCCGCTGGAGAACGCTTGAGCGCGCCATCCCAGACCCCCACAACCGTAAAATCTCGTTGTACATGTGCAACGAGATTTTAGGGAGAACAAGCTAGGTAAAAGAGTTAGGAATTTCTAAAAATTTCCGCCGTTTCGCGCCGGCATTAATTTGTCTTTTTTGTATGATTTAAGCGGTGTAAATTGAGTTTAAAGTGCGAAAAGGTCAATATTTTGCGGCGCATAGCGCCGCCAGTTACTGTTCTTTCTTTTTGTAAAGCTCTCAAAATTGCGTTTAAAAGTCTGAATCACTCAAAATATGCTTTCAGACAAAGTTAGTAATTTGCAGTTTTCTTGTTAGAAGCTTGAACTGTCAAAATTGTTTTGTACAAATTTGATAATTTTCTGCTCTATCAGACTATTAGTATTCACAGAGCTACAAAATAGTGTAAGAGGCGATTTAAATTTCTCGGCACTTCTGTGCCACTTATAATTTCGAAATGATTGTCAATAGAAGAGCCGTAAATTCTACATGAAAACGGTAAGATATTCCAAAAATTTTCGGCACTTCGAGCCGCTTTACACTTTTTGTATTTTTGGTCGTCAGAAACCCATAAATTAGCTGGGCTACATCAGAGTTTGTTGTATTCAGCAAAGATTTTCCCCGATGTACAAAGACTTTTTCGGGACCGTCTTTGTACAGGTACAAAGATTTTTGGGAAGACTAAAATTGCAAAAAAGGTCTAAAATTCGTAAAATTTTCGGCGCTTCGCGCGTAAATGAGTAATTGTGTATTCTATATATCTTTATACTGGCAGAAGTTGCATTTCAAAAGGAAAAATGTCAAATTTTTCGGCGCTTCGCGCCGTTTCAAGTCGATTATTAGTGATTTTTGCTCTTAGAGACCCAGAAATCAGCTAAAATATACTACCAAAAGTCGAACAACTGTTTTTACCACCCTAAAATCGCTACCGTACCATATTATAGTACTCAAAAATTTGTGTCTACAAAATGTACAAAGACTTTTGGGGTACCATCTTCGTACATGTACAAACGGACCTTGTACAAAAAAAACCACTGGGCTACACTACTAAAGGTCGAAAAACTCAGTTTTACTATACATAGCGTTACTAGCATTCAATGCAAAAGTAGTCTTAAAAAATTTTTGTTCATGCCCCCCGAACCAAAATCCTGGCTACGCCCCTGCTGTAAATGGAGGATCAAACCTCTTAACTTGATGGTATATTGTCTGTCAATATTAGCGCAAAGTGAGCGTGCCTGACTGAACGCTAATATCACGCAAATGCATTTCCTGGAAAGCGGTGCGGGTTGAATTCGCTCATATAACAGCGAGTGTATGACGTGACCTCGCGGAGAAGTGTAGCAGAGGTACACAAAGCGAAATGAATCTCTTGAAGTTGTGGGCTTGATGTCGTTATGTCTCAGTCTACGCCCAGAAAGTAAGCTAAGCGAGTAGGGGAGGGATCTCATCCCACACACGCGATCTGTATAGTCTGTTTCAAGATAGGTATAGTCTGTTTTAAAATTCTTGAGACCCCCTTCAGTGGGAGAAATTTTGCCGGTAAACGGGGTTAGGGGTGTTCACCCTGATTGGTCCTACTTATGGAACCCCAGTTCGCCACTTTGGTCCACCCCCAGGGCGTAGAAACCCTCGACGGAACCGGGGTCAGCTTCATATATTAATAACGGGTGAACCCGTTTCCGACACCCAAAAGCTCCCTTAAATGAGAGAAATTTTCCGGAAACGGAGTTGGAGGTGTTTACACTGATTGGCCCTACTTAGGAACCCCGGTTTCGGCACTTTAGATCACTCCCAGGGCGTAGAAGACCCTCGATGGAAGCGGGTTGTACAAACATGTACGTTTCCGTTTCTTGATTTTACCCATCGTTTCCGTTTCCGTATTTTACTTTTCCCTAAAGTAATATTTTAAATAACAATGTTAAAATAAAATTGAATAAAAATTATTTAAAAAATTAAAATAGAATGATAAGTACAAAACAAATGAAAAAATGGGGTAGCGCGAAACAAGACATATGTGATATCTGCTTTAATAACTTTTGAACCGTTAAAGCTACGCCTAAGTTTTCTTGCGTGCTATAGAAAGTCACTTTTCTATGAATGTGCAAAGTTTCATTAGCTAGGCTTTCATGGCTAATTTAAAAGATGAAGTCTACTGAACGTCATTTTTGTGCAAACATCACTTGAGATTTTATCTGTAAATGTGAATGAAAGGTACAAAGAATCAATTTACTGTAAAGCAATCTTTTTTTATTTTTTGTTTTCTACGTCTTGCACCATCTTTCCTGAATTTGATCACAAAGAAAATTAAGTTAATCAATTAGATTTATGACTCATTGAAAACTCATGAGCATTTCTGCGAAAAAATGAGATAGTGTCTCTAAAATTTTCTAGCTTGCTTCACTAGCTAGCAAAAGTGTCAAGTTAATTTGATGTTTTTTTGCGACAAAATCTTAGGATTGAGGCCTAGAAAAATTGAAATCATGTATATTGCAAAATTAATTAGTTTCAATCAGTTTTATGCACTTTGTTATGATTTTTATTGCTTTATCCATTTCCCATGGAATGGTGTTTGTAAAAATTATGATCCTCGTCGATCTATTATAATTTCAGGAAGCTAAACAAATGATAATCCCGTAAAATTAATGTTTTGACTTATCTAAATTAGATTATTCAGCAAAACTTCGCAGACTTATAGCTAAATAAATTTTGTATAAATTACAAAAGACTGCAAGATCGAGCAGTTACATCAAAAAGTTCATAGATATGATGGATGTTTTTTGTTCAACCCTGTATAATAGAAATTACTGAAAATTGCACAAATACATAATACATTTTTTGAACACCGTAAAAATATTATGACCTCATTCCTCAAGTTTTTCAAGTCTTTTTGAACCTGCCAAATTGAAGGAAATGAGTATATCGACTGTCTAAGGAAATCGAAGGCTTTTGTGACTCGAAAGGCATACAAACAATATTACTAAATTTGTCTCTTCCATTAACAAATGATTTAGAAAATCTAATTACAATTTCACTAAATTAATTTATTCTTAATCAAATATATATTGAATTAAATAATAACTTAATCAATTTAGTGATTATTATACAATTCATTTGAATTGCTTAATTAATTAATTTCAATTAATTAATCTTATTTAGTTTTAGTCTTCCTCATTTTGCTGTTTTTAAGCTCATCAAAAATTCATGGCGTCCACAAATAACTAATTATTCAATGCATATGCATGCCATACACGCATTCACATATATATTTTCTTCAACTGACTGTACTATACTTTGTAAACAAATTGTTGGCGATATCGCAGAAAAATAGAGATGGATCCTATGTCTCCCGATTTTGAGTCGGCGATGAAGCCGACAAAAATCGGCGATAACGCTAGTATCGCCGACAAAGGTCAGCGATGTTGCCGATGTCGCCGACTAAAATCGGGGCACTTGTGAAGCGGGAAAAACAGTCGGATATATCGGCGATATCGCCAACTCTTACTTCTGAAGCGGGATCGACCAACGCTGGTTCATTTTCGATGAAGAATGCAAGGTATGTAGGCACCACACCTGGGCGTGGGGGGTTTGGGGTATGCACCCCCAGAAACCAAAATACCCCTCCCAGAAATCAAAATAACCCCCCCCAGAATTCAATTTTCGAACTTTTTTTCCGTTTTTTTCGCAATTTTTTGATGCCAGGATAGTGCTTGATGAGAAACGTCGAAAAATGGTGTTTTTATCGCCATACCACCATTTTTAAGGCCATTTTTTGACCTTCAAAAAATTTGCACCCCCAGAATTTTCTTGCTGCCCACGTATGGTAGGCACTCGTAATGTTTTGCATGGTTTACCTGCTTATTATAGCCTGTTTAATTTAACTCTGATGTTTTCTTTTGAATTTAATCCGCGTGAATCAGGCTACAAAAGTGGTTTAAACTTTTCATGCGGTAATACGCTTCGTCTCACCATAAATCGATATACTGCTAGAATTTCACAACTATACTATTAGCTTAAACCACTTTTGTAGGCGCTCTAAATTTATTCAAAAACCTCAAAGTTTAATGAAACGGACTAGTCCGTTTCATTTTAACTTTGAGCTTTTGCCTATAAAAGTGGTTTAAACTAATAGTATAGTTGTAATATTCTGCAGTATATCGAGTTATGTTGAGACGCTTGCTATTGCCAAAGCGCATTACTGTATCAAAAGTTTAAACCACTTTTGTAGCTGGATTCATGCGGATTAACTTCGTAAGGAAACCTCAAAGTTAAGTGAAACAAAGTATAAATACAGAGACGCCCCATGTCTACTGTAATCGATACAGAGACGCGCTAGGTATTTACCTTCGGGGCTTACTGAAGTACTTACGTACACTGCTCTCAGCGCTGGTCAGGTTGCTTGAGGCACGAGGCTCGACTCAACCCAACGACCCTCAATTCCTACGGCCTCGATCTCCTCAGTCCTAATATTGCTGACTGCTTTTCGTCGGAGGATCTCGGCAGCTACGCCCTAGAACCTAACTCTGAGTACCTACCTAAGCCCGGAATGTATCGCAAGGTCAGTTGATCTATCTCAAACCCCAACAATTCTCAAGTTGATAATTTAACTTGTTTTCTAGTCAAAAGCTCTTTCAGAAAGGTGTTGGTTCCCAATAGCACTATGAACAATGATTCCAACAACAGCGAGCTCTAAGCTGGACAGTCATCATGGATAAAAATTAAGTTAATAATTTTAACTAATTTTTGATATGAAAATGGATAAATGAATTTTGAAGAGAAAAATACAATATCAAAAATATTCACCTTTTATATACAGGCGGAATAATAGTCGTCGCCGGGGCCCAGACTCGGTTCACCCTCGATGTATGTTATCACTGGGTAAACAATGCTAAGTTTACTACACGAATGTACAAGCGACCTAGTGTCGAACGAACAAGGAACACAGACTAAACTAACAATACGTCTTACGAGCAAAAGGCCTTGTGATGGCTTACAGTAAACGCAAAATAAAGTCAAATGCGAAATGAAATATGATATCTTTTAGATAAATGTCATGTGACAGCTTATATAGGTACACAGTTAAGAACAAATATTGATAAAACTGATCTTAACATATTCTTAACCTCGTACCAGGCAAGTACCTCCTAAGTTTTTAAGATAAGAAAGATGGTATTAAATTCGAGTCTGCAGGCATAACCCAAGCTAACTCATCATCCCACAGACGGATGCTTGAATTGTTATGGAGTCCCACTCGTACGTCGGCGGGGGTTCGTGGCGTTGATGGTAAATTGAGTCGATGAACGTTTTGATATCGCCACAGTAAAAGCGTAAATACATGGGTCCCTAACGTCTACGGAATCGACGTTGGAACCGGATGTATTTGCCTTCGAGACTTACTTAGGTACTTAGGTACTTAGATCTGCTCTTAGCGCTGGCCCCGATCGCTTAGCCTGGGACTGCTTCGATCGTTGGACCCTCACAGACCTTACGGCTTCGATCCCCTCAGTCCTGATATTGCTGACCGCTTTTCGTCGGGTGATCTCAGCAGCTACGCCCTAAGCCCCTAAAAGTGTCCTACCTAAATCTCGGAATTGCCGCGGAGGTCAGTTGACCTATCTCAAAGCTCAAGTTGATTGTTTAACTTATTTTCCAAGGTTCGATTCAATCATAAATGTTTTTGGTTCCTAGTGTACGTAGCACAATGAAATTTGAAAACAACACCAACGAGCTCTATACTGATCAATCATCCTAAAGATTAAGTAATATTTTTTGACCAATTTCAGGTTTGAGAAAGAATTAAGACTTTCGAACAAAATAAGCAATCATATGGAATTTACCTATCCGTCCACTCAGAGTCCCGAAATCCTCGACGTTGGGAAGCTCCGACCTTACCCTCGGTATATCCGAAACCCTCGGGTAGGTTTTCTAATTTATTCGAACACTAAATACACGGCCTAACTGCCGGACAACAAAATAACGCAAAAGAAAAACAAAACGTACGCCACTACACAAGCGAGCAATTGCCAACGAGACTAACCACGATGGCCTCATAGGACCATTACAGTAAAAGAAACAAACGTCAAAATAGCATAATACTGGAATTCTTTTAAATCACAACGAATGTTCTAGACTACAATAAGCGGTAACGCATAAAACAATTACTATTATCATATACTTAAGTCTTTGTTACCGGACAAGTATCTAATTGTTTTTTATTATTGAAAATTGGGGAAAAAAATGGGAAGACCGAAGGCATAGCCCACAGTGCACTATCGTAGATAGCTACTAGTATTGGCTATGTGAGTGGCTACCGCGAACTGCTAAGGCAAGTTCGCCAAAACGTGTAACTCTCGTAGTTACAAAAGTTCGTATGTACTGTACCGCTCGGTGCGATAAACAGTAATCGATCCACATGAAGTTCGTGTAACTACGAGAGTAACACGGTTGGCGAACTTGTGTTAGCAGTTCGCGGCAGCCATCACATAGCCAATACTAGTAGCTATCTACGATAGTGTACTGTGGGCTATGCCTTCGGTCTTCATACTTTTTCCCCACTTTTCAATAATAAAACATTAAGATACTTGTCCGGTAACATAGAGTTAAGTGTATGATAATAGTAATGATTTCATGCATACCGCTTGTGTCAATCGAGAACATTCGATCTGAGATAAAAGTGTATCAGTATTACGTTAATTTGACGTTTGTTTATTTTACTGTAATGGTCCCTTGGAGGCCAGTGTAGTCAGGGTTGTTGGCAGTCTTGTTGGCCATCGCACGATTGTATAGTTGCGTACGTTTCGTTTTTCTTTTGCTTATTTTTGTTGTCCGGCTGTAGGCCGCGTATTCAGCATTTGGAATAAATTGAAGAAAACCTACCCAGGGGTTTTTGGATATACCGAGGGTTAGGTCTGAAATTCCCATGTCGAGGATTTCGACTCATCTGAGTGGACGGATAGGTAAATTCTATATGATTGCTTATTTTATTCGAAAGCTTTAATTCTTTTCTCAAACCCAAAATTGACCAAAAACATTATTTAATCTTTAAGGATGATTGATCAGTATAGAAGCTTCGTTGTTGTTGTTTTCATGGTCTAATGTGCTACACATATTAGGGACCAAAAACATTTCGGATCAAGCCTAACCAGAAAATAAGTTAAATAATCAACTTGAGGTTTGAGATAGGTCAAGTGACCTCTGCGGCAAATTCCGAGATTAGGTAGGTAGCCTTAGGTCTTAGGGCGTAGCTGCTGAGATCACCCAACGAAAAGCGGCCAGCAATATTAGGGCTGAGGGGATCGAGGCCGTAAGTTCTGTGAGGGTCCAAGGATCGAAGCGATCCCAGGCTAAGCGATCGGAATCGAAGCTAAACGACCAGTTGGTCGAAATTGCCCAAGTGCATTTCGACCGGGTGTACGCAGCACATCTGCATTACGCGTCTACGACTGAAACACCTTCGCGTCCCTTAGTTTGGACTACAATCGCACAACCTTTGACTGATGTCGATCGTGCGCCCGCACCTCGATTTATCAGCGAAATGAGCGTTTTTAACCACCTATTTTATCCTGACCAATTTTTTGTGCGCAATCGGTTTTTCATTACAACCGGAATGATGCTGTACGAAGTTCCATTACAGTATTTGGTAGTTCACCCACGACTCGAACCACCAAGTGTGGTGATTGATGGAATCGTGCACCAGATTCTACCGGAATTTTTACCGCACCGAATGTCGCCGGCGCCAGATCATTTAGCGCCGATCTTAATAACGACGCGACAAATGGTGGATATTTTCGATACCTTCCGAGAGTTTCAATCGTTATACGATTTGGAGTATCAATTTATGACGATCTTCTCAACAATAGACGTCATGCACGCTAGAGTGCTATTGGAATTTATGGACAGAAAGTTCCACTTTTATGTGTATGCCTACGGCAATGCCGCGATATGCTGGCGCATGGTGGAACAGCTACGTCGTATGTTGCGCGTAGCTTTCCTTGGCGAATCCTACACACCTTCGCCAAGCGAGGCTTTCCCGGAATTCCCGGAACTGACGAGGCGAATCAAAAGTCCAACCGTTTTGCATAACATGATTCGTCAAATTCGGTTAGCAACCGATCCGCCACTATAAGTTCCGGTTCAATTTGACCGTTTCAGAGGTCGCCAAAAATGCGTATTTTACCTTAAACACCGTATTGAAGGCGAATTGGAGAAAATTCGCAAAGAAAGACGACAGGCATCCTCGCAAGACTCTCAAGGGTCCTCGGCAAGCCTTGTTATGCCCGAGGTCGATCTATCTCTGGATGCACAAATTGAAATGCGTAGAGCACGCATGACGATCGAACAACGCGATCGTGAAAATCTTGCTTCAGAGATGCCAAGGCGTGCGACGAAATTACGCGCCGCCGGTTCTCTCGCTGAAACTTCAGACGTTCGTCATATGTTGGAAGATGAACATAAAGCTAAATTGAATAGATTCTATGATACAAAATCCGAGCATACCTTGTGTCGGTTGAAAAATTTGGAAAAGGAACGAGTCAAACGGCTTGTTCGCGCTGAAGTCACAGCAAAATTAAGAGCACGTTTAAGCCAAAGGGGATCTGGGCGGCAAGAACCGCAGTCATCCCGGCAATGATATGCACAAATGCATCATCGCTTACAATCACAAGTACAACCACAGGCACAAGTAAAACCACACATACAGACACACACACGACCGCAGACCCAACCGCGGCAGCAGCAATTTATGGAATCGCGTCAGCGTTCCGAGGCATATTCACAGGCCGATGCTGGTCATCTGTTGCGCCCGCGACAGCAGCAGCCTTATGAATATCGCCGTCAGCCACAGTCAAACCGCGGAGCTCATCAGGGCCGGTCGCAATCCCGTCAACGACCGCAATGGGATCAATTGTATCGTTCACCATTGGAGCAAGATCAATCAGCCATCAGGGTCTATCATCCACAACCTCGACCGGGTCCACTATTGCCTAAACCGTGGCCTGTTACGCAATCACAACAGCGTCCACGCGACACTTCACGTGAACAATCGTTTGGTTTTACACCGGAACAATTATTTACTCCGGTGCCACCCACACCATGTTGTTACGCGGACGACTACGAGGAAGACGACGATGATGAGGACGATGATCGACCAGTCGATCCACATCAACGCTTACGCCAACATATGTACGGGCGTAGGCAATCGCCATACCAGTATCGCGAGCGTTCGAATACGCGTCGCGAACCTGAATCGGATCGTGATTATTTTCAACGTCAACGACGTCGCGGAAAACCGCGTGGCTCGAAGGCCAATTATCAGGATCGCTATTAATCTACAAGTTCGATGTACAGAACTTTTTGGAACTCTGCGTTAGGCGTCGAATTCGACCAGCAGCTTTTTCGTCATTTTTCGTTTTTCGTCCTGATGTGGATTCCAGGACATCACGTATCGTCTATTTTCTGTGTAATTTTTCTCTTGTCATTTTTTCTTGCTGTAAATTTTCTCGGACGGTGCTCTTATTTTTCCCCGTTATCTCGCATAATTTGCCATTTTTCGTTTTTATCGTTACCTCTTGTTTTAATTCGTCAGTGTCTTTAATTTTGCTCAGCATAATTTTGCCTTATCATTCCGTGTCTTAATTTTTCTTTTTGCTCAAATAGCGGTGTTACTATTATGGTATCTTAACTCTCTAACGGACAAGGGGTTAATTCATACCCAATCTAAAAAAATTTTTCAATTCAAAATTCTTTCATTACCCGGGGACTGAAGGAGGCTAATTCGGTCAGCGAGATCGAATATTATGCTATGTTGTCCAAGACCGGAGTTCATCATTACTCGGGCAACAATATAGTTATACCTAGCGCCATTGAGAGTGTTGCTCGAGAAGTTTCCTGAGTGCGAACGAGGTCATGCGTTGACCGTTATTTGTTATCGCTATTTGTTATTTTTTTCGTTCTTTTATTTTTCGTTTTTCACGTTCGCTCAGGATGAGGCGTTGCGGACGCCAGAGTAGAGGCGTTGCGAACGCCGGAGTGCCGAGTTGTAGAAGCGTTGCAGACGCTAGTGATGATGGTTTACCCCCGAAAAAATTCTCCACTTCGTTTCTAATTTTTTTCTATACGTGGGGGAGTGTAACTACGAGAGTTACACGGTTGGCGAACTTGTGTTAGCAGTTCGCGGTAGCCATCACATAGCCAATACTAGTAGCTATCTACGATAGTGTACTGTGGGCTATGCCTTCGGTCTTCCCACTTTTTCCCTAATTTTCAATAATAAAAAACATTAAGATACTTGTCCGGTAACATAGAGTTAAGTGTATGATAATAGTAATGATTTCATGCATACCGCTTGTGTTAATCGAGAACATTCGATCTGAGATAAAAGTGTATCAGTATTACGTTAATTTGACGTTTGTTTATTTTACTGTAATGGTCCCTTGAGGCCAGTGTAGTTAGTGTTGTTGGCAGTCTTGTTGGCCATCGTACGATTGTATAGTTGCGTACGTTTCGTTTTTCTTTTGCTTATTTTTGTTGTCCGGCTGTAGGCCGTGTATTCAGCGTTTGGAATAAATTGAAGAAAACCTACCCAGGGGTTTTTGGATATACCGAGGGTTAGGTCGGAAATTCCCACGTCGAGGATTTCAACTCATCTGAGTGGACGGATAGGTAAATTCCATATGATTGCTTATTTTATTTGAAAGCTTTAATTCTTTTCTCAAACCCAAAATTGATCAAAAACATTATTTAATCTTTAAGGATGATTGATCAGTATAGAGCTCGTTGTTGTTGTTTTCATAGTTTATTGTGCTACACATATTAGGAACCAAAAACATTTCGGATCAAGCCTAACCAGAAAATAAGTTAAATAATCAACTTGAGGTTTGAGATAGGTCAACTGACCTCCGCGGCAAATTCCGAGATTAGGTAGGTAGCCTTAGGTCTTAGGGCGTAGCTGCTGAGATCACCCGACGAAAAGCGGCCAGCAATATTAGGGCTGAGGGGATCGAAGCCGTAAGGTCTGTGAGGGTCCAAGGATCGAAGCGATCCCAGGCTAAGCGATCGGGGCCAGCGCTAAGTGCAGATCTAAGTACCTACGTACCTAAGTAACTCTCGAAGGCAAATACACCCGTCCTATGTTGATTTATGTATACATAGGGCGGCCCTGTATTTACATTCGTACGGTGTAACTACCTCAGTTACAAGACTATAGTATCATGGACTGACCGAAATGTTGGTACCAGCGTTTAAAATAAGCCTGAGTAATGAGATGCAACTCGCGAAGGGCTTATTTTAAACGCTTGCACTAACATTTACAGTCTGTTTCACACAACTTCGGTCATAAATTTTAAAACTATCTACGGCAATAAGCTGACAGATTGCGATTATAGCATTGATCTGATATAAAAATATCGTAACCTTCGGCCTACTGTGGACGAAAATTCTTAGAATTTATGCACGAAGTTATGTGAAACAGACTATAGTCTGTTTCATTTGAAGCCGAGAGCTTTTTCAGTAAAACGTTTTCGGAGGTTACAGTAACCCTTTATTTCTTATTTACTGTAAGTCACTAGATCTCACTTTAGCTACGTACAAGCAAAGAAGGGTTTTTCAATAGCATTTTTGCTGCATAATTTATTCTCGTCTTCCAGCAGATCAATTAACTTACTAATAAAAATCGCGCATTCATCTTATCCTGAGTCGACACTTTAAACACAATCGACTAAGATGTCAAGAAACGCCGTGAACTCCCGCATAGCTCAGTGGTAAAACCTCTTGCTTGTAGTCGAAGCAACCCGGGTTCGATCCCAACCGATAGCTTTTTGTTTAGCGCACTACTGTAGTATGTCCCAGCACTGATTAAATGCCTAAATCAAATTTATTTGGGCGTAGTGCATTAAAAATGGAAGAATTCTAGCCATTCCCTCACTGAGCTGATCTGCCGAAGTACAGTAATTCGTCTTGTTTAGGTTACTGTAGCCCTTAAAAGAATTGACTAAAAAGCTCTCGAATAATTGAAACAGACTATATATGTAGGTCAGTCGCATGATTGTACAGAAACAATCTGAGCGCTGCCTTATTTGTTTACGACTTGACACAATTCGAGCAAGTTATAGTCTGTTTCACACAAGTTCGGGCATAAAGTTTAAAAACTATATCCGACAATAAATCCACAGATTGCGATTATAGCATTGACTTGATTTACAATTATCGTAATCCGTCGGCTTAATTTTGAGAAAATTCATAAAATTTATGACCAAAGTTATTTAAAACAGACTACAGGTGGCAGCTCTCATCGGATCCTACCTGCTGTATACTTACTTATAACGTGGCTATTTAAAAACATATGTGAACCAGCTACACCAATGCCGTGTCGACTATAGAATAAAACATGTTTATTTTTTTTATGCTGAAGTGACTCATAAGTTCTTAATATGATAAAGTTTTTCAACTTCGTCCTTTACTGTATGAATCTATGCATCGATTCGGTTCGTCGAATACTTTCCTTAGCAATTTTGCTCCGCCGTTTTTTTCTTCCACTTTTTGATCTAATGTCAACCAACATTTTAGGAAATGGAACAAATTTTTGGGCTTGGTTGGCATTTGTGAAAATTTTTGTAATGTTAAAAATGCGTTTTAGAGCGGTAAAACTTCAAAAATTTTTCGGCGCTTCGCGCCGAATTGATTTAATTCTTACTTGTTATTAATCTTTAAGCCGCGCCGCACCAATTGCAGCATTTTTGTCGACAATCTGGTCTAGAACTTCACTACGATTGAAAATCCTTATCTTCTGCACGGATTTGGTTAATTTTTGTCACGCAAAAATGCGTTTTAGAGAGGTGAAACTACAAAAATTTCGCGCCGAATTGATTGAATTCTTACTTGTTATTAATCTGTAAGCCCGCCGCGCCCATCGCAGCATTTTTGTCGACAATCTGGTCTAAAACTTAACTACGATTGAAAATTCTTATCTTCTGCACGGATTTGGTTAGTTTTTGTAATGCAAAAATGCGTTTTAGAGAGGTGAAACTACAAAAATTTTTCGGCGCTTCGCGCCGACTTCATTTATTTCTTACTTGTTATCAATGTTTAAGCCGCGCGGCGCCAATTGCAGCACTTTTATCGATAATCTGGTCCTAGAACTCCACTACGATTGAAAATCCTTACCTTCTGCACAGTTTTAGTAATGCAAAAATGCGTTTTAGAGAGCTAAAATTTCAAAATTTACTGGCGCTTCGCGCCATTTGATAAGTTATAGTTTTAATTGTCAAAAGCGACTTCAGAATTGGCTTAAATGCTTTATTGAAGGAAGGAAATTCAAGCTTCATTAGAAATAACGTATACTGATCGTGATATTTCTTGTAGAGCGCGAAATTTTTGTGCAAAAAGTGCATCAAACACCGCTATTGCATGTGTACATAGGATTTTCTACTTAAAAAACACTGATTTTTAAACCCAGGCGCTCTATTTTTAATGTTTTTAGACCTCCAAAAAAGGTGGAAAAAGGTTGGAAAAAGTGGAAAAAAATTTGGGTCGCTGGGAAAAAACGGGCTAAACTGGCGAATATGTGTACCAAACGAAAAGTTGCAAGCAGTACATCAATCGATAGAGTTTCTGAAGCTGATTTCAGTAAAAAAAATTTTCGAGTGGGTCGGCATTATTGAAGGATTTACTGTCGTTTAAAGATATCAGATTATCAAGGGGGACTATATGAAAAAACATCGGAAAATCGAAAAAAACGTAAGTTGCAAGCAGTACATCAATCGATAGAGATTGTGGAGCTGATTTAAGTTTAAAAAAATTAGGAGTGGGTCGGCATTATTGATGGAGTTACTGTCGTTTAAAGATTTCATATCACCAACGTGATAAGATATGGAAAATCTAAGTTTTTGCTTCTAATATACTTAGGCTTAGGCTTAGTATATCTGAAAAGGTGTTTTAAGCTGCTTAGGTCGAGGTCGCTCCCGCTCAGGTCATTGTATAGATGCTTAGGTCGATGTATAGATGCTTAGGTCAATGTATAGATGCTTAGGTCGATGTATAGAGATTGACACTTCAAATGGCTGTAACTCTTGACTGGAATGAGACCCACGCAAAATTTTTTTTCAAAATGATCGTCTCATCGAGGTCTACCGAATGGTGTATCATTTGATGAATTTGATTCGGTACACATATTCGCCAAATATTCCAAAAAACGGTGTTCTACTCTACTAATTCGAATGTAAAGATTAGATATTTTAAGTGGGTATCTCCGGCCATTCTCAGAGACAAGGAGAAGGTAAATAACCTTCAACCTTGGCCGAAAATGGCAAAAACACGTACAGAAGGCCTTAATGCAAGTTGTCGTCGCTGAAGAGGGGAAAAATTTTTCAGCACTTAAGGAGTCTAATCTAAGGCGAAAATTTTTCGAATTTTTACGAAATTTGATTAAATATGGTCAATTTATGTAGGTACAGTTAACACGATTATGACACCCATCCTGATCGCAGGTCATTAGTTTTTGTAAAATTGAAATTTTAATTTTTTTGAGTTTGACTCTTTCACTTTCTTCCAATATTTATAGAAAGTTTGGGCTAAACTTAAGAATATGGTACTTTCAGAAAAAGTGAAACACGAATACGGAATGCCAAAATTTTTTTGTAAAGATGATAGAACATGATAAATTGAAGCGCGGAAAGAAAATTTGGTGAAAATCTGAGCCATACTTGCAAAGTTGCAGGCAACTCTCGATTTGAGTGTTGCGTGGGACGATTAAACGACTCGATCCAAGGACTTTCCACATTTGTCAGAAATAAATAATATGGGCTGAAATAATGGAAGGAAGCATGGCAATGAAGGAGAAAAAGAAAAAAGGCGCGGAAAGCTGTTTGAAATTTTAAAAAAACTTAAAAAAATTTCATATTTTTTGCATGTTTTTTCGGTTTTACTCGATAAGATATACGAAAATCTAAGTTTTTGCTTCTATTATAGGTACTCAGGCTTAGGCTTAGTATATCTAAATGGTGTTTCAAGCTGCTTAGGTCGAGGTCGCTCCTGCTTAGGTCGATGTATTGATGCTTAGGTCGATGTATAGATGCTCAGATCGATATATGCTTAGGTCGATGTATAGATGCTTAGGTCGATGTATAGATGCTTAGGTCAGTGTATAGATGCTTAGGTCGATGCATAGATGCTTAGGTCGACGTAAATTGGGTATCTACATGTGATTCTGCATTCAGCTGTTTGAATCTTCAGATACTTAGGTCGATAAGATGCTTGTTTAGGTCGAGAAGAGGCTAATTAAAGAAACCCATAGCTTTTGTAATATTGATCATAGACGGATGAAATTTTTATTCCGCGCTTTCTTTCAACATGTTCTAAGTACTGAGCAAAAAAAATCCGCTCTTCTGAAGTTTATTTGTTAGTATTCAGAAAGTACCATATTCTTAAGTTACTCCGAAAGTTTGGGCGGAGTAGAGAATCCTGGAAAGTCTCAAATTTTCAAAAAAACATGTTTTTATGCCTTTTCAAGCAATAATCTTTTACATAGAAGTCGAAAACATTAGCGGAAAACCATGTGAGTAAAAAAAATCTTCGAAAAAAAATTTTTTTCACATCACATTTTACCTACTGTTTTTGACTTCCACATTGCCGATTACTGCTCGAAAATGGCATAAAATCACGCTCCTCACCTCATTCCCACTCATCGTCCTCCTCTTCTTCGTCAGTTGCTTCCATACGTGGTGCATGCTCAGTAGGGTTTAGCGGATTGTACAACTGCGACGCCAATTTCAGGAATTCTATGGCCGGATCCATCTTCATTTCTGCGGCATCGTTTAAAGTAGACATATTTCGCTAAATTGCCCGGTATATGCGCCTTCTTCCGTCCTGATGACGTGCACACTGCTTTCGCTGCTTGCCAGGTCGATTCAATCGCATTTGTATGTGCGCCTGTTTCCGGGTCTTTAAATGTCAGGCTGTGGTTGACCTAAATTAATTAATTCCATTAGATAACTTGTTTCAACTGTAGGTTAAAGTCGCAAGAAAGTTTCAGAAATGAGGCAAAATCGCTCGGACCGCCTGCGGATCCATGTTGGTACCAGGGGATGGACTAAGCCTAAATCAAAGATGGGGCAAAAATTGCTGCGCTCGCTTCGCTCGCTCCGCAATTTTCGCCCCATTTTGAAGTAGGCTTACTCCATCCCCTGGTACCAATATGAATGCACATAACTAAGCCTAAGCCTAAGGCGTAGGTAACAGATGGGGCGCAATTTATAACACTGAAAAATGTCAATTTTTAAAATAATATTTTTTTCAAACCTTTAAGCCAAAATCTTTAAGCTTGTGCGACCATCATCCCGCATTACTTTACCATATGTATAGGTACCTATCTGTGTATTTCTATACGCATCTCCACTAATACCGTTTACTTATCGCCTATTTCACAATAAACATCGTAAATTATTTCTGTACTCCACTGTTGTTTTTTTCCATCCTTTATTACCTACATTTTTCGTATTTGTCGTCTTCTTACATTTTGTTTTGCTTATCCATTTTGTCACATTTTCTCAAATTTTATAAAGTTTCCTTGTTCAGATATTTTTGGGTTTTTTAGTTTTCTCAAGCCTATATAAGCTGTTAATCTCTCACCTTTAAGTGATTATATCCTTCTTCATCCAGGCAATTGTACGCCCGCCAGCAGTCACTAATAATTGTTGTTCCCGGCTCCACCCACTGCTTAATTATAGGCACCAGTGTTGCTGACGTTTGTTCCTCCACCGTCACTAAAAATATTCAGCCAGTCCCTCGCTCATACCCTCCAAACACCCATTGGCCATCCACTGCGCGCCCTTTATAATACTTCCTTTTCCCGAATTTCGATTCGTCTATCTCGATTATTCGCCCCGGCCCACCAAGCTTCTCTGGCCTCTCCAATAAAGTGCATAATAACACCTCTCAACAAAATGACGACCAATCCATGAGTGTTTGCTGTGTTAATGATAATTCCAGGCCGATCACTTTCAACGACACATCTAATGTCCAGAAATGTACGAATCCTAATATTTCGAATATTGAGATTTCGATTGTTCAAAAAAAGTTCCCTTTCTGAATGTTATCCGATTTCCACAAATACGTCTCTTCTGCTTATGTTTTGTAGTTAATTTTGAACAATGCCAACGCCATCCATCTCTTGCCTCCGAGTCCTGTCCTAACTTCAGTGCCGCCCCACAATTTGTGCATGGATAATTCGATTCTCTTGGTACTAGTCCCATATCCTGAATAAATGTCAATAATTTCGCCCGATCCTGACAAATTTCGTACAACTGAATAAAGGTTTGTCCCATATTGACTATTGTTGTATTAATTCCGATGCGTTCCTGCTGGTGCCGATGTGGCAAATGGTGCAACACTATGACAATATGACTATACATCATTATCCTATTCCACTATGACTATACCACATTTGCCACTTGCCACGTTGCAGTTGTGGCTTCCGTGGCTTCTCTGTTACTGTACTTTCTTTCTGGGTTTTATTTACCAATTCTTCACAACTTGCTAATCTTACTGATGACTGCAGTCATATACAAATTCATATTTTATTCGCTGATCCCACAACAAACCAAGTAATATTAATCCATTGATAAGTAACAAAAAAAGATGAAATCTAGACGTACCCAGAAAGATATCTCAATTAATCACATAAATAGTGGGGGCAAGCGGGATAAGGTAAACGCAGTACATAAACTAATTTGCATACCTACTGTAGTACATCCCCCTTTACTTTACCATTCGTATCGGTTTATTTTTGTGTATTTGTTTGTACATACGTTTCCTGCACTAATCCCAATTACTTCTTGTCCATCATTAAACAAAGAATGCAGGTTCTGTACTTAATTGCTTGATTTTTTCTTACATAGGTACCCACCTTATACGTAAGTATTTGTAACGTATACTGCTCGGCTTCAATTTATTTATCGCCGATTAATCAATAAGAGACGCAGGTTAATTCATCAACAAAGTTATGCTTTCATCTTGTTTTACTGTTGCATCTTTCAATTCGCTTGGCATCACTGCTACGTTTGCCCTTTGCGCTCGATCTTCCACATGCGCATTTTCCCTGTTCATCCTCTTCGCCACTCAATGCTGTTTTTGGTTTTTCATTTCTCTTACTTCACTTTCCACTCAGTCACAGTCCCCCGACGCTTTGGAGACCAATCCATTACTTTCCCAAAGGCAGGCTTTTTTCGCCTATCCTTAAGCACATGAACTTCAGCCTGTAACTCGGTCAATATTGCTGACCGTCGCATAATTCTTTCGAATATGAACTCCCCAGCCCAAACTCAATTAGAAAATGTCCTTGTCATAACTTTCTGGAACTTTCCAATCTCCTCTACTTTAGCCAAAAGTTTTTTTGTATTCGGACTGTGACTCAATAACTACAGGATGCTGCTTGTGGATCAATATTGATACTAGAGAAAAATAAGCAAGACAAGACAAGAACAAGAAGCAAGTTGTCGTCGCTGAAGCCTAAGCTAATGTGGGGTTGCAGTGCAGCTCACTCTGCTCACTGCAAGCAACCCCATTAGCTCAGGCTTATTTTTTGCATGGTACCAACATGAATGCACATGTTCTAAGCCTTAGCCTAGTTATGAATTACAAACAGTCTAATTCTCAATCAAAATTCAAATATGGAAGAATTAGGTGGCGGGCAACCCATATTAAACTTATTCAGGACGATACGTCAAACTGATCTAATTTAATTTAATTATCCATACAATGGGCAAGAATAACCAGTCGAGCAAAGGCAACCAGAAGCAACATCAGCCATGTACTGTTTGCCAAAAAGCGGTAATACACAAGGACAAAATGGCACTAAGTTGCGAAATATGCGAACTGTATCCCATAGCGACTGCCTTGGCATTCCTGCAGCCGTCGTACAATTCTTTACTAGCTCCGATTTCATCAGCGCAAAATTTGTCTTGCCTTTGATTTGCGCGAAGTGCGATTCCTTATTACTCTTAAATTCTGGGTACAGTATCATTTGCTGTGACAGAGAAAATCGGACGAGAGGAGGTGTTGCCATAGTATTCAAATTTTTTAACGGCTAAAAAACGTAAATATCCCGGATGACTTTTCTTTACTTGAGGTTATTACATGTGACATGACTGTTTTTGACTTGAAATACAGAGTTATTTTGTGTTACAGACAGGCCTCCCAATCAACATGAAATTGATCAACAGTTTTTAAGATTCTTAGAATAGGCCACCGATACCCTTAGAATTATTAGGATTATTGTAGCTGTAGGTGATTTCAATTTTCCAGAAATTAAATGGGATAAACGATCTTCTCTTTCTGAAAATAGCATTTTTTCACAATTTTTTGAGCTTACAAACGAAATTTGGTTACATCATTTTACATGACTTCCTACTCTAGGTAATAATATATCGGATCTGATTTTCTGTTCATACAAATCATGAATTTTAACTTCAAAAACATTGAGCCTTTTTCTACTAGTGACCATGACGCCCTAACTTTCGATCTTCTTATTCCCAAAAAATTAGAAGTTGATTCTCCTGAAGAAAACTATGACTTTAGGAAAGGTGATTACGCTTCTATCATACATGATCATTCACTTATTAGCTGCTCTGATATTTTTTCAACGTGTGTCACTGTTGATGACTTTTATGCTGTATTTTTAGACATTTTGAATTTGACGATCAAATCCCACGTTCCATTGCGAAAATTATCTTTTAAAAAACGCAAATTTTCGAAATACATCCTGAATGTACAAGGAAAGAAACGCAGACTTTGGCGAAAATTAAAGAAGAATACAAGTTTGTCGGATGACTACAAAATTGCTTGTAAAAATGTTGATAATGCTATTTGGGATTTTCATGCCAGTGAAGAGAATGAACTCATTAAAAAGGGTTCATCACTGAAAAACTTTATAATTTTGTTAACACCAGGTTAAAACTGGAACGTTCCATACCTGATCTTGAATTCGATGGGCAACCTATTTCTGATGAGACTGAAAAAGCCAACGCTTTTGACAATTTTTTGGTTCTGTGTTCACTTTTTAGATAATAACATTCAACCACTAAATCTGGAATCTGTAAAGGCAACGGATCGCCCTGCTTTGGTTAAGTTTGAGCTTGGTATTGTAGCCTTGGCTTTGAATAAGCTGAAGCCCACTCACTCAGTTGGTCCCAATAAGCTCTCAGCTTACTTTTTGGAACAGATAAAAATTGTCTTAATTGAACCATTTTGAAGCATTTTCGAAGTTTCATATCGGACTGGCAGGCTCCCACGTTTATGGTTAAAAGCACTGGTTACACCCATTTTCAAAAAAGGAAACCCTCACTCAGTCGAAAATTATAGGCCTATATCTCTCTGTTGCGTTTTATGTAAAGTTATGGAGTCAATAATTAATAATGCCATCATGGACTATTTCGACAAAGTTGGTTGATAAGTCAACAACAATTTGGGTTTTTGAAGAACAAGTCTTGTTTATCTCAGCTGTTGAAGTGTAAAAGCAATGGATTAAATGTTAGACAATCACGTTCCGATGGGCATTATTTATATTGATTTCTGTAAGCCCTTTGATTCTGTTGTCCACTCAAAACTTTTGTTAAAACTTTAATACTTGGGAGTTTCGGGTACTCTGTTAAGTTGGATTACATCATTTTTAGCAGGGAGGTCACAAAAGGTAAAGATAAATAGTAGTCTCTCAAAACTACTTCCGGTAATTAGTGGTGTCCCTTAAGGCAGCGTGTTAGGGCCTACATTGTTTCTAGTGTTTATAAATGATTTAGTAGATTGTATTAAACATAGTGATATTATGATGTTTGCTGATGATGCAAAATTTTTTAATGTTTCATGTAATGCCGATCTCTTACAATGGGATCTGGATTCCTTACACGCATGGACCAAAAATGGCAGTTGCAAATAAGTTATGGTAAATGGGCAACGTTGTATTTGGGGTATGGAAATCCTAGAAACAACTATAAACTGGGTTTTCAAGATTTAACTGTTTCTGAAGGATTTATTAAGGATTTGGGAGTGTACATTAGTTATGACCTATCTTCTAGCATTCATTGTGTAAACACTGCGTCTAAAGCTTCTCGAGTTGCATCACTAATCCAGAAAAGCTTTGTCTCAAAGAATATTGCATTAATGGTAAAAGCTTTTAAAGTTTACCCATTTTGGAGTACAGCTCAGTAGTTTGGAACCCTTATTTGATTAAAGATATTAATTGTATTGAAAAAGTTCAACGTAAATTTACGAAAAGAATACTATGGCGACAAGGTGACTTGTCTTACAATGAATGGTTGGGTTCGTTAAATCTTGAAAGACTCGAAACTTGGTGTATTCACTTTGATCTTAATTTTGCTTTCAATAATCAAGAGACAGTTACTTTCATTTGAAAACTTTTTTGAACCCGCACCCAAAAGGGGTACCAAATCGGTGAGTGATATAAAGCTTTATATCCGCAAATTTCAGTTAGACTGTAGGAAAAACGACTTTGCAAACAGGACGGCCAGAATCTGGAATACTTTGCTTTAAAGCATTGTTGATTGTAGATCTATTAAACGCTTTAATGATTTGATTTCTAAACTTTGTTTAGACGAGTTTCTAAAGGGGCGTACGTGAGCGCAATCCGCCTGTACGTCTCAGCCATTACTATGCTATGCTGTAAACGTTCATTCGTTCTTTTCGAAATTATCTTTCCTTAAATCCTTCTTTCATGTAATTTTTTATTGCATTCTATGTTAGTAATTGGCTAATAAATATAATATTATTATTATTAACTAGGCTTAGGCTTAGTAAGGTGCATTCAAGTTGGTATCAGAGATGCTGAGACTGGTAAACACTTAAACCTACGGATCGCAAGGTTCTAGGTTCGAAACCACGTTGATGCAGTTCTTTTCGTCAGATCAACCCAGCCTTTCATCGCTCCGGGGTCGATGAATGGGAAGCTGCACTAGTGTGGCAAAGGTTAAAGCCCTTAGAAGTCGCGACCCCTTGCGGTATCTCAGCGAGAAACACGTCTCTGACGTGCGGGTAATACTCAAGTGTGGGTGAAAAAGCCCATCTTTAAGCTTTTTTAATCAGGCAGAAAATAAGCCTGAGCTAATGGCATAGGCGTAGTCAGGATTCTTCTCAGGGTGGAGTCCGAAAATTTTTTACCTTAAAAGTCGATAAAAACGCGTAAAAATGCATCTTAGGCCTTGAATAATGCTCTTTTTGAACTTTTCACATCGTTCTGCAACAATTAAAATGCAAAGAAAGAAAAAATTTTTCCCGAAAATTTTCCATAGTTATTGCTTCACACTTTGCAACTTTTAATACGCGGATAGAACCTAAGATTAGAGAGAATTTAAAAGAAAACTTCTCTTGGGCTTGGGGTCTGGAGTAGGCGCGCTCAAGCGCCTATCAGTGGAGTCCGGGGCAGAGTCTCGGGCTAAGTTTGCAAAATAAGCACTGAAATCTCGAATTTTAACGTTTAAACTATCATAAAATCATCCGAATCTTGGTTCTGAAATTAGCTGATATATAGATAAAATAGACTGGCATGAAGCGCGGAAATTTTTTCAGTATCTTCCATGCCAGAATAACTAAAAAATTCTTAGAACGCGTGAGAAGTGAATCTTTTGTAGACTTGTCTTGTCTTGTTGTCAATTGTCATGCGAAGTACTTTGAAAGACACGATCTGTACAAAGCGCACGAATTTTCTGGATACTTTTTAACTTCTATTGATTAGAAATGTTTGCAAATAGGTAATCTTCTCATGGTGACAGTACCCACTAAGATAAGATATCATAGCCAAAACTAGAAGAAATCGGCGCAAAGCGCCGAATTTCTGGGTTTATTCTCGAAAAATCGTTGCAGAAGAGCGTTACGCAACCGCATAGCTCCATGTCGAAAATTCAGAAATTTTCACAGGAATGAGAATTTCCTCTTTCCCCCCACTGACTACGCCAGCGGCTAATGGGGTTGCAGCAAGCGGAGCGAGCGAAACGAGCGAAGCGAGCTGCAATCCTACATTTGCTTAGGCCTATTTTTTTGCCTGGTATCATGGATCCGCAAGCAACATGGAGGATAATTTTTTGAAAAAAATTATTGGTACAATATTGATTTCTCATTCGTAATGAACATGAAAATTGACCTAAACCACCATAATTTGAAAAAATGGAAAATTTTCCAAGTTTTTATATTCGAAAAATTAAGTATCTTTATCTTAAATTGATGTCATGTTCGTGATCAGTGCATACTAATTGACTAATAATTAAAAAATGGAAAAAAGACTGAAAGAAATAAAAATTCCAAGGAAAATAAAATTTGAATTTTTTGAAATTGATAATGGATGTCATATTCGTGGTCAGCGTGTATGAATTGACCAAAATTTAATTTTTTCCCTTACCTTGTAAACTCTGTGTGCCAAATTTTCTGACTTCGGAGAGAGGATGGGGGGCCGACTAGCTTTGGGTGAGGTGGGGGAATTCCTCATCTCCATATCAAATGTATGTCACAATTGATACAACGTCCCTGGAAACACTGTTTTTTAAACATTCCAGGGGGTTTTGTGAACCGAAATTTCGACTTTTAAATATCTTCTAGGTAAGGAAATCTGTTTTATTTGTATTCTTAAGCCTGATCTATACACCACGCTGCTAGCAATGCGGCGAGAAATTGCCGCTGCGGTCGCCGCAGAAATTTCGCGCTGAATCAATCTATACTTCTACCTGTGGCGCGGCGGCCTGCGAATTGTGCGGCGCGGCCGGTCAATCAATACTTCATGCGATTGCCGCACCGCAACCAAATTCGCTAAACTTTAAATTTTTTCGCCGCTTTTTAATCTATACTTCTGTTGCGTGGCAAATACCGAAATTTACTATATTTAGCTTTTTTATGTATTTATTCGCCGCGCTGCAGAAGTTAGAAAGCCCATCACTCTTGCGAATGCAAATGAGATGTCGGAGTCGTACTTTGTACCTATTACTTGAACATGTTAATGTGAACTCCATCTACTGTTAAATGATTTAGGGAAACGTTGGTTATCATAGATAAGCCTGTAATGACAACAGATCATCAAAAGACCTCGTGGCGCCATGCATGGTTATCAGAAAAAGCAAGTCTATTCTCTGCACTTGTTAAATTACGTCTGAATAAATCACCTGCGGATGTTCTTGAATCGGTTTTTGAAACGAGCAGTGAAAATAGCAGCTCAGTTGGTCAATCGTATTTTGATCTATACGAGGATTGCTTGCAAATTGAAGCTGTGAAGAAAAAATTTGAAAGCTTAATCGAATATCTATCCGATGAATTGTACGATTCGAGCCGATTATTGCTGATGGCTGAAGGTTACGTATTATCAGCTCAGACAGGTGGGTCATCAAAAAATCTTACGTTTAGGCCTACATTTAAGAGAAGCAAAATAAAGATCCTCGATATTGCCTAAAATGGATTTATTGTTAATGTTTTTAAAAATAG
This sequence comes from Mermis nigrescens, assembly GCA_036768485.1. NCBI lineage: Eukaryota > Metazoa > Nematoda > Enoplea > Mermithida > Mermithidae > Mermis > Mermis nigrescens. Next base: position 9,025,532 of record JAVLUZ010000142.1, on the reverse strand, counting down.
TTACATGCGAAAACATCGTAGATCACAAAAAGCCTCGAGTGGGATTCTTTTGCTCTTAGAATGGATTGTGTCAACATAGCGTCTTGTTAGTATTCGTGTGGGTCTCAGTAAAATCAAGTTAATTCAGTCTGTTACGCCAACATAGTTTCCTAAGGTCGAAAGTTCAGTGAGGTGAAATCCAAAAATTTGGAACCACTAAATTTAGAGTTATAGCCTTTTTTGCAGGTCAAATATGAAAAATGGCTAAAACATCGTATATAACATGTTTACAGTGAAAAACTGCATCTTAAAGTACTGTTTGTCCAATTTTGACTAGTTTTGTCACTCTTGTAAGTAAAAAAAGGATTCATCGAAAACTTTGACTTTTTACATTATGTTAACTTCAGTCTAGGTATTTTATTGGTAAACAAAACATAAATGCATAAATGCACTAGTCGGCGCGAAGCGCCCGGAAAAATTTATCATCTTTGCTGCTTTTTTATCTCAATTTCAAGCAGAAAATGTTTGGAAGCTCAAAATCGTCTGACAGTGATTCGAGTCTTGGACCCTGAGTAGGGTGATACCCCTCTCACTCCTCCCCTCTACGGGAGTGTGTGTACGCCAATAATGGAAAAGTGCAAAGAAATCAGATTTACTAAATGTAACTAAATTTTTTATTTACTTTTTATACTATATTTTGAAAACACACTTGCTTTCTGCTAATTTGAGGCATATTTTTACAGATTTAACGCATTTATCGCTACGCTTTTGAAAGCAAGTTCTGAAAACTATGTTGAATCCTTTCGTAATAGGTCATATAATGCTTTTTGTTTTAAACGCGCAGTTTTAAACATATTAGTTAAGAATTTGTGCAGCTAGTAATCTTTCTATCTAGCCAATTTCCATAGGTACCTTGTTTGGCTCTCCCTTTACTTATTTGGATTTTGTCGCAATAAAAGCCAGAACAGATAAAAAATGTTAAAAAAATTTGATAAAGAAAAATAATTAAAAAATAATCAAACATGTTTGGCTCAAAAACGACAGATAAGCGTCTTAAGATCACTTTTGGCGTTTTGGCGATACTTTTTTATTTTCAGACGATAAAAGCATGAGAAATTTTCAAGAAAAATTGATAAAGTTTAATAAAATGTAGTCAAAAATGGCTGTCAAATTGACACTTTGGAACTAAAGACCGCTGAAAACGCTCAAATTAGGACGTTTTGAGCAACTTTTTGATGGAAAATCGCTGATTCTACGGGAGGGGAGTTAAAGATATTTCTGCGGGGGTGAAAAACTTTTTGCGAACAGGGGTAACCCCAACCTCTCAGGATGATTTATGCTTATTAGTCAGTTGATTAATTGGTTGCTTTATTTTTAGTCTCATGTTTTGTTAGTAATTCGCTTTGTACCATGCTTGATATTAGGATTAGAAACGATTGTGCTGGCGCATAAGAAGTTTCATAAAATATTCAAGAGACAATATTTCAGTTCTTAAAGATGTTCAAAGCTTTTGCTTAGGCTTTAGAAATAATCCTAATTTTACTTAATTTAGTTCAACTTTTATTGAATGTTTAAAATGTAAATAAAGTGTTTGTTTAGGTGTAAGTAGCGAAGATAAACATTTTTTCGCCTTTTAAGATACATATCAACCAATGGACGTCAACTGCTTTATGGACGCAAACTATTTGGGAACTTGCCGTCAACGCTTTGCTAGTGCTCTGGGGTATATGCTAATTTTGGCCAGTTCGCACGTTTTGCGCCCGTTTTGCCAGGGCTGTTGGCCAAATGCATTACGATTAGCCGAATCAGTTTTCAAGTTAGCTGCACCTGATTCGATGAATTCACAGCGATCCGACAGAGGCTGTGCTGCTGACGATTTTCAAAAGATCGTCAGTTTGTTGGAGCTAGAAAAGGAAATGCAGGTGATTTTTTGTATGTTTTTCTTTGCTTTTTTGTCAATTCAATAAAATAAATGAGCAGTGGGGCTTTGACCTGTGCGTACGGGTGCAAGCAGACATGCATATCATGGTAATTCTGGGGGATGGTTGAACTTCGAAGTGTCTTTTTAGGGCTCAAAAAATTTCCAGACGGTTGTTAAAAATTGTTTTTTGTGGAGAGGTGAAACCCGCTCTCTCTAAACCCTTAAATTCATGTATGGCTACATGCAGGCCTGTACCCAGGATTTGGCCAAGAGGGTGGCGGACCCAACATAATTGGTCTATATCTCGGAAAGTTCACCGGGATTGCTAGCAAAATCGCATTTTTCTACGTTGTTCGACATGCTTTATTCATTAAGATCATAAAATCCGAACTTTTTTTGAAAAAATTCCTCTACTCAAAAAGGTATATAAAAAGTGGGTTGCGCTTAAGCCAAATTGATGGAAAATACTTTACATCCGGCGCGAAGCGCCGAAAGTTCGAAGATTTTACGACGAAGAAATTGACATTTGATTTTTCATCTTTCCACGCATTATCTTACCTTTCAAAATTTTTTCCGGCCAAAGGGGGCTGTCGTCCCTTTAAATACGGCCCTGGCTGCAAGGGTAGAGCCTTGGTGAAAGAAAGTGAGGTTCTATCGTTCGATTTCAGTTATAAGTTTCCTGACCTCAAATCATCTAGTCTATACTATTACTGTTTTGCGCAAAGCAAAATTTTTTGATTGTAATATTAACAATTTTACCAAATTTTCGGAAATCAGGCGTTTGCTATCATGAATGTTTATCGCAAAAGTCGCAATCCCGTCTACGAAAAGATGCTTCAAACGCGCAAATCATTGTTTTTGCAGCGTAGTAGAGCTGTTTATATAACAATACTAATAGTAGGTACTAGGTGGGCAGTTTAGAATCGATCGAAGTGTTAAATTTAAGTAGTACGATGTAATGAGTTGTATGCCTGAAATGTGTTTATTTACTCAAATTTTTCAACTTTTTCAGTCTTTTCATGCGAGAATTGGCATAAAAAGGATCAGGTTAAATTTTAAAATGCATACTATCGAATAGAATACTTCTTTTGATTGATTTTTTTGCAAATAAATTGATCTCTTCTATAAAACGATGAGTGCGTAGCAGCGTCTTATAAGCACGACCCTCATTAGCGCTGGTGCCAATAAAGATGTTTCCATCAGCACGCGACGGCTTACATTAGCGCGCTAGTTTTTGTACCTATTTACCTGCGAACTTTTAGATTGCATGAAGGTTGATTTTAGTGCGTTTAAACCGCGCGCTTGGGGCTGAGTAAACCGTCGATATTATATTTTGGGCTTTTCACTGGAAAATACGTTATAAAATGTGAAATTACTAAACTTTATTTTTGGCTAAAAAGTCTTCGTATCCGTTAACACATAATTTTTCCATGACATTCCGCTTCAAGCACTTTATGCAACCTGTGATTATTTTTAAATAATTTTGAGTCATTTCCCCCGTATTTTCTAGTTTCTTAGTCACCCGCCCCGTATTTGTGCTTTTGACATTAAAGTGCTAAACAACTGAGTAATTTGTCGTTTTTGTTTGAAAGTTAGGTTTTGTTGTAGAAGCAATAAATATGACTTTCTATTTTTTCACGGTTATCGGTGTTTCGCTCTGATTTCTTTCCTAATTTTTTCGTTGATTTTGTGCTTAGCACGTTCGATATAATTTTTTGCAGCCTTTCAGAAATTTTCAGAATTTTTTATACCATTACAGGAACAGGAGCCAGCTGCGTTAGAAAAGTTTCGGTCAAACAATGATTTGTACATTTTGTGTAATGGTTTACCAGGCTATAACGATGCGCTACAAAAGGTGTTGTCACAAATCGGTGGGCGTGAGTGGAACATGCCTTTGCTGGAGGTGCTTGAGCAACGTGCTGGCATGATTGAGACATTCGATCAAGTAATTACTGATTTAGTTGATATTTGAATTAAATTAGATCATCGAATTTTGAGCAGGGACGTGCTTTTTAAAAATTGAATTTTCGAGAAAAAAAATTAAAAAATTTCTCTGAAAATAGTCGACTATATCACGAAAAATTTTTGATTTGTTCCATTTAACTGTGGCATGTCGCTCTGCATCTTTTTAACCTGATTGTATACTTTGAATTTGTTTCATATTTTTTCACATTTTTTTGTTTTATATTTATTTTTATCATATATATCTGGCACATCTAAATGTGTGTAAATGGTACATTGAGAGGAGTTTGATATATTAAAAGCTTACTGAATATGAGCAATAAACTGTATTGTTGTTTATGGACTTGTACATATCTATTTCTTCATGGGGTGGGATGGTAGACCCAAAACAATTTGCTCCATACACACTTCTAACAGTGGGTTTGGGGATTCCTCACCCAAACTTGGACGTCCCCCGTGGCCCCCTTCCTCTCGATTTTTGGCGAAAACTTGCGTTTTTGTCTATTTTTAGGTGTTTTTTGGTCATTCTTGACCAAAAATTGGAGTCAGTTACCCTCACCCCTCCGCCTAAAGATGACCGGACGCCCCATCCAATATTTTGAGCCATTAAATGTTTGGCTCCATCTCTTGATAACGAAGCTGCCACAGATAAATCGCACAAATAAGATAAGTGAATTAAATTTTTTCCAGCTTTTTTTAGCCTGCTCATTTAGCATACAGTAAGGGCAGCAATGTATGAAGCGCCAAAACATGTTTTATTACTCAGATAATGTTCAGGCAACGCCTGAGGATCTTAGTGATTTTCGCCCTCAGAAACCCAGACATTAGCTGAAATAAACTACAAAACTCTGTTTTTACTACACTAAAATCGCTACTGTTCCATATTATAGTACCCAAAAATTTGTGTGTACAAAATGTACGAATACTTTTAGGGACCATCTTTGTACAAGTACAAACGGACCTTGTACAAAAAACACTGCTGTTGGCTCAAGGCATTAATTTTTTCAATCCTTCGCTCTAAATAGTCATTTTAAACCATCTCTTGTTGAATTTCATTGAATTTTTTCGAAAATCTGCTGATTTTATATTTTAATGAGAAAGTTTAGTAAGAAAAGTAAAAATTGTGTTTTTAGAGCATAATTAACTACCCATTCGTTTATACCCAACAAAAGATAATATTGGAAAAACTTTTAGACTAGCCCGCCTATGGAATTTCCATGCTTTGCCACGGTTTTTTTGTATCCGGCAAAGAATTTTCCGCTGTACAAAGAGTTTTCAGGACCGTCTTTGTACATGTATATACATACAAAGATTTTTGTGAAGGTAAAAACTGTAAAAAGGTAAAATTCCCAAAAAATTTCGGCGCTTCGCGCCGAAATGAATAATTGTTTGTCCTGTATATCTTTTAAATGGCAGAATTTGCATCAAGAATGGAAAAATGTCAAATTTTTCGGCGCTTCGCGCCGTGTTGAGACAGTTTTTAGTAATTTTTGGCGTCAGAAACCCAGAAATTAGCTGAAATATACTAACAAAGATAGGAAAACCCTGTTTTATCACACTAAAACGCTAATGTACCATAGTATAGTACACAAAAATTTGCATGTACAAAATGTACAAAGACTTTTGGAGCCCATCTTTGTACATGTACAAACGAACCTTGCACAGAAAACACTGTGCTTTACATCATAAACATGTAGTGATAGATCAGCTGTACATGTGTACATATGCACATTACGAAACATAGCTGCATTATCGTTACCTATTTAACCCTCTTAAACATATTCGCATACACAAAGTATAGCACTATATTGGCACCGGCACCGGCAAAAAAAGCGGCACCGGTGCACCTCTAGTACATACGGAGGGATGAGAAAGAGTATTAGCCCCGCTGAAGGGTCTAAAATTTAGGTAATATCGAGCACTTTAGTCCCAAAATATTGTAATGTCAAGAAGTTTTTACATAATAATAGCCCGAAAAACAATTCACTGTAATAAGAATCCCTTCCACCATACATGTACACGGTCAAACGCTCTGCAAAAAATCGAGTTTCCTAGTTGGGGGCGGGGGTTAATGATAATTTTTTAGCGATTTAATGTCAAAATTTCGTATTTAATTAGTCGTATTTGATTTTTCATAAATATTTATATTTAAATTTGCTTGGAAACAATTGCAATAAGGAGACAATGGAATGACTTGTAACATAAGATACTCGTACATATATACAAAATAATAAGAGAACAGTGTCTGAATGAGCTGATGGAACAGTCTGCTGTTTGAAAAATAATCTTGTAATTGCACTGTTGGACGCCATTTGACGCTTTTTTATGGTTCAAGCCATCGGTCTTGGTCCCAAATGGCCGGTCGGGGTATGCCTTCCAAAAGTCCTGGTAGGGGGTATAACCCTCACACCCTCACAATGTGCATGTGTGCCTTCCACCACACCCTGACCACAAGTTCTCGATGTCATCCTTTCCTGACTAGCCTAAATGTGTGCATCTATGATGGAGTGGCCGCTGGTCTGGTTGGAACTGGGACTCAGTTGGTCGGTACCTCACTGGCCTAATTTTCCTAGTGTTCTAGCTAGAGTGTTGGTAATTTAGATCCTTATCACTATGTACCTCTATGTGTCCAGTTGTGATAGTATAATTTGCAAAAGGCGGTAGTCTGGTAGCAATTTTCCCCTTTTTAAAACTTTTTTAGATGAAGCAGTTAATCGATGTATTGCCAGCGGCCAGATCGATGGTCGATATGAGAATTCAGAAGTGCTTAGGCAATATTTTCAAAACAGCCTTCAATAACCTGGGTAAATGAATGCGTAAATCCTGTTTCTGATATTCATTTTGTTCTTATCTCCGTTTTTAGTATGACGCATCCTTTTTACTCATTTTGCTACGTAAGGTGTTTGTTCCTAAGTAGTATCAAACGACATTCTTATTCACAAAAGCGAAAAATTTGATAATCATATCCCTAGCGAATTTCAGATTTTAATAGGGAAATATAAACTTCCAAATTTTCTTTGAGGTACATAAGTTAATTTGCATACCTATATATGTATCTACGTGATTTGATTAAGTCAGGAGTGAAAAAAAGTGTTACACAATTCAATTTAATGATACTTTTTGTTGCTAAAAGCTGTCATGGCGTAAGCCTTTGAAATACTTATCTCTAAAGTAAGGACTTATTTCATTGTCGAAACGCATTTTGTGAAATAAAATACAGGAATTGAAATATGCAGGGATTCCGTATAACGATAGTTTTTTAAGGTCGAAAGTTTAGGGGGGTGAGATGACTGAATTCGAGACCACTAAATTTAGAGTTCTACCCTTTTTTGCAGATGAAATATGAAACATAATTACATGTAGCATCCTAATATGAAATGTTTCAATATGGAACACTACACTTTTTAGCAGTTTTTATTCAATTATGACTCGTATCATCACTTTTATAAGGAAAAAATGTAAGAGTTCAACTAAAATTTTGACTTTTCAGATCATTTTGACTTCATTCTAAGCATTTTTTGTTAAACAAATCAGAAATGTACCAGTCTACGCGAAGCGCCGAAAATTTTTTGACATCCTTGCCGCTTTCGTTCTCGAAAATCATGCAGAAAATGTTTTCTAGTCCGAAATTGTCTGACAGTGACTTGAGTCTTGGACCCTGAGGTAGCGGTTATACTCCCTCACCCAGCCCCCTTTGGGAATGTGTGCGAATAACTCAATTTGTTAATTAAGACAAATAATTGCTTGTAAACAGCTGTTTGTAGAAAACCGATAACATTCACTGAAAGTTCCATGTATGCATTGAATTCAATTTTTTTACCATAAATAGAAATTTTCATGCTATCTTAGTTGACTTTTTTCGAAATCGTTTAATATTTTTTTCATTATATGGGGAAAGGAAAATAAATGACCGTAGAATGATGCACTGCGTGGCCAGTCCGAGCTCGGACAACTTTGCAAAACATCAGTTTTATTAATTTTAACCTCAAGATGTTCTTCCCTTCAGGTTCGAGGTCGTTTTTCTTCCCTTCAGCTTCGGGGTCGTTTTTATTTGAGAAGATGCACAACATAGACGGTTTGGGGATCAGTCACACAGCTTTATTGAGCTAAACTGATATTGAAAATTGGTATATACATTAAAATAGCTCTAATTGACAGCTGTCAGTCGATTTCAAGCACTTTTGCAAGAAATTAGTGATCTTGTCCGTTTTTGATCCTAATTTTGTCTTATTCTCGCCAGAAAATTTTTCGTTTTGTCCTTTCCAAACCCCATTCCTAAATGCATGCTGTGTTTTGGCCTCTAGGTAAGCCAATCTGAATGACGAAAGTGGCTTTTTTAATCTTCCGAACTCGGTTGAGATTTTTTGGACTACCTACTTGAGCTTTTTCAGCTAAAGAGATTTAATGGTCAATTTTTTCATGATTGATGGCTGTATATTTTGAAAATCTCACTGTTGATATTTAGCTTTGTCTACCACTGTTTGCTTAATTGAAAATGAAACTTAGTAACTGTAAGGAATAATTGTTGAATCAGAAGAGGAAACAGTGAAATATATTGTCATGATGTAGTTACAATAAACGAACACAAAAAAAGGTGGGACTATAGGGCATGTATGAAAAGAATACACAAAAAGTAAATAAATCGACTTGATTGTACTAGAGTTAACCTTGTTTTCTATTGAGAATCGACGAGGCATCTAGAATTTCTATGTACTTAGTATTGTTGGAAAATTGTAAATCACTAGAAATATTGAATGAGATAAATTTTTTGTCTAAAATTTCAGAAGATATAAATATTAACTTTCTTCTTACGGAGGTGGAATTCGATTAATTAGCTTTAAATGGGGCTCACTTTGAACCGTTCTCAATTCGTATTTTTGCTCCTGAACCTCGTGAATAAATTTCATTGAGTTTCGAGAAATGTCGCGGGATAGATTTGAAGCTAGATCCAGGATTTGTGAAAGGAGAGGGGCCGAGCTGGCAACAGATACTCTGACCTATCTAAAGTATTCATTAATGACAGCGAGGTGCGATGCGCTAAAACTGGATAAAATGTGTAAAAAGATAAGGAAACTATTTTATGCGCAAATGATGCTTAGTTTTATGCAAATTCTCTTTTTAAATATACTGGAATTCGATTTTACATGATTTGTGAACAAAATAAAGTAGCTTTTCACTATTTCATCAGCAAGTTGTGAGTAGCGTTGTCTTACGTTGAATCTTAGACAACGTAATGGAATAGTTATCCGTTTGCGGCGCAAAGTTTCCCAAATTTTAAGCTCTGAAAATTTGAAAGGGAAAAATTCCATACTTTTCAAAAGATTTTTTAGTTTCAGTCTGAGTTTTCTTTGAGTTAGCTCTGACAAATTTGAATCGAATTGTAGTCTATCTTAGTCCCTTGGACCTTGTGCACGTGGAACAATCTGCATACGAGAGGCTACTAAGAAGCATTTTTAAGGATAGGCAACACTCTGATCCATATCTAGGGAACGATCCGGAAATGCAAAAATTTTTCAATTTCTGACAAGGATCTCCAAAGGAAAAAATTAGGAATTCTTGAAATGCACTTAAAAGACTTCAAAAAATGTAAAAAACGCAAAATTTTAAAAATTAGAGTGGTCAGAGTGTTTAACAGGACAAAAAGGATACTGGATTTATATTTCTAAACCGCTCCAATTCGAATAGACATGGAATGCGTGCCAAATTATTCAGAATTATTATTTTTCTGTGTGTGTTTTCTTTGCAAGGCACAAAAATAAGTATCTACAGTAATAAAAGTTAAGAAATTGTTCATGAACATTATGATAAGAAATTAGTTGTGTAACGATAGTTTTTGCATGTACATAAGTGTTAAACAGTTCCAATTTTGTTGAACTAAAAAAATTTTATTTAACCATTGTATAGATCTTGCCGAAAAATGGCCAAAAAATGCATTTATTTTGCCAATCTTCTAATGTTTCTCTAGGAGAATAAAATACTCTATACGGGCCTGGCTACACTAATATAGTTTTGTCGTAACTTACCTACCATTTGTGCATGATCGTCCTACGTATTCAGCGTTTTCAATAAAGAAGCAAACGATGAACTATTATTTCCAAAAATATGGCTTGTTGAATTCATCCGATATCTATGCCGATTACGTAACGGAGCTGAATTTGATTATTAATAATCTGGTTGAATGTAAGTTTGTGAAATTTCGTATTATTGAACATGCTCCGGAGCGCTTTTTTATTGTCGTTTTCATTTACAAGTACACGATAAAAAATTTGTGCGCATTTTTATTCACATTTGGGCAATAATCTGTTTCCGCGCGTTCGCAGGACAAGGAGAATTAAAAGTTGGACGGGGAGAAGAGGTCACTTGGACTGGGATATGTTTTGTAAAGTAGAGCCTGAAATCCCACTTTTTGACGTATAGACAACGACTTGTTTAAATTGGGCAATCACTTTTATAGACAAAATTCATTTATAGACCTGGACAACCACTTTATGGGTCAAATCAACCATGTTTTCAGAGCTGAAAAATTATTTTTTTGAACCAGGAAAGTCAGTTCTTGAGCAGTACAGCCAATTTATAAAGCTGTCAGCCAATTTATGAAGCTGTACAGCCAATTTTCAAGCTATTTATTAGACAACCACCTTTGGAAGCAGGACGACCACCTTCTATTTGTAAGGTTGGGCGGTAAGACCATTGTCCTGGTGGTATGTTTATATGCATGGGCATACGCAGGAGCGCAGAAGGTGGCTGCTCGCCCCTTAGCTGAAAATAATTATGGAAAAGTAAGATATTGCATAAAAAATAATGAAAATTGATATATTTTGTCGAAAAATCTCAAAATTTTCGGCGCTCCGCGCCGTAGAATCATTATTTTTCTTGCCCCAAGCGTGGCCGAAAAACGTCATTTTTCATAGCTTATTAAAGAGAAAATAAATTTTTCTTAAAAAGTTTGAATTTTATGAGCTTAATGGATAAAGCATGTTCGGAAAAGTCAGAAAATGCACTTTATTTGGTGTCCCGGCGAACATATCCCGAAATATGGGATCATCAATTTCGGACCACTTCTCCCCTTAAAAAATCCTTCCTACGCTCCTGTTTATATGTGTGTTGTGTGTATAATGTACATGTGTATATAAAGATTTTAAGTGAAGGGCAATTGTACTAACTTTTAATTAGCATATGTGTACAAATAGATTTTATTCTAAACAAATTTTCTGAATAGTTATGGCACGATGACTTGAATTATAACTGCTTTTCTATGGTAAAAATAATAATCAGAAGATAAATTTTCAAACGAATTCGAAAACTCCGGTGCAACTAAGAAATGCAAAAGCAAGTTTTGAAATGGTTTTATCCCAGATTGGTCTTGAAAGAACCTAGACGCTAAATACTCTTATTAGGCATGTATGAGGGGCCGTATACTTTTAACGGCGCAAAATTTTAAATGGTGGCGATTGAGTATTCGGTGCTTAATGACCAACAATTAGTAATTAGAAACTGATTAAAGCGCAAGTTAATCTCAAAAGTCAAAGTCTTACTAACGATCACATTTAGAGTATGTAAGAAACAGCTTTTGGAGAGTTGGAGGAGAACCGACTTCGAATGATGGGATTTTCACTATACCCTCCAATGTCCCATTTATGGCTTGAGTTCTAGAAACAAAGGAGGACGAGAAGAATTTTTTTAGGAAAATAATGCAAAGCTAAGGTCGGAAACTTGGTAGAAGGTCAAAAGGTGTTTTTGCAAAAAAATTTATTTAAGCTTCAAGTTTCAGATGCTTAACTTCATTTTTGGCTTACTTCTTCCGCGGTTCGCCTGTTATTTGACTGGAAGACTTATTTGAATTTTTGTAAAGGCGAAACGCAACACCATAATTTTTAATCTGAAATTCGGGCGATGTTCGAACGTTTTTGAATTTTGTGAAACTTTCTTAGCATTCAGCGTTAAGTACCCAGTTTCCAAAGAGACGAACCCTAGATATTTTTCTTGCTCTTTATGTACATTAACTTTGCATTGTTCGATATTTTTTAATCGCTCGAGATAACAAAATTAAAAGTTTTCGCTAAAGGTTCTCATGATTTCCAAGACAATATGGGTTAAATTGTCGCTAGTTAAACAGTTAACATGCAAAGCGCCAAAATGTTTACATTGAAAGAAACGACCAATCTGACGCCTAAATGGAACACATTTAAGCAATTGCTTCAACCTAAAATTAAATGCTAGATGATTATATAATTTAAGTATGCATGCAAATGCGTTCAAACCTCGAACGATTTATAAATTCTAAAAAACACGTTTTCTTCTGATTTTATGAAAGGATATTTGCGGTATTTGATTGCACTTGAAGTAAAATATGAAAAGACTATTCATGTTTGTATGGCGCTGAAAATATGGACATCTTCTGGTGAAAAATAGCAGATCTTTTATATTTACATGCAAAGCGCAGAACAAAGCGCACGAAGCCCAATAATTTCCAAGGTTTGTCAGGTTAATTATCTTGGATTTGTTTGGCCCTCTTGATAATGAACCTAGCGTCTTTGGCTATAGATTTTATCCATAAAAAACATGAAGTACATATAAAATATAAAAAGTATAAAAGATACAAAAGTGTAAAAATAAAAAATATAAACGAATTAACAATATAAAGCTGCAAAAGGTACAATCCTGTTTGCACGATTTTTCAGTCTGTCTGAATTTTCACTTGTTGATATATATAGGAAACCATTTTCTTCGTATGAAAATTTTTAGGTATTCCAAAAGGCCAAGTTCGACAAATGGCTGTACGCCTCTCATGGCATTTTATGCTTTCAGCGAAGAATTGCTGGTGGAGAATTTTGTCGGGTGTACTCGCGATGCCAAAATTATCTCATGTTTTGGTTGAAGTAAGGTCGGAGAAAGCTAGAATATTTAATTGTTTTACCCAGATTAATATTTTATTTTTGAATAACCGAGAGGCATTATCGAGTATGTACATATAAGCAGGCCCGTATCCAAGGGGCGGGAAGCCTGCTTCCCCCCGAAATAGGAAAAATTTTTTGTTTTTGCCAAGGGTCCCCCAAAGGGAAAAATTAAAAATTGGCGAAGTGCGTCTAAAACACCGCCAAAACAGGTTTTTAGCGTACTTTTGAGCAAGTAGACTCAAAATTTTCCGGCGCTTCGTGCCAGATTTATTGTTTATACATAGTTTTGTCTTCTAAACCGCTAAAAATCTTTCAAATTTGAGTTAGACATAGAGAGCATGTCAATTTTTTTCCAGCGCTGTGCGCCGGATTGATTGTTCAGCTATACTTTTTGCCTTCTAGCTCACTCAAGAACAGCTCAAATTTGAGGTTTGACATGGAAAACATGAAATTTTTCCGGCGCTTCGCGCCATATTTATTGTTTATATATGTTTTTTGTCTTCTACCCGCTCAAAACCGCTCAAATTTGAACTTTACATGCAGAATATGTAAAGTTTTTCGGCTCTTGGCGCCTAATTCATTATCTGCATTGTTTTTCTCTGTAAAGCACAATGATTAAGTGCAAAGTTAAGAGATAAGAAATAATTCGTCGATTAAGTGATGAGAAATCAGATTGAATGATAAATTTGCTGTATATCAATCTGAAAATGGATTGAAAAATTTTTTGAATTTTTTTGTATTTTTCTTCACCATCGTATAGAGTTCGCCGAGATACGCTCAAAACTGCCTTTATTCTCGCCTATGCTGGATACGGGCCTGCATATAAGCAAAGTACTGACAAAAGCGTCTACCTTTCTCTCGTTTCTATGAAGTGTAATGGATTGTAGAAAACTTTTGTAAGTTTTGCACTTAATATCAACAGTAGCTTGCTTACTTCTTAAGTTTTCCCTTAATCATTCAGTGCTTTTTTTGGGCTACTTAGCAAGAAATATATATTGGATTTCAAATACTCATTAAGTTAGTGAATCAAATTTTTCCTCCGTTGTCACACTCGCAAAAGGCGAAGTTCGTTGCTCGACATACTATTACTTTGTCCAGATGCAGTCTTTAGTGCTCTAAAAGTTGAGCTAGTAATTAAAATGCTCTAAGTCATTTCTTATCGGCGCTTTCAAGCGACTTTCTTGTCCTCAGAAACCAAGAAATCGGTTAAAATGCACTATTAAAGGTCGAAAAACCCTGTTTTACCACACTGCAAACGCTACTGTACTATATTATAGTACCCAAAAATTTGTGTGTACAAAATGAACAAAGTCTTTGGGGACCATCTTTGTACATGTACAAAGAAGTTTGTACAAAAAAAACATTGATATCTTCTTGAAATTACACTGTTAGTCGTCATTTGAACGCTTTTTTCTGAGGGGCATGCCTTCCAAAAATCTTGATAGGGGATAACCCCATACCATACATGGAACAGTAGGAGATGGGGGATCCTTCTACCTAAAGTTGGATGTCCCTGCCTCATACCTCTAAAAGCCAGAAAACTTTCGACCCCCTCCCGATTTATGAAAAAATCGAATTTTTGAAAAAATCAAATTTTTTGGCCATCATTTTTTGGCCAAAAATTGAAAGTCATTTACCCCTTCCCCTAAAAATGGCCTTGGACCCCCCTCCCAAAATTTCGACCTGTTACATGCATGCCCCATACCCCCAGTGTGCATGTATGATCTGTATGCTCTTTGTTATGACTATTTAAGGTTCTAAAATTTTTACCCGTGATTACGTCGCTGAAAGTGCCGGAAGACGGCGATCTGTTGATTTTCGCTGGTCTTAAACGAGCCTTGGAGCAAAATGTCTTGCTAAATGATGAAAATCAATTCGCTTGGATTGAATTGTGCGTCAACATGTGCACGGGTTTTCCCAAAAAACCTTTATACGAACCGGCGCCTTTGATTCGACAGCTACTTCTGCCATTGTTGCCCAAATTTCCCAATACTGTCCTAGTTTGCCTCAATAGGATACTGCAAGATAAATCGGCCAAAATCATGTTCCAACCAGCTTTACCGTGTTCATTCCCTAAAGACCAGTCTAAAAAAATCGATGAGACGTCGGAGGAAAAATCGCCGATCGTAGATAAAAGTGCAATTGAACAAACTGTGGATGAAATGACCGATCAACCAATGGGCAACACAAAAAGCGATTCAGTTTCTGAGGCGAATGAAAAGCACGCTAAAACGCTTTCGGAATCTGAAAACCGCGATGAGACGGAAAATCGAATCGTTGAACCACCAAGCGATGCTCGGGATGACAAGGATTTGAAGTCAGCGAGGGCAAATAATGATAAAGACATAAGGATAAGGATAGCTCATAAAGACAGCTCAAAAAGGGATTCTT
The DNA here is from genome assembly GCA_036768485.1 of Mermis nigrescens. Classification (NCBI taxonomy): domain Eukaryota; kingdom Metazoa; phylum Nematoda; class Enoplea; order Mermithida; family Mermithidae; genus Mermis; species Mermis nigrescens. The sequence goes on along the minus strand of JAVLUZ010000142.1, from coordinate 9,010,382 downwards.
TATCAGAGGCGAATGAAGTGCACGCTGAAACGCTTACGGAATCTGAAAATCGCGATGAAACGGAAAATGGAATTAAAGATTTACCAAGCGATGTTCGGGATGACGTGGATTTCAGGTCAACGAATGAAAATAATGCTGATCAACTGATCGAGGATGATGCACCGAAATGTGCGGATTCGGATGCAGGTCCACTGACTGAGTCAGTTGAGTCATCAACTTTGAGCAAGGAAAAGACAAAGAAAAAAATAGCGCCTTCTACAGAATATCAGGACATTCTAGAGCCACTCATTGTGTTTGACGCGATCTTTAGTATCTACGTCAGAGCGAGCAAACAGGTGAGTATACTCGTACATACGTACGTAGGTGCAGTATGATATATGCGCGCAGTACAAAAATTTTTTTGGAGTAACATCAACCGATCGTAGACCGACATGCACAGCATGGGAATTTTGGGCGCTCATCTAAAATTTTTAAGCTAATAAGCATAAAGCGCTTTGCGAACAACTTATCAATTAGCTTTCAAGCGAGCTCAGATAATAAACGTATTTGTATATGTATCTATCTAAGAGTCTAATTTAATAAATAGAGCGCTGCAAATTTCGCGTTATCTTTTCGTCTATTGTTACACAAAGTGTTTTGGTCACTTTTGCATATTTTTCGGCATTGCATGTACAGGGTGTCACGAAATGATAGCCCCTCCAGAAATCGACTTTCAAGAATCATGGAAAAAGTACACAAATAAAATGTTAAAGAGTATTCAATTCTGCATCGGATGCTTATTTATATCAAAGCGCAATGTGGACCGGTTAATTTTATATTGATCAGAAACAAAAAATTTCTCAGTATCTCTGATTTCACGACTACGTCGATTTGAAAATCCATATAAAATCCATAAGCCGGCCGCCTTCAGCTTTGTCGATCTGCCTCAAATGCATAGTCATTGAACATAACAGATTTTCAGACTATTACGTATCATATTTTAATGCATCAAACACCATACGCCAATTTTCCGATGCTGTTTCTGCAGAATAGCAACCGATTTCCGACATTACATATTTGCATGAGCTTTTCCACTCGATTCGTCAGAAATTCAATAAGATAGATCTTTTTCAGAACTATGTACTTGTGAAAAATTTTTTTGCAATGAGTATCTTAATTTCACTGTCCGAAGCAGAATTGAATGCTTTACAAGATATAGTGCTCACAGATTTTTTCTATCGTTACCGCGAAGTCAATTTTTGGAGGGGCTATTATTTCGTGACACCCTGTACATAGCTTATTATTTATTTAGAAGCATGCATGCACACCCATGAATGAAGATCGGTTAAATTTATGTCGCAAGTGTCTCGTGGCATTGACTAAACGGTGGCGCATGGGAAACGCGGATGATGACCGACCAGTGGCGCTAGACCTGCAAAAAGTGGACGATTTTCGCACCCGCTACGCTGCTTTGCCATGGTCGCTTGTCCTTTTCGCTGATTGGTTGTTATATGATTTTTGCAAACCCGAGTCAATAATCATTAAAAGTATGACCTTACGTTTACCTAAAACATTTGGGGTTCCATTCTGGGTTGAAGCAAAGGGCGAATGGAAGCACCAGTATTTTCCCTCGACTGAAAGTTTCGGAATCAGATACTACACCAGGCTTGCTCTAGTCGAATACTTAATAAGGTCATGCTATCATTTAACAGCTCGAAATTTAGTCTGGGGGTCCCTGACTATTTTGGGGGTGTGGGGTGGGGTTAAGTGACCCCCAGTTTCTGGCCAAAAATAGCAAAAAAGGTACCTTAAAAATGTTAAAAAACGCACTTTTTCCAAAAATTTCAAACATGGTGGTCAACAATTTTCTGACTTTGGGAGGATCCCTCAATTCCCTGTTTTACATGTCTGATGCAATGTATAGTTTTTAGCTATGATTGATAAGGCTATTCGATTCTCATATAATTTCTGTCTCAGCCTATCTTCTATAAATTTTTTACGCTGCCTCAACGCACTTACAATAGTCATTGGTCTTCCTGTTCAACTTCGTATGAAAAAATGTTGTCGTTATTTCAAAAGTGGTAGTTCAATGTTTAGCTTGAGAATTGTTATAAAGGTCAAAAATCTGCTTGCCCAGCTTCGAAAAATGATTGCTGTGACCGCTTTTGCAGAAAGGTCCAGAAAGAAATTAAAAAATTTAAAAAAACGTAGAAACTGGTTGTCCAAGTCCTAAAATTGGTTTGCTTAATTTTTTTGTATCTTGATACGCTATATTTCTTGCGTAATAAAATGAGTTTAAAAATGTGTACTTTTTGATTTTAAGGAAAATTGGACAAATAATTACTCATTTCGGCGCGAAGCGCCGAAAATTATTAGGAATTTTGCACCTTTTTACAGTTTTTGTCTTCTCGAAAATCTTTGTACATTTTGTACACACAAATTTTTTGGATACTATAATATAGTACAGTAGCGATTTTTGTGTGATAAAAACAGACTTGTTCATCTTTTGGTAATGTATTCTAGCTAATTTTTGGGTCTCTAAGGGCAAAAATCACTAAGAATCGTCTTAAAACGGCGCGAAGCGCCGAAAAAATTTGACATTTCACCTTTTGAAATGCAATTTCTGCCATTATAAAGATATATAGAACACACAATTACTCGTTTGGGCGCGAAGCGCCAAAAATTTGCGAATTTCAAACCTTTTTTTGCAATTTTTGTCTTACCAAAAATCTTTGTACATGTACAAAGACGGTCCCGAAAAGTCTTTGTACATCGGGAAAAATCATTGCTGAGTACAAAAAAACACTGGTTTGACTCCTCAAAAAATTTTTAACCCCCACCTCCCGCAGATATTTTTTCACCCCCAGATTTCGCAATTTTCTGAAAATTTCCTTAAGGTACGGTTTTAAGTCTTTTTCGCTATCTGTTTGCTAAAAAAAGTCGAATTTTTGGCGCTTCGCGCCATATACTCATTTTTTACTTTATTTTGTTGAATTTCATCGATTTTTTTATATTTTTTCGACTACTTTTGCACCTTATGCTTTAGAAAGATAGAGCATCGTAAGAAACGTCGAAAAACGATGTTGCTGACGCGTACCCACTGTTTTTTTAGCCTGAAAAGGCACTTTTAAATTTCACTCCCCCAGAATTATGCTGTGCATGTCTGGTTTGCATCATTATACATAATCCTGTACGCAAGATTCGTCCTTGACGGAGGGCGGACCCAAAGATAATTTGGGATATATCTCGGTAAGTTCATTGGGACAGCTAGCAAAAACCGCGTTTTTCTTCGTTTTCGACGTGCTCTATTCATTGATATCGTGGAATTGAAATTTTTCGGAAAAATTGTTCCCAGTCTCAAAAGTTCTTTAAAAATGCCGTATTTCTGATATCGCTTGAACAATACTTATGTAGCATATCATGCGTGCGAAGCGCCGAAAATTTGAATATTTTATGACAAGGGGATGCAGCTTTTTCATTTTTCCGTGCATTATCTAACCTTTCAAAAATTTTTCTGCTATGGGTCTCCACCCCTAAATACGGCCCTGATTATACACATGTTTAAAACTGATTCTTTTTGATGAAAATGTAGCAAAAATGCGTAAACTTTTAATATAAAAAGAAGTAATTTCGAGGGTTTTTGGGCCTTGCATCAAGACTTTATTAAAAATATTTTTAAGACGAAACGGCTGATTCGAACGATACAGAAAACGCCGTCTCTGACGCCGAAACGACAAAAGGTCGATTGATCATTTATAACGTTGCAGGCTGCTTGTTTGATTATTTCTCGTTGTCTTCATCGCGGTACAATCGTTTGGACTGCTGTGAAATCGAAGTAGTGGATGAAACTTCGGCAAACAAGGAGCGAAAATCACCGGCAGCTTGCGCGCTGGCTTCGCTTATTGGATTAGCGGTCATTTCAACTGATTTAAGCTTAGCCGTTCTAAACGACGCTGGCAGCCTTAAGAATTTCACTGGTAAGTCAAATGAAAATATAGTTCCAATTCTTGTTTTTTAAAGTATGCTTGCCATAAATCTTTTTATCATTATGCCTACATAAAAGTATGATATACGCTAAAGTGCAGCAATGATAGGTGCATGCATTGCGCAGCTTATCCGCTATCTCGTTCATTGACATACATACATATCATACATGAGCATGGGGGCCGAGGGTACCCCTAGCTCTGAAAACGTAGCTTACCGCGATTTTGGCCGAAAAACCATCGCTGTATAGCCCTTTTCGGGCTCAGAAAATTAGCTATACAGTCTTTTTGGGCTCAGAAGACTATCTGTTTATCTTTTTTGAGCTCAGAAATGCTATTTAGTTGTCTTTCCTGGAGTTTCAAAAGGATATTTAGCTATTTTCTCGACTCCAAAAAGGGATTAATAGCTGTTTTTAGTCCAAAAAGGCTATATGGCTATGTTTGTGAATTTAAAAAGGCTAAATAGCTAGTTTTCTGAGACCAAAAAAGGCTATATAGCTAATTTTCTGACCCCCAAAAGGACTATAGAGCCGTCTTTACGAAGCACATAGCTATCTAGCAATTTTTGGTTCTCACCCCCCTCCGAAAGTTTGACCTTGCGCACCTATGATTCATATAATAATGGGATGGAGGATCCCCAACCCAAAGTTGGTTGGCCCCCGACCCTCATCCCCCACAGCCAGACAGAAAATTTTTGACCCCGCCATCTTTCCCGATTTCTAGGAAAAATTGGATTTTTTGGCCGTTTTTGGGATTTTATTGGTCGTTATAGGCCAAAAATTGGAGGTCTCTTACGTCCCTCTCTAAGAATGGCCGGGTGCTCCCCTCCCATCTAGAATATCTGGTCGTTACGTGTATGTTCGCATATACAAAATTTTTTCTGGAAAATGAAGTCAAATGAAGGCAAAAAATAGATGAATATCGAAGATTTTATTCGAAGTGCTTGAGAGTGACCAGCAACTGCGGATTAAAATAGTTTTTACGTCATTTTAGCATTTATACGTAGCAGTTTTCGAGGTCATTTTGGCCCACAAGAGCTCACTAATTGACCCCTTCTTACCGGTTGACCCCTTGAATGCACAAGATCTGAATGTAGAGGGAGGGTTGAAATCCGGGATTTACATTACAGCAGTCGTTCTAATTTGGTAAATTAGTTCAAAATTGCTTGGAAATACACTATATAAAATACACCATACACTATACACTAACTCCGAAAATTCAGGTAGGCAGAGCCCAAAACCTATGTAAACCCTACTCTGCATTGATTACACGGAAAACAATAAACCTGCAACTTTGCATTGTATCCAAATCAAAGCATCTTATCCGTTGAAAATTTGTTACCATAGATAACTTTTTGCCCTCCTACTACAGTAAAACTAACTTTTTTATTTTCTGTTCTCCTTTCGTTGATGTCGTGTGAAGTTGCCGCGAAAAATGGACTTTTCAAAATTATTTTAAACTTTAGCCAATTATTACACCCAAACGAGAAAAGAGTTCATTCTGTTATCATATAAGTTAAACGAGCATACTGTGCTCTGACTAATTACGAGATAGTAGATTATAAGATATCCGCAGTATGAGGATATAATCGATGTTCATGTTCGAAAATTACACATGTTCACACTTTATAATTTTTAGTTTCATTTTTCTCAAAATACTTATCCTTCGATTTTTTTCCATTTGATAACATTAGAAAGTGCAATTTTTTGTCTTATAAAATTATTTCGAATTGGGGTGGGTACTCAAACCATCGTTAAAAAGCGGCTTAAAAGTTAGTATAGGGGCCAGAAATGTACGAGTCACTGACTCGACTCGAGAATGGACAAATCAAAAATTACTTCCCCTGGTTTTAACATATGCAGTTTTTGATGCTGTGGTGCAATCTACTTTTCTTAAAAGCGAACATTCGTTGTGTAAAGTGAGTGTGTAAAGTATCGATAATTAACGTTTTTGTCAAATTGTACAGGGTCTGGCATTTTTAATCATAACTCCGAATCACCGTGATCAAATTGATTACCTAATTAATTTTTTATTCGAAAGATGAGTAATTTTTACATTTTGTAAGATTAATTTTGACATACAAAATTTCTTCAATATTAATTGATATGATTATAAATATAAAACATTACGATTTTAACTTTACTTTTTTCGATTATTTTCAATGTAGTATATATATGCGGGCCGTTGTTCATATTATATTTTATAATCACTATAACATTTTATACTAAAAAATTGAAAAGACAGTAGATATTAAACGGAACATGGTACGCTGAGAAATGGTTGGAATCTGACAAATTAGCCTCCAGAATGCAACAACATTTTCCCGTTAATAAATTTGAAACTGACCATTTTATCTGTTTCTTTCTTTCTTCTAAAAACCTCTGACGATGCCTCAACAACATGTCACTATTAAGATGGACCAGACGTATAAAAGTACCCACAACAACAGAAAAATACATGGCCGCGTCGAATCGCCGTTTGAAGATTTTATAGTTTCTCCACGTTTAATTTTTATGTCTGTCGCTCTAAACGTGGCATTATATTTTGAATTTTTTCTTCATAAGACCTAAAATTATGTACATAATGTAAATGACAACCAACTTATACCAAAGAATTTTAATGAGATAATATTTTGACACTAAGGGACAAAATAGGTAAGTAGTCTATTTTGGTCATTCCTCAGCACATCATGTTCTTCTTAAATATGTGTAACTAAAAAGTGATCCTATGATTTCTTTAAAAAATCTTTCATAAAAATCCTGATCAATTTTAGGTAACAAATTAGAATGTGGAGAAAACAGTAATAAGAACATGTCATGACATTGCCCGTCAAAATCTCATAAGTTACATAATTTTTCAGTTTACCACGTTCTCGTTAAAGGTCTCTCATCTAAAAATTGGTCATTTTCTTTATATAATTTTTTATGTATGTTATAAGCCCCTGATAACAGCCATCGCCACGATGCAGTATAAGAGACTGCCCAAATTCATTAACGGAAAAATGTTGTAACAGTTTGAGGTTAAGTTTGTCAAATTTTAACTATTTCTATAGCTTACCATGTTCCACTCAAACATCTATTGCTCAAAAACCCTTTTATTTTTTAAAATTTTTTATTATTAAAGCCTCTAATGATAAGCTTTAAAATATTGTAATATGAACAAAGGCCCGCATATGGTATATGCACTACATTGAAAATTATCGAAAAAATGAATTCAAAATCGTAAATCTTTTATGTCTGTAATCATATCAATGAAAATTAAAGAAGTACTGTAACTTCAGAATAATTCTACAAAATATAAAAATTATTCATCCTTCAAATAAAAAAGAATTAATGAATTTGATTTAGATAATTCTGAGTTATCATGAAAAATGCTAGCCCTGCAAAATTTGACAACAACGGTAATTTTTGATACTTTACACGCTCGCTTTACTCAACGAATGTTTATTTACAAGAAAAGTGGTTTGCACCATTAAACTCAGCGTCAAAAACTGCATAATACATATATGTTAAAATTACGGGAGGTTAATTTTCCACTTGTCTAATCTCGAGTCGAGCCTTACAGAAAGTAACTCGTACATTTCTGGCCACTATACTAACTTTTGTGCCCATTTTTTTAAACGATGGTTTGAGTACCCACGCCAATTCAAGATGAGTTTGATAGAAAAAAGTTGCTCTTTCTAATGTTGCTTAAAAGAAAAAATCGAAGGATAAGTATTTTGATAAAAATGCAACTGAAAAATTTAGAAATTTGCAAATTTCAGATTTTTTGAGTTTGTTTGATTCTGCTATCTGGTACTTAGACAGAGCACGGTATGCCCCATTTACTTATATTTATAATAGCAGGATGACAACTTTTCTCGTTTGTTAGTAACAAATGGTTAAAGCTTCAAATAATTTTAAAAAGTCAATTTTTTGCGGCAAATTTACACGACATTTGCGACGGAAGAACGACTGATAGAAGAACTTGTTTTATTACACTTGGAAGGAAGGCAAAAAGTTATATATGATTTCAAATTTTCAACTGATAATATTCTGGTTCGGCTACAATGTTATTTCAAAGTTGGGGATGCTTAGAGTTTTCGGCGCAATCGGCACAGAGTAGGGTTTAGGTTTTAGGCTCTATCCGCCTGAGTTTTCGGAGTTACGAGAAAAAAATTTTGCAGGAGCGCTCGTTTGAGACCTTAGGGTACATACACGTAAAATTTTATTATAATCTGAGATAATCGCGCGGGGACCTCTGGATCACTTGACATACCACTTGACATGAATGACCCATATGTATTTGTATTTACATATTTTGCAGCCGTTTTATTTCCACTTTCTTATCTCATAGCCTTAAAGAGCGACAATTTGCGTAAGTGTTCGCTGTACGCCGTAAAAACGCATCTGGAAGGCAAAACCTTGGACGATTTTAGAAGCGTAGGTCTAGTGCTTGATCGCTTCTTTGAGATGTTCAATCAAAGCTATAATAAAGAGAAAACTTTCATTGTACCAAAGAAAAACGGTGCGACCATGACAGTTTCCTCGCATATTGAACGTGGATACACAGACGGCCTTCGACTTGTAGCGCCTGTAAGTTGCTCATATTACCTTAAGTTGGCAAAAGTGAATTTGAAAAATAACAGATTTTCGTTATTCTAGAGAATTTTTATGTACTTAAGCTACGTACCTCTCATGTAAGAGATATTTTTATAGCAAATTCACATTCTCTTGACCGTAGTTTCCCAAGGTCGAAAGTTCAAGGGGGCAGAAATCCAAAAATTTGGGACCAGTGAATTTAGAGTTCTAGCTTTTTTGCAGGTCAAATATGAAAAACGGTTAAAACATACTATATAAACTGTTTTAAGGTCAAAACCTGTATTTTGAAGTACTTTCTGTACAATTCTGACTCGTTTCGTCACTTTTATAAGTAGAAAATAGTAAAATTCATCGAAATTTTTGACTTTTCAGATCATTTTAAGTTCATTCTAGGCATTTTATGGGTAAACAACAGAAACGTATATACTGGTCGGTGCGAAGCGCCGAAAAATTTTGAACATCCTTGCTACTTTCCTTCCCAAAAATCATGCAGGAAATGTTCGATGTGTAGCTCAAAATCGTCTGGCAGTGATTCGGTTCTTGGACCCTGAGATAGGGGTAACATCCCCTCACCCTCTATGGCAATGTGTGCTCTTGACCCACACATGCATGCGGTCAAAAAGTTCTGAGAGGGGGCAAACCGAGTTTCTTTGAGGGGTGGGGGGTGGTAAATGAATACTTAATTTTGCTACGATGCTAATTTATGATAACTAATTTGTTGTATTTTATCCTTCAAGAATCTTTATGGTTAAATTTGCTAGAAAACAAATAACAATTAGGGCGATGGTATGACCTGAAACATCAGACATATATTAAATAATGGAAGAAAAGTATCTGGATGAACGAATTGAAGATTCTACCGCTCGAAAAACAATAATTTCACTTGACATGAAAGTATTACGCCGTTTGACGCTTTTTCATGCTTCGAGTAATAGGTTTGGTCGCAGAATGGCCCTAGGCAAATGCCTTTCAAAAGTCCCGGTGGGGGATATATACCCCTTACCCCCGGTCTGCATGTGCTTCTTGACCCATTTTCAAACTTGTGTTTCTGTAATAAATTAAGATATCCTCTTCATCTTTCAAAATTTTTAGATTTTTTGCCTGAACAGCAGATTTATCAATTCAGAGGCGTGAATTACTGCCCATTGTAGCATGCGAAGCGTCTAATATGTTAAAAATTAATGTTAAAAAATGAAAGAAAACAATGGCTAAAATAGCTGTTTTAATGCTCCATAAATTGTTTTAGGGGTCATGAAAATGTTTGTTGCTAGCAAAATCCTGGCATTAAAATATGGCTTTAAAGTCGCCAAAAAGTAAATTAATGCCATTAATAGGTATTTTTTGGCGCAAAGCGTCGGAAAATTGGAGTAATTACTATCAAAGATGAACGAAAATCATTAAAGGGATATATTTGTTCTTTATCTCGACAACTTTGTTGTGCCAATGGGGAGTTGCCTCCAGGCTCCTATCCAGGATTTTATTTCGGAGGAAGGGGGTCAGAAATTTTGAGGTCAGATATTTTGGGAACTATTGGGAGATGGGCAAAAATAAAGGCATTTTTGAGTTTATCTCGACGAGCTCTATGCAATGGTTAAGAAAAATTTCGAGGAAAACTTTGAAAAATTTTTACTTTATCATGCTCATATTACACTAATATATCGTTTAAGTAATCCACATGCACAACTGATTTCTCGTCACTCAATCGATAAATAATTTCCTAGCTTCTGTCTTTGTATTTAATCTTTGTGGTCAAATTTGAGTGGTTTTGGACGAGCTTGAAGACAAAAACATGATAGATAAACAATAAATCCGGCGCTTAGCGCCGAAAAATTTAGAGTTTACTAGCTCAAAAGTACGCTAAAAACCTGTTTTGGTGGTGCTTTAGACCTACATATTTCTAGAATTTTTCATTTTTCTCTCTGGGAGCCCCTTGTATGTTTCAAAAATTATTTTTATTTTCGAGAGGGGGACCGGTCTCCCTTTCCCGCCCCCATGAATACGGGCCTTTTGCCCCCGCCCCTCAAATCTGCTCCTGTACATATGTATGTATGTATCTTAAAGTAGTAGACGTTTATAATATTAGTTTTTATTATAAAAAATGTTTCCTAAAATGTAAAGTTACATATGTATATAGGTGCCGTTTATTGATTATTTAATGATTTCTAAACCAGAAACAAAATAGTCAAATTGCAAAGCTCGCGTAGCACTTATAATAGATCAGCGCAGCGTGCTTTAGCCTGCGCTTAAATTAGATTTTTATTTAAGAGCTGATCATAAGATATTATTTTAGATGAGGAGTCAAAATAACCAATGATGTTTAAAATGATTTAAGATAATATTGAATTTGATAATACTCATTTTTACTCCTTTTTAGGTGATAATGTATGCCGATATTGCTATGCTGCTATTATCCGAAAATGAAAATATCGCCGACGGTGGTGGATCGCGGCAAAAACTAGTCAATCGTTGGCTTAGTTATTTGTATTCGATGATCAGCGAATCGTGTTCACGACTGACTACAATGGCTATGTCGCCGACCTGCGATTTCGACGGGCGTTTCGCCGTGATGACGTCACTGCGACAATTGTGGACCGCTTGCACTTTGTTGTTGGACAAAATGAGTGTTAGCGATCAGAAGTACGAACTTTCGCTTCAATTTTTCAATTTGTGGATTTGCATCTTTAAAAAAATATTCTTTCATTCGATTATTGCAATTTGACTGGCTGTCGCCATTTTGAAGCTGATTCACGCAAGCACACTGGGCGGTATGGGGTACCCGTCTACCTGGATTTTCGATAGGCATACCCCCTCAGGACATTTGCGGACCAAATTCTATGCTTAAAATTATTTAAGAGCGGAGAAAAATATCCAGCCGTATAATCTGAAGTATAGTTTTCTGTCTATTCACTCCATACGTGTAACAGGGTTGGGGGATCCCTCCACCCAAAGTCAGTCGTCTCCCCATCCCCCAAAGCCAGAAAATTTTTTGATCATTAATTTTTGGGGAAAACCTAATTTTTTGGCCGTTTTTAAGCATTTTGGCCGTTTTTGGCCGGAAATTGGAGGTCATTTACTCCTCCCTTCCATCTTTAAATGGCCGGGGACTCCACAATCAAAATTTCAAGCCGTTACACGCATGATTAATTCATTCAGACACTTTTTGTTTATTATTTTCAGCATTTTTTATAGTTTAAGTCTTTCCATCGTTCATGTTATCATTAAGAATTTATGTGTTTGGCACTTTTGAGCAAATATTTAGCTATGATATTATATTTTATTACAATATTTTTTAATATTATTCGACAGTATTTTAATCGCGAAAATTCAAGAGAAACAAAATACAACGAATCAAAGCATTTTTACGGATTACGAAGTAGGGGGCTTAGGGAACGACAAAAATATCTAAAAAAAGCAACATACAAATAATCGTTTAATCAGTGCCATAATTAGCCGTTAAAATTACTAATTTAACCCCCCTTCCAAAGAAACTCGATTTACCCCTCTCCCAGAACTTTGGACCGTGTGCATGTTATGAGCTGATTTATTTTGATTTAAGAATTCCGAATTGTTTTATTTTAGCATGAGTGTACTGTATTTGTGTTAGAACGTGTCGATTCGTTTTACAAAATTGCGCGTTATGTATGTGTTTTGTGTTGCACACAAATTTGATCAAAGTAGCGTCTTGAAAATCAATCGATGGTAAGGCCAACAATTTCAAACACTTAACTAAAATTTTACTGACAAATTCAGTTTTTAGTAGTTGTGAAATAAAAATAAGTAAAAAGTTAAGTTGAAAATGCATCTAAAGTATAAGGCGAGCAAGTAAAAAGAGCAGCTGTCTGCTAAATATGTAATTTTAGGTAAGTAGCTGGCTCTCTGAATTGGGGGCGGGGGACTAAAACATTGAAGTCAGATATCTTAACAAATATGTACTTGTAAATAGATAAAACTAATTGTATTGTTGAGCGTTTCTCAGCTAGCTCCAACTATAGCGAAAAAATTGGAAAAAAATTAATTTATTTCAATTTAAATTATCTTTTAAAAAGTATGCCGTTTCAAATGGCCTTACAAATCATTTCTTATCAAAATATTTAAGCTCGACCCAGCAAACAGTTGTTTAACTTGTGTTATACTCAATTCTGCTGCACTGCAGAGAAAAGCAATAGGAAAAATAAATAATTCTGCGTGAAAGCGTCAGAAAATTTGGACAAATTCACCAAAATTTAAACACTTGAGCTGTTCGGAATACAAAAGTTATATGCAGAAAGAAACAATGAATTCAATGCGAAGCGCCCGACAATTTTGGGACTATTAGCTAAAAAGCTTGCTCAACTCTATTCTGACGGTCTTTCAAATGCGCTTCAAGGATTTCCAATTTTTTCCTTCGGGGGACCCTTGCAAAAAATACTCATACTTTTAAAATTGAGGGGGGACTGGTCCTTAAATATGTAAGAGGGGATGGAGGATCCCCCACCCGAAGTCCGCCTTCCCCATCCGCCCGATGTCAGAAAATTTTTACTCCTTCCCCGATGTTAAGAAAAATTCGAATTTTTTTGGGGCATTTTTCAATGTGTTTTTTGGCCAAACATTGGAGGTCATTTACCACCCCCTAAAAATGGCCGGGGACCTCCCACCCGAAATTCCGAGCCGTTATACAAGATATATATGCTAGTCCCTCCTATCCCCCACAGCTACCTGTCTGTGTATATTGTTTACTCAAAAGCAATGATGAATAAAATTGGTAATACAAGGTATTGTTTTGCTCATTGTTTAGACCGATCGCTCCTCGTCCGATCGATTTTCTATTCATTAGCGTTTTGGAAGCTTTCCAACGAGCTCAGCTGGAATTTGACAAGAGTCTCCTGCGTATTGTGTCTGTTAAATTGAACGATCAGGTTTTAGGCGTGTTGGAAAAAAAGTTGCCGGATTGTCGCTTGTCTCATGCTGATAGCCAATTGTAACATCCGTGCGTTTATGAAGTAAGTGGAGCTTACTATCGGTATCTTTTCACTTATATCTGTACATACATCCAGTGTTATTTTTTGTTTAAGGTCCGTTTGTACATGTACAAAGATGGTCCCCAAAAATCTTTGTACATTTTGTACATTCAAATTTTTGTGTACTATAATATGATAAATAGCGATTTTAGTCTGGTAAAACATGGTTTTTCGACCTTTGGTTAGTGTATTTTAGCTAATTTTTGGGCTTCTGTCGCCAAAAATTACTGAAAATTGTCTCAAACGGCGCGAAGCGTCGAAAAATTTGGCTTTTTTACATGCTAAATACAAATTCTGCCAGTTTTAAGATACATAGGACAAACAATTACTCTTTTCAGCGCAAAGCGCCAAAAATTTTTTGAGAATTTCATACCTTTTTAGAGTTTTAGTCTTCTTAAAAATCTTTGTACATGTGCAAAGACGGTCCTGAAAAGTCTTTGTACAACGGGAAAAATTTTTGCCGAATACAAAAAAAATCGTGCATACATCTTTTGCTTATTAGCCTTCTGATCAAAATTTACATATTTCAACTTAAGGACATAAAGAGGTGTGAGAGCGGGAGTTTTCCTCTTACTAAATTTTAAAAAAACAGGTGCTGGCGACAACTTTCTCGGAAATGCAATATTTTTTTGATAAATTTGCGAAGTTGATTTCAGTAAATCTAACTAATTTACTTACATTTACAATCAGGTGATCGAGTATTAATTCTTCTATAAATTTGTCTGTTTGTGAACAATCATCGATCGATCTTACATATTTGAGTTACATATCCGTATACTAGACAAGACAATCAAAAACAGGCATTTCATTCGATTCCGTTTAGTTTGAAATTGACTTCGATTGTCTAATTTTTTTTGAGTGACATTTTAAAAGACTGAAGAATGATTGGAGAAATTTTGGGAATTTTTCAGCAAACTTGAATGAGGCTCGAATTATATCAATTTTAACTTGACCCATCTTTACAATGACTTTCCTTGATCAATTTTTTTTTGATAGGCCAAAGCCTGTCATTCATGAAGGTTTTCATATCTATTTCGCGTTTTTTGTTCCTTTTCTGTATACTAACTAAAGATGCTTAGCTTATTTTTCTCATTTAAATTGCAGAAAAGACCGAGTACTTCATCCGAAATTTAAATTATGTATAATTTTTGATAAAAAATCATATTTCTTACTTCTTCGTAAAAGATTATACATAGTGGCACATAAAAAATTCTAAACTACAATGTAACGGGTCAAAAGTGCACAAGGTCAGGGTTTTCAGGGGGGTGGTAAAAACTCAGAAATCCAAAACAGTAAATTAAACGTTCACACGACCAAAATGGTCAAAATAGCCTATTAAGCGTCTTTTCGTGGAAATCTCGTATTTGTAAAACATTTTTTAGTGCATTTTGACTGCATTGCATCACCTTTAACACTCAAAAATATAGAAATTGATCAATTTTTGGCGCTTTTTCTGGATAAAAAGTACATAAAAATACTAATCCGGCGCTAACTGCC
Source organism: Mermis nigrescens (assembly GCA_036768485.1). NCBI lineage: Eukaryota > Metazoa > Nematoda > Enoplea > Mermithida > Mermithidae > Mermis > Mermis nigrescens. Next base: position 8,995,346 of record JAVLUZ010000142.1, on the reverse strand, counting down.
GGAAAAATTTTCACCTTTTTGCTATTGCTTTTGACTTCAAAAATGATGAACAAACCTTCCGTCAGCTCAAAATCGCCGTACAGTATCTGTCTGTCTGATCTTTCAGCGGAGGATAATACCCTCCTCACCCCCTATGTGCATATATTTTACGGGCCATAACGTCGACTGATGTGAACTCAAACGTTAGAACCAGTTGCCTCAGATAGATAAAAATTTTTCCTTCCAATCTGTGAAAACAATTCCGGCTAGCTGCCAACGGTTCGAATGCTACATACTTTTTAAATTAGGTATTATTTTGCGATTTGTTTTACCCTACCCTGACATTGTTTAAATACCCAGAGCGTCTTTGGTTCTCTCATCAATTTGCTCCTTTTTTGACGATATGTTGAAGCTTTTACACCTCTAAAGCGAATACGTACTCTAGGTATTAAAAAATGTGCTTATTAGTTTTCTTGACTGCGTATTTGGTAAAAAAGGTGCAGAAAGTCTTGAGTTAAAACATCAAAGTGAGGTGTAAACAAATCGCCCTAGCGCACGAACCTCTGGCAGTTATCCAAATTTTATGTGTGGTTTAAACAAACAACGAAGTTTTTATCTATTTAATGCAGGTGGTCTTAAAATTCTATGTCCTTAAATTGCCCATGTTATGATGTAACATCGGGTATAGCCTTTTTATGGGCACGAAATATAAAAAATCTGAAATTCTTGGACAGAGGTGAAACCAGCCGTAGAAATGTGTAATCTAGTACAATTGACCTTTGATTTCTCCGTTATTTGTACCGTGCAGATTCGATCCTGTGCAGATTCGATCCTTTTATTTCCCAAATGCTGCCTTCTTGATTTATCAGGATCTGAGACTTAATGAGAATTCGGTTACTGAATTAGAACGAAGAATCGATTGATCAAATTAATATGTAATCCGCAGATTCATTTATGTACGTAAGAATTCAACTTCCTGGGTGGGGAAGGTCGCTATTTGTGCTTGCTCACATAGAGTTTGCCTCATTTATTGTCAAAATAGGAAGCAAAGCAAAATGACATCAAAAATTATACCAAAAATTAAATTGTCGCCTGATATTTCAGGAAGAAATTTCAGCTATGATGGATCCAGGGTTTCCATAAGGGGCGGGGTGTTGTCCATCTTTGCCCTAAACATGCCAAAATAGGTTCGATTATTCTAAACTCATATTCGAAATATCGTTTTTTACTTATTCCATGTTTTCTTTTGTTCAGCAATCATTTCTGACGTAAGTTTTTTTGTAAGAAATTTCAAAATTTTCGACGATTTTATGAACTAATGTTGTTTCTTCTTCAGAAGTCTTTACAAAGACTACGAAATACTTCCTCGCCTACAAAACGTTTTTCGGAAAAACATGATTTTCAAGCCGATAAGGGAGTAAAGAAATTAAAATCATCGGTCTTATTAGAAAAAGTAGTAAAAATCACGATAAGAGATGACTAAAAATCGTTAAAAAATACTTTTGCATTCTTTATCTCGCCGATTGTGTTAAGCAAAAGTAGGCGGCACCCTTGCCTTTTAATCCTCTCATAATTTCACACATCTCTGTATTGTACAAGTACCTAGTATTTTATTTAGGGAGGGGGGACAAAAAAATTTAAGGACAGATCTCGAGAATTATGTGGGAGAAATAAAAAATAATGATATTATAATGATATTATAATGAAATTTTTCGCTTTATTTCAATCTATCTACACGACTGATTTCTCATCATCCAGTCCATAAACATTTTCTTCTTTGTGCTCTGCAAAGAAGAAGAACAACATAAAAAAGGATAATTCGGTCCGGCGCGCAGCACCGGCAAAATTTGACATGTTCTCGATAATTTTTGCATTCTTTATATCAAACGTATGCAAGAAAATCTGTTTTGGCGGTCTTTTAAACACGCTTAAGGAATTTTTCATTTTTTACTGTGGGGGAACCCTTGCGAATAACAAAAAATTTGTTTACATTCGGGGAACTGCCCTATTGCCCCCTCCCCTTGGCTACGACGGGCCTGAATTAAATACTTCGATTTCAGGCTTGAAGGCATTCCAATGATACAATAAAGACAAGCGCCTTTAAGAACGAAACGATCTGGCATACTTTCATTTCATTTCAACAATTCACCTTATTACGCTCAGCAGTTTACTTTAATAACACAACATGTATCTTTATCGTCTTGATGTTAAAACTGTGTTATATGGCTTGAGCAGTTATTATAAATTTGCGTTTGATTCGTTTTGTTTCCTCTGTAAAGTTAGGTACTTCTAATCGTACTCTTTTCGCTCCTCGTATGTTTTTGCACATATTGCATTCGCGTAATTAATGTAACATGTGCATTGTTTTAAGTAGAATAAAGAATTTTCCTTTGTATTGACATCACTTTGCTGATTATTTTTATGGACTTGTGTTCATAAGTATACGAATTTGTCATTTTTCACATTTATTCTATTGTTTTTTCTATAACTCTGAGAACTTTATCCAACTTGTCAGGGAGTGATTTTTCATTGTTTCCTAATTTAAATAATCATGGGTGATATTACGTTTTTTGAGAAATATTTATACAGAAATCGGTTATTGTCGGATGATTTTGAAGGCCCTGCGCGAATCGCAGGTAATTAAGAAAATTAAAAACTGAATAAAAAAATGAAGAATCATTAAATCAAATGATTTTTTGATTCAAGAATCTGTTGTAGTTTAGAGATGAGGAATCCTTATACGTTTTGATCATTATCTGCATAGTTTTCTCAGATTATCGGGATATCGCAGTTCTTGGTTCAGACCATGTACATGATCTTAAAGGAGAACTTTAAGCCCTAAGAAAGGTTTTCACCCCTCCACAGAAATTCTATCACCTCCCCCGAAATTCCACGATTTTCATAAAAATTCGTAGATGAGGTTGTTTTGAGCGTCTTTAGTTATCTACATATTTGCTCAAAAGTGTCGAATTGTCCGCGCTTCGCATCATATACTCTTTTTTGACTACAAGTATTTTGTTCAATTTAATCGAATTTTCCTAGTATTTCCTCGAAATGTTTCTAATGTTTAACGCTTTAGAAAGATAAACCATCGTCAAAAAACGTCGGAAAATGATGTTTTTGACGCTTATCCACCATTTTTGAGCCAAAAAAACGCGTTTAAATTTCAGCCTCATAGAATTTCTATGTTGTGTCCCTTATTTAGACCCTTTTATCTAGAAATATTCAATATTCATTTAATCTGTTTTATTGACTGTAAAATTGCCTGCTTTGACGGTCAGCGTCACGGAAGACTGTACCTGTATATCTAGAACCAATACATAGTCAAGAACCTTCATTAGAACGGCTCACCGGATTCAGAAGAATTACTTAACGTTAGTGCCGTGATCAAACCCCTTAGCCGTAAAACTTTTATAGAAGGTAAAATTTTTCTTGAAATAAAAAATTGCATATTCCTACAGGAAAGCGTAAAATTTTTGGTGCTTTGCGATATGCGAACTTTTCTGCAGCGCAACCGAAAAACAAAATATACGAGTATCAAGTTCCAAAAGGAAGTAGAAACATTGATACAAAAAATGATCGTTCATCGTGGGATTGCAGCTTAATTAAATGCAACTATAATATAATTTTTCAGCATTTATGCTTGCGACTGTTCAAAACTGAATCATCTAAATATAGATCTTCTGAAAGTATTGGTAGTTTCGTTGTTCTGCCGTTATCAATTGAAAATTCTTGAATTAGAAAAGTACGAATGATCTAGTGACTTCCAATTTCAAAAACTCGAAAGATGCAGATCATGTTGGCCTTCCCAAGATCATTTCTGAGATGCGAAGTGACGTATGTTCCCGCTTGGCGGATTCCCCATAGAGCTCGTATGTATAGGACTAAAGATGAGCAGCAACCAAATTATAGGGTCTGTTGGGGCGAAATCGTAAAAGCACTGAAACATCCATTTCTGGCGGGTCTACCATAGTTTGTGTTTTTTTCGGATATACGGAGCTGTGAGTCTAAACCCTCCTACAACTCCACGCCCACGTGTGTAATGATTCGTGTTTCATACTATTTTACATACGTATAATGTGGTATCTACCTACTTAAACAATGCATTGATTCCGAGTTGACATTTCTGAATCTTTTTGTTTTATCAAGGTAGATTTCGAATTTTTTTCGCAGGAATGAAACCCTCGCGAATGCGAATCTGGTATTAACCTCCTATATTTTAACATAGTTACATATGTCCTCTTAAAGAACCCATTCAAGAATGGCCTCTGAAAAAACACCCTCTCATTTGAGTTACAATTCGACTTACATTGGGTTTTTAGGGATTTCTTTGTCAAAACGAGCCTAGGGAAATTTTTGTTACAATAACTACATCTCAAGTACATTATTATACACACTTAGCTTTGTTTAACACGCTCTTTGCTTCAATGAAACGTCATAACACTGAAAAACTCGGATTAATGCTTGATTGGACTTGTAGAAAATTTTTTGGTCAATATTGCTTTTGTGACTCGATGGGGGTTTTTTTAGGAACCCATGAATTTTTTAAAGTTGCACTTTTTTTGAAAATGATTAGCCAACGAAGGAATGTTGAATCAAAGTGAGTGTTGGAGTACCTGGCACTAAACTAGTCATGAAAAATAAGCCCAAAAGTCAGAGACAGGAGATTACATTTAAAGAGAAATTTCACACGAAGTAAAAAATGGGGTTTCACGACTAAGTCAATATAATGAGCGTGCAACTTACGTAAGCTTTATTGCTAGCTTGCTTAACACATTTTGCTCCCTTTTTTGTGGCAGGTATAGTACTATTAATTATGGTATTCTTCACCTGTTCGGGTTGCGGAGAGAGTTTGAAGAAAGCGCAGGTGGAAAAGCACAGATTTCGATGTCGCCGAGCTCATCTAATGACCTGCATCGATTGCTTGAAGGACTTCAGGGATGATGAGTATCAGGTGGGCTCATTAGTTCTACACAGAGTATTCGTGAAAAAGGACAAATTTTGTTTCTAGTAAACCTACGAGCATTGAGTAACTGAAAAAGGCTTTTTGACAGTACACGGCACAACTAAACCTAAATATGCTAGCAAAAAATTACAGTACAATTCGATTCTAGTTGCTTGACTCCTTATTAAACAAACTCAACCACGGTTTTACTTCTGTAAATTTTTCGTTCAAACGATGCTTCATGAACTATCTGCTGAACAAAGATTAAGTTAATCTATGACGTTAAAAACTTTTTTATTCATGGTGTTACCTGAATATCATGAAGTAAGTTTAAATGAAGAAAAGCTTGCCGTTGGTACTCGTAGTTGGGGACTCAATTTTAGCACAAATTGTAGTATTTAACATTGCGCAGCAAAGCGTCATATTTTAATGAATCAATGACTGCCTAATACCTAAGCGAAAACCTATTCGAAATAAATAAGGAAAAAACGTGCTCAAATTAGGTTAACTTCTGATTTGCAGGAAATGTGCAATATTGATTAATTGAAGGAAAAAAGACTTAATACTTTTCATTTAAGATGTCATTATTTAATTAAAGTAATTTAATTTCTGATTATTCATTACTTTTATTTAAGTTTTATTTTTATTTAATTGATTCATTTAATTAATTTTTATTTAGTTTTTACTCAATTGGGATTTTTAATACTTTTTGATTTAATTTTATTGAATTAATCACTTTTATTTGATTGAAGCATACCTGAGCATTAGCCAAAGCTTCAGTCCGTTCACTATGGACTCTCAAAAATTGGTTTTCTCTTAGTTAGGCTGAAAACGTGTTAAAAAAGACCTTGCTTTTTTCCAAAATTAACTCATCCGAATGGTCCCTTCAGCCCGTCCAGCTTTTGTGTCAGCCCTTTCCATGGACGGGCTGGGATGGGCTATTGCTGAGGTGTGCCCTAAGGTCATAGATGGTCTGTGTATACAACACATGTTTGAAGGGACCGACTGATGCATGCATCATTTTAGAGGGATGATATTTTTGTGAAATCGTCATGTTTCGTACAAAAATGTAGACGAAAAAGGGCCTTTGCCATTAGTGATGGCTTTTTTTATTTCGATTTTGAGCTTTGCGCTTGGAGATTATAGAGGACTGCTACTATTTTGATTGAGCTTTCGAATTTCAATTTCTGCAGCTCAATTTGCAAACTATTTAAGCTGCCAAATCTGGCTGCATATAAAAATTTCAGGCTCATACCAAATGCATCACTGAAGATCAGAAATATGGAGGCCAGAATTATGTAAGGAAGGAAAACAAAGGCGAAGCAAAGCAGGAGCAGTGGTGCGCGCTGGTGCAGTCAGTAATCGATCATTTGACTTCATCGAATGAAGATAAACGTCTAAAAGTACGAGTATAATGCGATTAGACTTATTGTGACGAAGTTGATATAAAATTATCATAAAGAAGCAGTAGATCCAAACGCGTTTGAAATTAAATATAACACGGGGTGAACGAAAAAAAGGCTACACCCTTATGTTACAGGTCATAACTTCGGCAAATGTCTAGATAAAATTTTAAGTCCACTTCCATTACATTGTAGCTAAAAATCTTGCTTAAATCGCGTAAAAAATTTTGATCATCTCCTGACAGTTTGGGCACTAAATTGATTAGTTTACACCCTACTTCGATATTGTTTAAACCATAAAAGCTTACTCGGTTCTTTCATCAATTTGCATACGATTTTGACGAAATATCTCAGTTTTTGCACCTGGTAGGAAGAAGTATCCATTCGGGAGTCTAGTCAATGTGCTAATAAATTTTCTGATTTTAGATATTGTCAAAAAGGTTATCTACCTATAAAGTCATTAATGTAAAACAATGCAGGAACTATGGGGTTAAAACAGTGTCAAACTAGGGTTTAAACGAATCGCTGTAGCGCATGAACCAATAAAAGATGGCCAAAATTTTTTACACAGTTGAAGTGATCACATGTTTACTGATTGAATGCGATTTGTCTTAGATTTTTATCTTAACATTAGCCCATGTTATATTTCAACGTCGGGGTGTTGCCTTTTTTGGCTCATCCTGTATTATCATAAGGAAGCTTAAACAAGAAAAAATACTGCATCGTAAAATAGTCCTTATTTCCTGCGTAAGATTTCCTGTAAAATATAGGTAGCTGAAAAAAGTTTTTACATTATAAAACGATTGATTTTGCATGGATACATGGAGCTGTCGGAGAGACGCCGAGTGGTTAACACTTAAACCTCGGATCGCAAGGTTTTAGGTTCGAAACCACGTTGACGCTGTTCTTTTCGGCAGGCCAACCCAGCCTTTCATCCCTCCGGGGTCGATGAATGGGAAGCTGCACTTGTGTGGCGGAGGTTAAAGCCCTTGGGAGTCGCGACCCCTTGCGGTATCTCAGCGAGAAACACGTCTCTGATGTGCAGGTAATACCCACTGCCTTTTTTACATGGAGCTATATTCTAGCGTATGATTTCGTTTTAATTTTATATGCTTTCCTACATATGTATAACAAACGGGGAATGCATAATATTCATTGTTTGCTATTTATTGCACTGCTTGTCAAGCTAGACAAGCATGTTATATTAAGCTACATAGTAAATAACTTCAAGGTTACTTAAGTCATAATTTTGTTCGCATTAACTTGTGAATTTCCAAAGTCGTATGTTATGTGAAATCACTAAGAAGTTATTCTATCAATTTGCTTAGGGGATTTTCGAAAAGTTGCGTAATTTTTCGAATGTTCCACGAAAGCAAGCCAAATTCGCCAATTTCCTTCGAAGTTCGGCACATATCTTTGACGAAGAATTGATAGATCAAGCTTGGAAAAAGATTGCAGCTAGAGCGGAAGAAGCTAAACAAGCACAAACTAAACTGAATGAGAAGAAAGAAGCTGATAACGTCGTTGATGAAAATTTAGAAGCAATGGGTAAGTACATATTCGGGGATTACTGTCTAATTTAATCAATTTTAAAATTTTAATCAATTTAAATTCATTAAAATTTCAAAACGAATATTGTACATAGGTAACATTGTAGTACATGTTTATTATTTAATATAAAATGCTTACTGCATGTAAAATTTGATTAATTATTAATTAATTAATATTAATTATAGCATTTAACAAAGCTAAAATAAAAAATTTTGAAATTCCTCACACCCGTGCTGTATAGCCATATACATATGTGTATTAATGCAATGCACACTTGGACATATGAGGTGAGGAAGGGCTTTTCGCGCATCTTAATTTCCAAAAAATTACAAATTGTCATGCGATTTAGAAATAGTCAAGTATTATAAGGAAATTTTTGAATACTTGGAAGGAAATCCAAGTCGCTTATCCCTATTTCAAATAAAAATACAAAACCAGCATTCTATTTGAGATTCTCTAAATTTTCGGATATCAAGGAACAGCTTTAGCTAAACATAACTTCTCATAGAGAGAAAGTAAAAATATGTTTTTTCTAAATATCGATATTAGCGCTTCATGCTTTCCTACCTTCCATCAAAATTCATTGTTTAGAAGAAAACGATATTTTTTGGAAAAAATTCGTAGTTTTATGATTTCAGTGGTTCGAGCATGTCGTAAAATGCTCTTTATTCTTGCTAAACCAAAATATTTCCAAAGATATTGAGCTAAGTAACTGAGGTCCGCCCGCCCCGTCCATGGACATTGACTGTATTTATCCGAAATTTGATTTCTTTGAGCGAGAGGTCTGCGGAATGTTCTAGTCATTTCATATATCTCTGAAGCAGTGTTCTTTTTGTACAAGGTCCGTTTGTACATGTACAAAGATGGTCCCCAAAAGTCTTTATACGGTGCAGTAGTGATTTTAGTCTGATAAAAACTGAGCTGTTCGACTTTTGGTAATGTGTTTTTAGCTAATTTCTGGGGCTCCAAGGGCAAAAATCACTAAGAATCGTCTTAAAACGGCGCGAAGCGCCGAAAAATTTGACAATTTTACTTATAAAATGCAATTTTTGCCATTATAAAGATATACAGAACACACAATTACTTATTTCGGCGTGCGCCGAAAATTTTTGCGAATTTCAGATCTTTTTTGCAATTTTTGTCTTCCCAAAAATCTTTGTACATGTACAAAGACGGTCCCGAAAAGTCTTTGAACATCGGGAAAAATCTTTGCCGAGTACAAAAAAACAGTGCTCTGAAGTCGTTAAGAGGTAGTAGAAACTCAAAATGGTTTTTGCGCTTTCAAACAGCTTTTGTTTAAACTAGTCTAATGACTGATTCGTGAATTACCGCCGATGAAATTATAATGTGTATTTCGTTCGGTTAGAAATTCCATGCACTTTGTCCAATTTCTATAAAAAATACTCAAATATACGTATGGTTTAGTGATAAATTTAGTAATAAAATTTTAGTGAAAAATTTAGTGATAAAATTTCTCTCTTCTTGATTATTGTTTACAATTAATTTTTCGAATATACTCTAGAAAAATACTCAAAGGAGGTTCACTTTATTTTATGAATTAAAAGGAAATATGAAATTATTCTTCATGCATAACATGTATGTATGCAGGCCCTTAACCAGGATTTTATTTGGGGGTGGCCGAAAATTTTTGAGGCCAGATATCTCGAGAACCATTAGGAGATAGGCAAAAATAAAGGCAGTTTTGACCGTATCTCGGCGAGCTCTACATATACGATGGTGAAGAAAAATTTAAGAAAATAAAAAGATTCACAATATTTCATATTAATATACAGCAAATTTATCATTTAAGCTGATTTCTCATCACTCAATCCACGAGTTATTTCTTATCTCTTGCTTTTGTACTTAATCATTGTGCTTTACAGAGAAAAAAATACAGATAATGAATAATTCAATGCCAAGCGCCGAAAAATTGTTATATTCTGCATTTCAAGCTCAAATTTGAGCGGTTTTGAGCGGGCTAGAAGACAAAAAATTTATATAAACAATAAATACGGCGCGAAGCGCCGGAAAAATTTCATGTTTTCCATGCCATAACTCAAATTTGAGCGAGTGAGTTAGACGGCAAAAACTATAGCTACACAATGAATCCAGCGCACAGCGCCGGAAAAAATTGACTTGCACTCTACGTCTAACTCAAATTTGAGCGAGTTTCAGCGGTTTAGAAGACAAAACTACTCATAAACAATGATCAATGGCTACAGTACCCTAAGGTATTTTTTGACTACAGTACCCTAAGGTATTTTTTGACTCCGGATTCGATTTTTTCGACCTCGATTATCCCCAAATACATTATTTTTAAAACAGTAACAAGCAACCCTAGCATATGATTAATTTTTGTAAAGTTAATTTGTATGCCAAACTTTACACCCATTTAAGTCTATGGGTTTACACTCCCCAGTGACGCATTATGTCCCATGTAGCCTATGTTATAGAATTTATTATGTATAGAGTGTTATAGTTAAGTGATCAAATTTTATTTTTCAGCAACTTAATTTATTTTTACTCAAAGTTAGCGACGATACGATACGTAGGAATTTTTACGGTTTTATGACTTAAGTTTTGTTTAGCTATATGCAATAACATTGAAGTAAGCCAGTTGTAAAATAATACGTATGTAGAGCTAAGCTAATCAATTTTTTATGATTACGTATTATCGCAAATTTCAGCATTATTGAGTAAAAATTATTGAACTGACTGTAAAAGGTAATTGTTATCGCTTAGCTGAAGCACCCTGTATGTACATGCGATCCATAGGCAAAAAGACAATTAATTAAGCGCTCTCATCTCATGTGTTGAAATTTTGTTTATAGGAGAAGTTACGCACGAGTCAAAACGTCGTTTTTTTAGTTTCAGAAATGCTATTAATGTATCTTTTAATACCTGTTTTTTTGTTCAGTCCATAGACTTTTTAGATCAGAAATGAAATAAGCTCACAATGTGTTCGTGGCTTGCAGGGTTTTCTTTATAAATTTGTCCTTGCTTTTGCGGAATGCGTCGTGATAAACTCAGATGCGCAATATGGCTAGTCTGGGGGGTAAGTCGGTCTGGAGACCAATTACCGAGCTTTTAGAGCCATGAGACATTTTCCTTGGTTTTTAACGTTCATTTGGCTCACTTTTCTCGGAAAATTTTCCATTTTCTCATTCTTAGAGGGGTAGCCATAGGTTGGCGACACTAAAGTTCTGGGGTGTGCAAGATTTTTTCAAAGGTTAAAAAATGACCTTAAAAATGGTGGTATGGCGAAAAAACACCATTTTTCAACGTTTATCATCGAGCACTATCCATTGGCATCAGAAAATTGCGGGAAAAAAAATTCAAAAATCGAATTCTGGGGGGGTATTTTGGTTTCTTGTGGGTGCATATCCCCCAAACCTCCCCCCACGCTCAGGTATGGGGGTAACCCAACTCTCACGTGCATGTTTGCTACGTAAAATCACCTTTGAAATTATATTTTGTTCAATATTTCGTCTCTGATTAACGGCCGTGTCGATTCATGAGGATTCGAGTGAAGTCAAACAAGGATCAGAAGCGAAATCGAAAACAAAAAGGCGTCGACAGAGTTCCACCGAGTGTCCGGAAAGCAATGCAGATGTTGCTGAAACAATTGTAGTTTCAGAAAAGTGCATAGAGAAAAAGAAAAAATCAAAGAAACAAAAATCGCATCAATTCGTTGCGCAAGATGAAGAATCTAGTGGGGTTGTGAATGGCGAAAACGCATCATTTGATCAAAATTTAGAGGGTAAGATAACAGTGTAAACAATTGTAGTGCACATTCTTAGCGTTCGTAGAAGTTTAAGAATCTCACTTTATACCATACATATAACGGCTCAAAATTTTGAGAGGGGTCCCTGACCATTTTCAGGGGGGGGGTAAATGACCTTCAATTTCTAGCCAAAACCGGCTAAAAATCATCTAAAAACGGCCAAAGTAAGTTTTTTCAGAAATCGGGGGAGGGGTCAAAAATTTTCTGACTTAAAGGGGGATGGGGGACAATCAACTTTGAGCGGGGGGTCCGCATCCCCCTGTTACATGTCTGATTTCTACTGTCCTAGTTTTTTTGTGACTTAAATAAGGGACTAAATGCAATTTTTTGTTTGACGTGGTATATACAGGGTAGCTTACAAAATATTTTGATCATAACGTTTGCACTTTTTTCGAGGAGCATATTATAATTACCTACGTAGGGCAATAAAATTTTAAAGTTTCGTTAAATTATCTTTAACTATTACCTTCAACTCTGAACTTTTTTGTTGTTGAAATTGTATAAAAGCACCTTTACTCTGTTCGTTTAAAGATTCAGACTTGTTAATTTTATATTTTTTATAGTTTAGTTTTGCGAGTTTCCCATCACGTTGCACTCTAGCTGTGTTTGTATTCTTCAAAAAAGTTGGGATTCACGAAGGTTCGTTGCGTTTAACAAATTAGTCTCTTAATTTCCTAATGATATGGCCTGTTTGATCCCACGAAAATTTTGTTTGTTTGCATAGGTATATACGTGTGTACATGCGAGATGTCGTCTATGACTACCCAAATTTATCTAATGTTTTTCCTGGTTTTTTTAAAATAAATTTTCGAAATATGCAGTAAAAATATAAAAAATGGATGAAAAATACGAGATTACATATGTGGCATTAATGGTTAAAAGTAGAAAATGACAATACAGCTTTTTTAATTTTTTCTGTGCTGTGCATGGCGCAATCGATTCACTTGAGCATCCCATCCATTTGCATCTAGGTTTACGTCGACCAGTCCACTTCCATTAGTACTTCTCTGAATGTCGCATGACTTTGGTCGGGGTTTTTGATACTTTCGCGTACATTACATATGTAGTCTCTATTTAGAACTGAGGGAATTCGATTTACACTCGCTGCTTTAAAACAACTCTTATTTTTGATTCAAAAATGCAAAATACATATGGAGTATTCAGAGTATGACATCATTACATATGTAGGATTCTCATTCCTTAATCATGAAAAGCTGCAGTTTCTGCATTTAGTTTGTTTTAGTAATTTTCTACAGACTAGTTGTATGCCTTACTTTGACAATTTTAGTAAAATTTTAATATTGCTTCGTTTCTATACTTGCATTTCATGACATTAAGGGATAAAGACGGATTGTTACTGTACAATAGCCTCTGAAAAGATCTTAAAAACTCGAGCGACCTTTTGGCATAATTTGTCAAAAAAAGTTTTGTTGTAATTTTTCATGTCCTTACGGAGCTTGTGTTAAAGCGGCACGAAATTGTTTTTTTTCCGTTACTGTCAATATTTATCTTTTTTAGCTACACAAGTAGCAACTGACATTCGCAGAATATTTCACTTGGTTTTGTTAATTTAAACTTGATTTTTATAGATACCTCAGTTATTCAAACTAGTTGCGAAATTGCCAAACAAGTTGATGCGGGTGAAAATACTTTGTCAGTGAAAACTCTCATTAAGAAATTGATTGCCGAAGCCGAAGGAAGACGACTTAAATTGAAACGACTTAAGAAGATAGTTGCTTGTGAAATGAAGTTTTCTATGGAAAAAGCAATTGAGACAGTTGACGAATTTTTACGGAAGAATAACGCTAAATACGTCACAGATGGCAAAATAGTTCGCTTCGTGACTAAAAATGAGACCTAATTTGCCTTGTTCTATTGAATGCGATATAGGTACAGATCGAGTAAAATTGTTTATGTAGTCATCTCACATCATAGGTAGCGCTTTAGCGCGTACCATCAATATACTTGGGTAACTCCAACATATGCGGCCCCCTACAGCTATCACGGGACTCATCTGAGAGGTGTAGCTTTTGAAACATAATAAAAAAAGTTTGCTGCCGGTGTTTTTTCTAGAATTAATACTCTTTTAAAAGATAATACTTAAAATTAATAGCGTATAAAATTTTACTTTAACATTATGATTAAGTTTTTAAATTTTGGTCAGTCACGTGACATATCTAATTCAGTTTTGCATTCTGTCTAATCTGCTTTTTTAAATTGTAGACAATTGAATTAGCTCGATGGTGCTTTCTATTGTTTTGAAAAGAGACTTACTCCTGCAGGGGCGGTATAAAGAGTGTGAAAATCTGGTGTTGAAAAAACGCATTTTGGTCACGTTTTCTTCTTTATGTCTGTCAATTTCCTCAGTCAACTCAACAGTCCGGAAATAAGTCTTCCTGTTACGAATACACTACGTTTCAAGGGTTTCACACTGAATTTGACCGCGTCCGAATAAATTTAACACGGAGTTACCTATAGCGGTTTAAGGTTTATACTCTGGTGGTGGAGAAAGAAAACACGTGTTTACCTTCTCTTACTTTGTCAGCCGCTCCGATATAAATCGGGACGTCCAAAATATTAAAAAAGCAAAGCATGTCAAAAAGGTTACACATCACACTAATTGGACGCGTTCCTCTAAACTTAATATAGAGTTTTTCTAATGATGTAAAGTTTAAACTCTGGAGTGCAAAAACATGTTTTTGACCGTTTTTTGTCTGTCAACTACTCTGGTCGAAGTATTTATTGAAGTATTGTAAAAAAGTGTTTTTTAAAGTTTTTTTTTAAAGTGCGAAGTATTCTACAAAAAATCCATATCAGTGGTGTGGTTACACCTAGTCTTTTGTATCGCGTTTCTTTACACTCGATACTGAGTTTATTTTTTGATTGCGAAGTATTCTAAAAAATCCATATCACTGGTTTGGTTACACCTAGTCTTTGGTATCGCGTTTCTTTACACTCATTACTGAGTTAGTTTCGGAGGTGTAAAGTTCCATCTTAGGGGTGAAAGGACGTTTTTGACAGATTTTTGTCAACTTCTTCCGATATGAGTTGGATTGTAACATGGACCTAATTATAAAAATGTACTAGCATCGAGGATCACGCACGCTTGTAGGCGTCTTCAATCACCAAATTTTGAGTTATTGCAGAGATGTAAGGTTTACGCTTTAAAGTCATTTAACTTCCAGAGCAATGCAAAACGTTAAATTTTTTCAAAATGTTCTCCGTAACATCAGGATTACGAATCTGTTGATTTTCTCTGCACCCAATAGTTGTGTAAAGTTTACGCTATCATGTCTTTGTAGAGGTATAAAGTTTACGCTCTAGAATCATCCAAAGCGATGCAGAACAGCTCAAATTTGAGCAAGGTATGACAGAAAAGGTGAAATTTTTCTCCGGCTTGGATTTATCGTTTATGTACATTTTTGCCTTCTAGTTCGTCCAAAACCGCTCAAATTCAAGCCAATGAAGCACCGAATCATTCATTTTCAGTATTGTCTCTTTATAAAGCACAAAGATTATGTAGATACAAAGACAGCAGCTAGGAAATTCGTCGATTTACTGAGGAATCAATTATATCCTTAGGGCGGAGAAACCCCCGACGGAACCGGGGTCAGCTTTACATATGAATAATGGGGTACTCCTTTCCGGAGCTCTAAACCCCCACTTCAGTGGGAGAGATTTTGTCGGAAACGGGGTGTTTACTGTTCACCCTCATGAGCTCTACTTGCGGAACCCCGGTAACCCTGCCACAATTTAGTTTTTCTTCGCATATTAATGTGGATTGTAGAGATAAGCGTCTAACGTTTCTGTATTATTTATAAAATACTGGCATAGGGATGGGTGAGATGAAGGTGTTATTCTCACGTGATCTTAGGGGGTTCATTAAGAGGAGGTTTATGAACCCCGTAATGGGTACTAAATCCCACAAAATAGCTGCAACCCCCATAATTGTCTTTTTTCCGTGAAAAATTGTAGAAAGTGTCCTCTTCGATTGTTTTAGCAAGCTTTTGGCGGAAATAATCAAATTTTCGACGCTTATACTCATTTTTTATTATATTTTATTTAGTCAATTCGAATTTTTTTCAATGGAGGTAATAAGTTTGAGCTCTTGCGATTGATTGAATCTGCACGACTTCTCTTGTTATTGACTAAGGGACCATACATGGGTAGCAAGAATATTCTGGAAGGGGTATGGAATCGCCAATAATATTAGTTAAAAATAGAATGCTGAGGTCTACAGTTAGTGCGGGGTTTTTTAACTTCTGCAGAGGCTGTTTGTTACCCTCAAACTCCCCATGCCCATAGGTGTTAGGGCGTGTAAACTAAGAAAAGTTCACTACCTACTCCGTTGAGCAAAGGAAAAATCGATTGCTACAGTGATATGGAAATTAGTTATTAGAGCGAATTCATACACTAAATCAAAGAAAACAGATTATAGCTGGTGCAGATAGTAGGTTTAGCTATAGTCTGCTTCACATTACACAAGTTCGGTCATAAATTTTAAAACTACTTCTGACAATAAGCTGGCAGATTGCGACTATAGCTAAAATTTATGCCCGAAGTCATCTGAAATAGACTATAACTAGCAAAGAAAAATGCTCCGATGGAACAAAAAAGATGAATATACTTGGAATTGTGGATTATTATGGATGTAAAAGGAGGGGACTAGGAAAAATCTACCTAAAGTCGGAAAATCTGCTAAAAATCACACTTTCTCTAAGCAACGCAAAAAATCGATGTATATTCTGCGGCCAACAGATTAAAATAAATATTCAACCATAACAATGATTGAAACAGCAGCACGTTAGCTATGCAGTAGCTATGGGAAATGATATTAAGTAAACTAACAGTCTTCCAAGCCAACTGAATGAAATAGCAAACATCGAAGACAATTGAAGACATGGTTGGTTAAAAACAGTAGGAAACACGTAAGTTGACTTGAAACAGACTTAATGTAGATACACTAGCATGCCCGAAACGATTGTGTGCACTAATCAATCGGCTCCTGCTTTGCTTGCTATAATGCTCATAAAACAAAACAACTTTAAATACAATACCTCTTAGTTTTCTATCAATCAGGTGCCAGCAATTTAAAAAAGTAACCTTGATAGATTTCGTTTATACACTCTTATCTGAAACTTCGAACATTATTTAAAAAAGACACTTTTTTAGAGGCCGCAGAATATACATCGATTTTTTGCGTTGCTTAGAGAAAGTGTGATTTTTAGCAGATTTTCCGACTTTAGGTAGATTTTTTCCTAGTCCCCTCCTTTTACATCCATAATAATCCACAATTCCAAGTATATTCATCTTTTTTGTTCCATCGGAGCATTTTTCTTTGCTAGTACACTACTTTTAATTAGCGTGATTTCAGTACATCAGTCAGTAAACACAATCAGTAACATGCCACAATAATGACAACAGTCCAAGAACGCGGAAAACAATATTGTTCTTAACATCAGCATTATCCTTTTTAAACAAGACAACCTTATTGACACCATCCATTTTCAAATTAATACTGCATTAAGTTATTTCTTCTTAATGTGCAGTTCACTTATAATCAAGCACAAAAATTTAACCAACGAATTCACATTGCAAATCCTCACTCAATCAATACACAAGCACAATGTGTTGTGACTTTTGAAATTGAAAACACCCAATTTTCAATTTTCAAATTGAAAATTGAGATCAATTTTCAAATTGAAAATTAGGTCAATTTTCAAATTGAAAATTGGGTGTTTGAATTTGCGATGAAGAAATAATCAAAAGATAGTCACTTGGTTTATTTAAGCCGAGTAATAAAATAACGACCGTCCACCAATTCCAAACTAAACGCAACTAATCTGATCACTATGAAAAAGTTTTGAAAAATGAGCTTGCTAAGCGAGAGTTGTAAACCAAGAGAAACTTAAAGTTAAAACCTACCATTAAATTATGAGAGAATTATAAAAGATTTTAAACTTCAAGAAAATGGAAAAGGCGGGATGTTGGTAAATTAGAAGGCAAAGATTTTCGGCAAAAATTCAAAAACTTCACGCAAATATCAAATGTAAGGAACACTAACGCTTTGATTTGGTAGTAAAATAAATTTGTAGTATAGACTACATATTAACAACAAATGAATAGTGCAAACTTTACACAACTACTAGGTGTAGAGAATACTAACAGTTTACGGCTTATTAATGTACATGATTACAATAAAGCTGTATATCTTTGTCGACTTCTGTGCACAGTAGTGTGATTGCTGGTTCATTTTAAACCACTTTTGCAGGCAATTTACATCAATTAAACGATAGCTCTCCATGTGCAAGATTTTGTGAAACATATTATAAACACGGCTAAGAAAGATTTAACTTTAATGCAACCCATTTAAGACAAAATTACATCTCTTCAATGATCTAAGGACACTTGAACATAATTTTTAAATCACTTTAGATTACTTTTGAGGGTAAACAAACTCACTTAATTGATGTCTCACATATGAATCCTTGAAAATTTCTTGACTTCAGTTACAAAGTCTCTGCAAGTCTATCGAATTAGGGTTAACACGTAACGTAAACTTTACACAAACACATAGCGTAAAGAATATTTTAGTCGGATTCGTAATTTTGATATTGCTCCGATATTTCTTTCAACATTTATGGAAAAATGAGTCTCCATAATGTTTTAAAGACAATAAACATTAGGTTTAAACCACTTTGCAATACTGCTGAGTGTAAGCAAGCGCGCCCAATTGACGTATATATTTCATTCCCTGTAAATTTTTATATCTCAGGAAAAAATTTCGATTTTTGCAATGCTCTAGAACAAAGGCTAACATGCAGTGTAAAAAATTACTCGGATATTATGATCAACATTCATGAAAAAATTATGTCTCTACAATGGTCTGAGGACATATAAACAATGAATGTACACTACTTTACATCACTGTTGGATGTAAACAAACGCGCCTACGTGACGTCTCACATTTGATCCTTTGAAAACTTCTAGGCTCCAAGAAAAAATTAGGTTTCAGGAATGCTCAAAAACGAAGATAAATATATATGTAGTGTAAACTTCATGTAAACACCTAGTGTAAAGAAGATATTAGTCAGATTCGTAATTCTGATATTGTTCCGATATTACGATTAATATTTATGAAAAAATTAAGTCTACATAATGTTCTATGGGCAAACTAACAATTGGTGTAAACTACTTTACAACACCATAGAGTGTAAACATATGCGCCAGACTGGCATATCAAATTTGATTCCTGGTCCATTTCTAGACTTGATAAACGTGTCCCTGACTCGTAACCGGAGAAGCAGGCAGAAAAAACAAGACAGAAACGCATTTAAAACTCCAAATTTTTGACTTTACACTCGCTAAATATTAATGTATAGACAATTTGCTTTGACATGCACCTGATATAAAGCACTTTATTTTTATTCTATTAGACTTGACGGAGAAAGTGGCGAACAAAAAACGCAACAAAAACGTATTTTCCATCATTTAGAACACTGTAAACTTTAAAATTCCGTACCGAACTCCCCATTGAGTTTAAAGAAATTCGGTTTGGTACAATTTGTAGCTTTTAAATCGTAGTACATTCCTGTGTGCCAAAATTCTGTTGCAAAAATTATTTGGCATGATTTATCAATCAAACTTCGGAAAAAACGTGTTTTTTAGCCCATTTTTTACCTCTGATTTCGAACTTTACACCCCCATAATTAACTCAATATTGCGTTTTTTTAAATGCGGTTTGCTGCGATGTTTAGCCCCTGTGAGGCACTTTATTAATGCTGTCTTCAATTTGCACTGACTCATAAGCGGAAAAATTTGGCAGATAAATCTTACTTAAAATCAGTTTTTTACACCATCCACTAGAGTGTAAACTTTAAACCCCAGGATCTAACTCACCATAGAGCATAGAAGACTTTGCTTATATGCAGAATGTAGCCCTTGATCCGCTCTACATTTCTGTCAGAAAACATTTTAAAAACCTCATAACCGGAGTTAGTATCGGACATAGGAAGAATGAAAACTCGACCAAAAAGTGCTTTTTCACCCCCAGATTTTCGCACGCTTTACATTGCCGTTCGATAAATAATGCGAATTTCAAAAAACAAAAAAAGTGTCATCTGTAGAATTCATCCCTCTATTATCCTATTCTGTTCAATCCTTCGAGTCATCAATACTCAGTTGTCCACATGCCGCAGTAAAAAGGTCCCAAAATTTGTCCTATGTTATAACGTTACACAAAAACTTTACACCTTCTTTACACAGTCAATTTTGAGTTTCAAGAAAAACAAAAAAACACGGGCAGCGAATTTTTTTATTATCTTTCTTTTAAAAAAACCGCACCTTCCAGAAGTGTCCCGTTATAGCTGTAGGGGGGGGGGTGCCCAGGTGTTGGGGGTACCCAAGTATATTATAGGTACGCGCTAACGCGCTACCTATGATGTTACTTATGTACCTATAACCATAAATGTGCAGCATGTCCGATCTGGGGGAAGGGGGATTTGAGCTCAAAAATTGGTATCAGCAATAGCGACAAACGACATTACTACGCGTTTCCGGTCAATTTAGGGTTTGTTGGTCAACCCCCCCCACCCGATTGGGACAGATGGAAAATTTTCTAAGAAATGAGGCAAAGAGCCAAAAACAAAAGAAAATTAAACATTTTTTCAAAAGTGCTCCAAATTTATCAGAAACTGCAACGTAGTTTTAACACTATTCTAGCGCTTATACTCGTGCGACCGCTTTTTGAGGTCATTTTGGACCAAGCTCAGTTTTCCACCCCTGACCGGCCGACCCTCCCCCAGATCGCCCGCGCTGTGTATCTATGGTCTAGAGATCATATATGGGCAACAAGAAAATTCTATGGAGGTGTGGTTGAGTGAAATCGCCAAAAATGTTCCCCACGCCAACGTTTGGTCTAGACCATACATGGGCAGCAGCCAAATTCTAACGGTCAAAACCAGTAAAAATTTAAAAAAAACATGCCAAGAAAATAATTTTGGCTGTAAATTTATCGTTTTTTTTGGTGATCTATCGGATTCTTTGATTTCCCAGCCTACGTGTGGTCTAGATCGTACATGGGCAACAATAAAATTCGTGATGTTTCTCTGCGCCTTCGACCTGGATATCAGACAGCAGAATATGGTTGCAGCTGATGTATGTTTTTAACTGGATATGGGGTGTAGATTTAACACCCTAGACAATCAAAAAGGAACAAAATTTTTGAGAAAATAAATTATGATAAAATAGATAAAAATCACTGATTTTCAGCAAAAAAGACTGATTGAAAGCGTGAAGTAAGAACCATGGAATTTCGGTGCAGGTCGTCAACGGTACTTGTGCATATGCGGTTATAACGTACTAGCAAGCATTATGCTGCTCCAAGAACCAAAGACAAAATACCTTAGCATTCTTGTACACTGTATTCACTAGTACTTCCATTTTGATATACTCGATAATGTTGAGAATAAAAAGGATAAAGTTCTAATTGGTACTTTACACCATCTTGACAAGGTTGAGCCAAAGAACACCCAGAAATCCTAAAAATCTGCTGCAAAATATGATAGACACCCTTGGCATTTTTTGGTAGATATGGGCCAACTGACCTGACAATTTTTTTGCAGCTGATGCGTATTTTAGACTCCCAGAAGCAACAACAGACCTCCACAATAAAATTCGTGATGTTTCTCTGCGCCTTTGACCTGGAAATCAGACAGCAGAATATGGTTGCAGCTGATGTATGTTTTTAACCGGATATGGGGTGTATATTTAACACCCTAGACAATCAAAAAAGGAAAAAAATATTCTGAGAAAATAAATTAAGATAAAATAGATAAAAATCACTGATTTTCAACAAAAGACTTATTGAAATTGAAAGTGTAAAGTATATAAATTTCGGTGCAGGTCGGGAACGGTACTTGTGCATGTGTGGTTATAACATGCTAGCCAGCATTATACTGCTCCTAGAACCAACGACAAAATACGTTAGCATTCTTGTACACTGTATTCACTAGTACCTCCATTATGATTTACTCGATAATGTTGAGAATAATAAGGATAAAGTTCTAATTGCTGCTGTAAAGAAAAAATAATTATTACTGATTATTTATTACTGTAGACTATTGTAGATTACTTTAGAACAGAGATTATTGTAGATTACTATAGACCCCAGAATTCTATGTTTAGGTAAAATTTTTGGCACTTTACACCATCTTGACAAGGTTGTGCCAAAGAACACCCAGAAATCCTAAAAATCTGCTGCAGAATATGATAGACACCCTTGGCATTTTTTGGCAGATATGGGCCATCTGACCTGACAATTATTTTGCAGCTGATGCGTATTTTAGACTCCCAGAAGCAACAACAGACCTCCACAATTAAATTCGTGATGTTTCTCTGCGCCTTTGACCTGGATATCAGACAGCAGAATATGGTTGCTGCTGATGTATGTTTTTAACCGGATATGGGGTGTATATTTAACACCCTAGACAATCAAAAAAGGAAAAAAATATTCTGAGAAAATGAATTAAGATAAAATGGATAAAAATCACTGATTTTCAACAAAAGACTTATTGAAATTGAAAGTGTAAAGTATATAAAATTCGGTGCAGGTCGTGAACGGTACTTGTGCATGTGTGGTTATAACATGCTAGCCAGCATTATACTGCTCCTAGAACCAAAGACAAAATACGTTAGCATTCTTGTACACTGTATTCACTAGTACCTCCATTATGATTTACTCGATAATGTTGTGAATAATAAGGATAAGGTTCTAATTGCTGCTGTAAAGAAAAAATAATTATTACTGATTATTCATTACTGTAGACTATTGTAGATTACTGTAGAACAGAGATTATTGTAGATTACTGTAGACCCCAGAATTCTATGTTTTGGTAAAATTTTTGGTACTTTACACCATCTTGACAAGGTTGTGTCCAAATAACACCCAGAAATCCTAAAAATCTGCTGCAGAATATGATAGACACCCTTGGCATTTTTGGCAGATATGGGCCAACTGACCTGACAATTTTTTTGCAGCTGATGCGTATTTTAGACTCCCAGAAGCAACAACAGACCTTCACAATAAAATTCGTGATGTTTCTCTGCGCCTTTGACCTGGATATCAGACAGCAGAATATGGTTGCTGCTGATGTATGTTTTTAACCGGATATGAGGTGTAGATTTAACACCCTAGACAATCAAAAAAGGAAAAAAATATTCTGAGAAATGAATTAAGATAAAATGGATAAAAATCACTGATTTTCAACAAAAAAAGACTGATTGAAATTGAAAGTGTAAAGTATATAAAATTCGGTGCAGGTCGTGAACGGTACTTGTGCATGTGTGGTTATAACATGCTAGCCAGCATTATACTGCTCCTAGAACCAAAGACAAAATACGTTAGCATTCTTGTACACTGTATTCACTAGTACCTCCATTATGATTTACTCGATAATGTTGTGAATAATAAGGATAAGGTTCTAATTGCTGCTGTAAAGAAAAAATAATTATTACTGATTATTCATTACTGTAGACTATTGTAGATTACTGTAGAACAGAGATTATTGTAGATTACTATAGACCCCAGAATTCTATGTTTTGGTAAAATTTTTGGTACTTTACACCATCTTGACAAGGTTGTGCCAAAGAACACCCAGAAATCCTAAAAATCTGCTGCAGAATATGATAGACAACCTTGGCATTTTTGGCAGATATGGGCCAACTGACCTGACAATTATTTTGCAGCTGATGCTTATTTTAGACTCACCAGAAGCAACAACAGACCTTCACAATAAAATATCGTGATGTTTCTCTGCGCCTTTGACCTGGATATCAGACAGCAGAATATGGTTGCTGCTGATGTATGTTTTTAACCGGATATGAGGTGTAGATTTAACACCCTAGACAATCAAAAAAGGAAAAAAATATTCTGAGAAAATAAATTAAGATAAAATGGATAAAAATCACTGATTTTCAACAAAAAAAGACTGATTGAAATTGAAAGTGTAAAGTATATAAATTTCGGTGCAGGTCGTGAACGGTACTTGTGCATGTGTGGTTATAACATGCTAGCCAGCATTATACTGCTCCTAGAACCAAAGACAAAATACGTTAGCATTCTTGTACACTGTATTCACTAGTACCTCCATTATGATTTACTCGATAATGTTGAGAATAATAAGGATAAGGTTCTAATTGCTGCTGTAAAGAAGAAATAATCATTACTGATTATTCATTACTGTAGACTATTGTAGATTACTGTAGAACAGAGATTATTGTAGATTACTATAGACCCCAGAATTATATGTTTTGGTAAAATTTTTGGTACTTTACACCATCTTGACAAGGTTGTGTCAAAGAACACCCGGAAATCCTAAAAATCTGCTGCAGAATATGATAGACACCCTTGGCAATTTTCGGTAGATATGGGCCAACTGATCTGAGAGATGCGCATTTTAGACTCCCAGAAGCAACAACAGACCTCCACAATGAAATTCGTGATGTTTCTCTGTGCCTTTGACCTGGATATCAGACAGCAGAATATGGTTGCTGCTGATGTATGTTTTTAACCGGATATGAGGTGTAGATTTAACACCCTAGACAATCAAAAAAGGAAAAAATATTCTGAGAAAATGAATTAAGATAAAATGGATAAAAATCACTGATTTTCAACAAAAAAGACTGATTGAAATCGAAAGTTTAAAGTATATAAAATTCGGTGCAGGTCGTGAACGGTACTTGTGCATGTGTGGTTATAACATGCTAGCCAGCATTATGCTGCTCCTAGAACCAAAGACAAAATACATTAGCATTCTTGTACACTGTATTCACTAGTACCTCCATTATGATTTACTCGATAATGTTGAGAATAATAAGGATAAGGTTCTAATTGCTGCTGTAAAGAAGAAATAATCATTACTGATTATTCATTACTGTAGACTATTGTAGATTACTGTAGAACAGAGATTATTGTAGATTACTATAGACCCCAGAATTATATGTTTTGGTAAAATTTTTGGTACTTTACACCATCTTGACAAGGTTGTGTCAAAGAACACCCAGAAATCCTAAAAATCTGCTGCAGAATATGATAGACACCCTTGGCAATTTTCGGTAGATATGGGCCAACTGATCTGAGAGATGCGCATTTTAGACTCCCAGAAGCAACAACAGACCTCCACAATGAAATTCGTGATGTTTCTCTGTGCCTTTGACCTGGATATCAGACAGCAGAATATGGTTGCTGCTGATGTATGTTTTTAACCGGATATGAGGTGTAGATTTAACACCCTAGACAATCAAAAAAGGAAAAAAATATTCTGAGAAAATGAATTAAGATAAAATGGATAAAAATCACTGATTTTCAACAAAAAAGACTGATTGAAATCGAAAGTTTAAAGTATATAAAATTCGGTGCAGGTCGTGAACGGTACTTGTGCATGTGTGGTTATAACATGCTAGCCAGCATTATGCTGCTCCTAGTACCAAAGGCAAAATACATTAGCATTCTTGTACACTGTATTCACTAGTACCTCCATTATGATTTACTCGATAATGTTGAGAATAATAAGGATAAGGTTCTAATTGCTGCTGTAAAGAAGAAATAATTATTACTGATTATTCATTACTGTAGACTATTGTAGATTACTGTAGAACAGAGATTATTGTAGATTAATCTAGACCCCAGAATTATATGTTTTAGTAAAATTTTTGGTACTTTACACCATCTTGACAAGGTTGTGCCAAAGAACACCCAGAAATCCTAAAAATCTGCTGCAGAATATGATAGACACCCTTGGCAATTTTTGGTAGATATGGGCCAACTGACCTGACAATTTTTTGCAGCTGATGCGTATTTTAGACTCCCAGAAGCAACAACAGACCTCCACAATAAAATTCGTGATGTTTCTCTGCGCCTTTGACCTGGATATCAGACAGCAGAATATGGTTGCTGCTGATGTATGTTTTTAACCGGATATGGGGTGTAGATTTAACACCCTAGACAATCAAAAAAGGAAAAAAATATTCTGAGAAAATAAATTAAGATAAAATAGATAAAAATCACTGATTTTCAACAAAAAAGACTGATTGAAATTGAAAGTGTAAAGTATATAAATTTCGGTGCAGGTCGTGAACGGTACTTGTGCATGTGTGGTTATAACATGCTAGTCAGCATTATACTGCTCCTAGAACCAAAGACAAAATACGTTAGCATTCTTGTACACTGTATTCACTAGTACCTCCATTATGATTTACTCGATAATGTTGAGAATAATAAGGATAAGGTTCTAATCGCTGCTGTAAAGAAAAAATAATTATTACTGATTATTCATTACTGTAGACTATTGTAGATTACTGTAGAACAGAGATTATTGTAGATTAATCTAGACCCCAGAATTCTATGTTTTAGTAAAATTTTTGGTACTTTACACCATCTTGACAAGGTTGTGCCAAAGAACACCCAGAAATCCTAAAAATCTGCTGCAGAATATGATAGACACCCTTGGCATTTTTGGTAGATATGGGCCAACTGACCTGACAATTTTTTGCAGCTGATGCGTATTTTAGACTCCCAGAAGCAACAACAGACCTCCACAATAAAATTCGTGATGTTTCTCTGCGCCTTTGACCTGGATATCAGACAGCAGAATATGGTTGCTGCTGATGTATGTTTTTAACCGGATATGAGGTGTAGATTTAACACCCTAGACAATCAAAAAAGGAAAAAAATATTCTGAGAAAATAAATTAAGATAAAATAGATAAAAATCACTGATTTTCAACAAAAAGACTGATTGAAATTGAAAGTGTAAAGTATATAAATTTCGGTGCAGGTCGTGAACGGTACTTGTGCATGTGTGGTTATAACATGCTAATCAGCATTATACTGCTCCTAGAACCAAAGACAAAATACGTTAGCATTCTTGTACACTGTATTCACTAGTACCTCCATTATGATTTACTCGATAATGTTGAGAATAATAAGGATAAGGTTCTAATTGCTGCTGTAAAGAAGAAATAATCATTACTGATTATTCATTACTGTAGACTATTGTAGATTACTGTAGAACAGAGATTATTGTAGATTACTATAGACCCCAGAATTATATGTTTTGGTAAAATTTTTGGTACTTTACACCATCTTGACAAGGTTGTGTCAAAGAACACCCGGAAATCCTAAAAATCTGCTGCAGAATATGATAGACACCCTTGGCAATTTTCGGTAGATATGGGCCAACTGATCTGAGAGATGCGCATTTTAGACTCCCAGAAGCAACAACAGACCTCCACAATGAAATTCGTGATGTTTCTCTGTGCCTTTGACCTGGATATCAGACAGCAGAATATGGTTGCTGCTGATGTATGTTTTTAACCGGATATGAGGTGTAGATTTAACACCCTAGACAATCAAAAAAGGAAAAAAATATTCTGAGAAAATGAATTAAGATAAAATGGATAAAAATCACTGATTTTCAACAAAAAAGACTGATTGAAATCGAAAGTTTAAAGTATATAAAATTCGGTGCAGGTCGTGAACGGTACTTGTGCATGTGTGGTTATAACATGCTAGCCAGCATTATGCTGCTCCTAGTACCAAAGGCAAAATACATTAGCATTCTTGTACACTGTATTCACTAGTATCTCCATTATGATTTACTCGATAATGTTGAGAATAATAAGGATAAGGTTCTAATTGCTGCTGTAAAGAAGAAATAATCATTACTGATTATTCATTACTGTAGACTATTGTAGATTACTGTAGAACAGAGATTATTGTAGATTACTATAGACCCCAGAATTATATGTTTTGGTAAAATTTTTGGTACTTTACACCATCTTGACAAGGTTGTGTCAAAGAACACCCGGAAATCCTAAAAATCTGCTGCAGAATATGATAGACACCCTTGGCAATTTTCGGTAGATATGGGCCAACTGATCTGAGAGATGCGCATTTTAGACTCCCAGAAGCAACAACAGACCTCCACAATGAAATTCGTGATGTTTCTCTGTGCCTTTGACCTGGATATCAGACAGCAGAATATGGTTGCTGCTGATGTATGTTTTTAACCGGATATGAGGTGTAGATTTAATACCCTAGACAATCAAAAAAGGAAAAAAATATTCTGAGAAAATAAATTAAGATAAAATGGATAAAAATCACTGATTTTCAGCAAAAAAGGCTGATTGAAAGCGAGAAGTAAAGAACCATGGAATTTCGGTGCAGGTCGTCAACGGTACTTGTGCATATGCGGTTATAACATACTAGCCAGCATTATGCTGCTCCAAGAACCAAAGACAAAATACCTTAGCATTCTTGTACACTGTATTCACTAGTACTTCCATTTTGATATACTCGATAATGTTGAGAATAATAAGGATAAGGTTCTAATTGTCTGCTGTAAAGAAGAAATAATCATTATTGATTTATTCATTACTGTAGACTATTGTAGATTACTGTAGAACAGAGATTATTGTAGATTAATCTAGACCCCAGAATTCTATGTTTTAGTAAAATTTTTGGTACTTTACACCATCTTGACAAGGTTGAGCCAAAGAACACCCAGAAATCCTAAAAATCTGCTGCAAAATATGATAGACACCCTTGGCATTTTTGGTAGATATGGGCCAACTGATCTGACAATTTTTTTGCAGCTGATGCGTATTTTAGACTCCCAGAAGCAACAACAGACCTCCACAATAAAATTCGTGATGTTTCTCTGCGCCTTTGACCTGGATATCAGACAGCAGAATATGGTTGCAGCTGATGTATGTTTTTAACCGGATATGGGGTGTATATTTAACACCCTAGACAAATTAAAAGGAAAAAAATATTCTGAGAAAATAAATTAAGATAAAATAGATAAAAATCACTGATTTTCAACAAAAGACTTATTGAAATTGAAAGTGTAAAGTATATAAATTTCGGTGCAGGTCGTGAACGGTACTTGTGCATGTGTGGTTATAACATGCTAATCAGCATTATACTGCTCCTAGAACCAAAGACAAAATACGTTAGCATTCTTGTACACTGTATTCACTAGTACCTCCATTATGATTTACTCGATAATGTTGAGAATAATAAGGATAAGGTTCTAATCGCTGCTGTAAAGAAAAAATAATTATTACTGATTATTCATTACTGTAGACTATTGTAGATTACTGTAGAACAGAGATTATTGTAGATTACTATAGACCCCAGAATTATATGTTTTTGTAAAATTTTTGGTACTTTACACCATCTTGACAAGGTTGTGTCAAAGAACACCCAGAAATCCTAAAAATCTGCTGCAGAATATGATAGACACCCTTGGCAATTTTCGGTAGATATGGGCCAACTGATCTGACAGATGCGCATTTTAGACTCCCAGAAGCAACAACAGACCTCCACAATGAAATTCGTGATGTTTCTCTGCGCCTTTGACCTGGATATCAGACAGCAGAATATGGTTGCTGCTGATGTATGCTTTTAACCGGATATGAGGTGTAGATTTAACACCCTAGACAATCAAAAAAGGAAAAAAATATTCTGAGAAAATGAATTAAGATAAAATGGATAAAAATCACTGATTTTCAACAAAAAAAACTGATTGAAATTGAAAGTTTAAAGTATATAAAATTCGGTGCAGGTCGTGAACGGTACTTGTGCATGTGTGGTTATAACATGCTAGCCAGCATTATGCTGCTCCTAGTACCAAAGGCAAAATACATTAGCATTCTTGTACACTGTATTCACTAGTATCTCCATTATGATTTACTCGATAATGTTGAGAATTAATAAGGATAAGGTTCTAATTGCTGCTGTAAAGAAGAAATAATCATTACTGATTATTCATTACTGTAGACTATTGTAGATTACTGTAGAACAGAGATTATTGTAGATTACTATAGACCCCAGAATTATATGTTTTGGTAAAATTTTTGGTACTTTACACCATCTTGACAAGGTTGTGTCAAAGAACACCCGGAAATCCTAAAAATCTGCTGCAGAATATGATAGACACCCTTGGCAATTTTCGGTAGATATGGGCCAACTGATCTGAGAGATGCGCATTTTAGACTCCCAGAAGCAACAACAGACCTCCACAATGAAATTCGTGATGTTTCTCTGTGCCTTTGACCTGGATATCAGACAGCAGAATATGGTTGCTGCTGATGTATGTTTTTAACCGGATATGAGGTGTAGATTTAATACCCTAGACAATCAAAAAAGGAAAAAAATATTCTGAGAAAATAAATTAAGATAAAATGGATAAAAATCACTGATTTTCAGCAAAAAAAGGCTGATTGAAAGCGTGAAGTAAGAACCATGGAATTTCGGTGCAGGTCGTCAACGGTACTTGTGCATATGCGGTTATAACGTACTAGCAAGCATTATGCTGCTCCAAGAACCAAAGACAAAATACCTTAGCATTCTTGTACACTGTATTCACTAGTACTTCCATTTTGATATACTCGATAATGTTGAGAATAAAAAGAATAAAGTTCTAATTGGTACTTTACACCATCTTGACAAGGTTGAGCCAAGGAACACCCAGAAATCCTAAAAATAATTATTACTTTTTATTCATTACTGTCGACTATTGTAGATTACTGTAGAACAGAGATTATTGTAGATTAATCTAGACCCCAGAATTCTATGTTTTAGTAAAATTTTTGGTACTTTACACCATCTTGACAAGGTTGAGCCAAAGAACACCCAGAAATCCTAAAAATCTGCTGCAAAATATGATAGACACCTTGGCATTTTTTGGTAGATATGGGCCAACTGATCTGACAATTTTTTTGCAGCTGATGCGTATTTTAGACTCCCTGAAGCAACAACAGACCTCCACAATAAAATTCGTGATGTTTCTCTGCGCCTTTGACCTGGATATCAGACAGCAGAATAAGGTTGCAGCTGATGTATGTTTTTAACCGGATATGGGGTGTATATTTAACACCCTAGACAAATTAAAAAGGAAAAAAATATTCTGAGAAAATAAATTAAGATAAAATAGATAAAAATCACTGATTTTCAACAAAAGACTTATTGAAATTGAAAGTGTAAAGTATATAAATTTCGGTGCAGGTCGTGAACGGTACTTGTGCATGTTTGGTTATAACATGCTAGCCAGCATTACACTGCTCCTAGAACCAACGACAAAATACGTTAGCATTCTTGTACACTGTATTCACTAGTACCTCCATTATGATTTACTCGATAATGTTGAGAATAATAAGGATAAGGTTCTAATCGCTGCTGTAAAGATAAAATAATTATTACTGATTATTCATTACTGTAGACTATTGTAGATTACTGTAGAACAGAGATTATTGTAGATTAATCTAGACCCCAGAATTCTATGTTTTAGTAAAATTTTTGATACTTTACACCATCTTGACAAGGTTGTGCCGAAGAACACCCATAAATCCTAAAATCTGCTGCAGAATATGATAGACACCCTTGGCATTTTTGGCAGATATGGGCCAGCTGACCTGATAATTTTTTTGCAGCTGATGCGTATTTCAGACCCCCAGAATCAAAGACAGACCTCACAATAAAATATGTGATGTTTCTCTGCGCCTTTGACCTGGATATCTGAAAGCAGAATATGGTTGCAGCTGATGTATGTTTTTAATCGGATATGGGGTGTAAATTTAACACCTAAACAATCAAAAAAGGAAAAAAATATTCTGAGAAAATAAATTAAGATAAAATAGATAAAAATCACTGATTTTCAACAAAAGACATTGAAATTGAAAGTGTAAAGTATATAAATTTCAGCTGACCTGACAATTTTTTTGCAGCTGATGCGTATTTCAGACCCCCAGAATCAAAAACAGACCTCACAATAAAATATGTGATGTTTCTCTGCGCCTTTGACCTGGATATCTGACAGCAGAATATGGTTGCAGCTGATGTATGTTTTTAACCGGATATGGGGTGTAGATTTAACACCCTAAACAATCAAAAAAGGAAAAAAATATTCTGAGAAAATAAATTAAGATAAAATAGATAAAAATCACTGATTTTCAACAAAAGACATTGAAATTGAAAGTGTAAAGTATATAAATTTCGGTGCAGGTCGTGAACGGTACTTGTGCATGTGTGGTTATAACATGCTAGCCAGCATTATACTGCTCCTAGAACCGAAGACAAAATACGTTAGCATTCTTGTACACTGTATTCACTAGTACCTCCATTATGATTTACTCGAAAATGTTGAGAATAATAAGGATAAGGTTCTAATTGCTGCTGTAAAGAAAAAATAATTATTACTGATTATTCATTACTGTAGACTATTGTAGATTACTGTAGAACAGAGATTATTGTAGATTAATCTAGACCCCAGAATTCTATGTTTTAGTAAAATTTTTGGTACTTTACACCATCTTGACAAGGTTGTGCCAAAGAACACCCAGAAATCCTAAAAATCTGCTGCAGAATATGATAGACACCCTTGGCATTTTTGGCAGATATGGGCCAGCTGACCTGACAATTTTTTTGCAGCTGATGCGTATTTCAGACTCCCAGAAGCAACAACAGACCTTCACAATAAAATTCGTGATGTTTCTCTGCGCCTTTGACCTGGATATCAGACAGCAGAATATGTTTGCTGCTGATGTATGTTTTTAACCGGATATGGGGTGTAGATTTAACACCCTAGACAATCAAAAAAGGAAAAAAATATTCTGAGAAAAATAAAAAATCGATAAAAATCACTGATTTTCAACAAAAAAGACTGATTGAAATTGAAAGTGTAAAGTATATAAATTTCGGTGCAGGTCGTGAACGGTACTTGTGCATATGTGGTTATAACATGCTAGCCAGCATTATACTGCTCCTAGAACCGAAGACAAAATACGTTAGCATTCTTGTACACTGTATTCACTAGTACCTCCATTATGATTTACTCGATAATGTTGAGAATAATAAGGATAAGGTTCTAATCGCTGCTGTAAAGAAAAAATAATTATTACTGATTATTCATTACTGTAGACTATTGTAGATTACTGTAGAACAGAGATTATTGTAGATTACTGTAGACCCCAGAATTCTATGTTTTGGTAAAATTTTTGGTACTTTACACCATCTTGACAAGGTTGTGCGAAAGAACACCCAGAAATCCTAAAAATCTGCTGCAGAATATGATAGACACCCTTGGCATTTTTGGCAGATATGGGCCAGCTGACCTGACAATTTTTTTGCAGCTGATGCGTATTTCAGACCCCCAGAATCAAAAACAGACCTCACAATAAAATATGTGATGTTTCTCTGCGCCTTTGACCTGGATATCTGACAGCAGAATATGGTTGCAGCTGATGTATGTTTTTAACCGGATATGGGGTGTAGATTTAACACCCTAAACAATCAAAAAAGGAAAAAAATATTCTGAGAAAATAAATTAAGATAAAATAGATAAAAATCACTGATTTTCAACAAAAGACATTGAAATTGAAAGTGTAAAGTATATAAATTTCGGTGCAGGTCGTGAACGGTACTTGTGCATGTGTGGTTATAACATGCTAGCCAGCATTATACTGCTCCTAGAACCAAAGACAAAATACGTTAGCATTCTTGTACACTGTATTCACTAGTATCTCCATTATGATTTACTCCATAATGTTGAGAATAATAAGGATAAGGTTCTAATTGCTGCTGTAAAGAAAAATAATTATTACTGATTATTCATTACTGTAGACTATTGTAGATTACTGTAGAACAGAGATTATTGTAGATTACTATAGACCACAGAATTCTATGTTTTGGTAAAATTTTTGGTACTTTACACCATCTTGACAAGGTTGTGCCAAAGAACACCCCTAAAAATCTGCTGCAGAATATGATAGACACCCTTGGCAATTTTCGGTAGATATGGGCCAACTGACCTGACAGATGCGTATTTTAGACTCCCAGAAGCAACAACAGACCTCCACAATGAAATTCTGTGATGTTTCTCTGTGCGTTTGACCTGGATATCAGACAGCAGAATATGGTTGCTGCTGATGTTTGTTTTTAACCGGATATGGGGTGTAGATTTAACACCCTAGACAATCAAAAAAGGAAAAAAATATTCTGAGAAAATAAATTAAGATATGATTTTCAACAAAAAAGACTGATTGAAATTGAAAGTGTAAAGTTTATAAATTTCGGTGCAGGTCGTGAACGGTACTTGTGCATGTGTGGTTATAACATGCTAGCCAGCATTATACTGCTCCTAGAACCAATGACAAAATACGTTAGCATTCTTGTACACTGTATTCACTAGTACCTCCATTACCTCCATTATGATTTACTCGATAATGTTGAGAATAATAAGGATAAGGTTCTAATTGCTGCTGTAAAGAAAAAATAATTATTACTGATTATTCATAACTGTAGATTATTGTAGATTACTGTAGAACAGAGATTATTGTAGATTACTATAGACCCCAGAATTCTATGTTTTGGTAAAATTTTTGGTACTTTACACCATCTTGACAAGGTTGTGCCAAAGAACACCCAGAAATCCTAAAAATCTGCTGCAGAATATGATAGAAACCCTAGCCATTTTTTGGTAGATATGATCCAACTGACCTGACAATTTTTTTGCAGCTGATGCTTATTTTAGACTCCCAGAAGCAACAACAGACCTCCACAATAAAATTCGTGATGTTTCTCTGCGCCTTTGACCTGGATATCAGACAGCAGAATATGGTTGCTGCTGATGTATGTTTTTAACCGGATATGGGGTGTAGATTTAAGATCCTAGACAATCAAAAAAGGAAAAAAATATTCTGAGAAAATAAATTAAGATAAAATAGATAAAAATCACTGATTTTCAACAAGAAAGACTGATTGAAATTGAAAGTGTAAAGTATATAAAATTCGGTGCAGGTCCTGTATTCACTAGTACTTCCATCATAGGTAGCGCGATAGCGCCTACCTATCATACTTGGCCATCCTTTTTTTCTTATATGTTTTTCACAGGGAGTGCGAAATTTGTGTCCCCCCTCATGGCTATAACGGCACACATCTGTGAGGTGCGGTTTTTTTAATCGATGGATAATTAAAAAATTCGATGTACGTCTTTTTTTGTTTATTTTCAATACGAGTTAGCAATGATGTGTAGATTGTAAACCGAAAAATCAAATATTTTGCGGAGGACCAATTTTTTTTTTAAAATGTTGCCCTGAGCTGTAGATTACGAATCTGACCTTAAAATTTCTTTACACTCGATGGTTGTTGCACAAAAATGTAAAGTATACGGGTTATTTACTCTTTGCTTGTTTTCAGCTTTTCTAACTCAATTTTGGTTTCTGTGCAGTCCAATTGGTTTTATAATGTAGAGGGTTACAAAATCTCGAGGAACCGTTTTTTATTATCTCTTTTAACGAAATATTTCTTGATCTGTGATCGTTTTAGTGCTCGCCAGTCCAGCAAAATTCAACATCTTTACGAAGAAGATTTAATAACGGTTTAGCGATTTTAGCAAGATCTTTAACGAATTTTTTAAACCATTGGACTAAGCCAAGGAATTTTTGTAAAGATTTTTCCGTCTTTGGAACGGGAAATGCGACTATATTGGCGACTTTAGACATATCGGGAGCGATGCCGAGCGAACTAATGCTAAGGCCGAGAAATTTTACTTCGGCGTGAGCGAGATGACATTTATCCGGTTTAACCCGTAAGTTTGCGCTTTGAAGTGCGATGAATACGTTTTGGAAATCTTGTAAATGTTCTTTAAATGTGCGCGAAAAAATGATTATATCTTAGATATAAACGAGGCAAGATTTCTAATTGAGACCTGCAAGAACTAGCTCCATTAGTCTCTGGAAATCTGCGGGCGCATTTTTTAATCAAAAGGTAGCACTTCAAATTCATAATGACCAACAGGGCAGGGCATATGAATGCGGTTTTTCTCGAGATTCATCATCGAGTGGAATTTGCCAATATCCAGATTTTAGATCTAATGTACTAAAATAAGCAACTGAGCCTAGCGTATCAAAATAATCATCGAGCTGAGGCAAAGGATATACTTGTGTTTTAGTTACATCATTTAATCTGAGATAATCAACGACAGGTCGAAGAGAACCGTCCTTTTTCCAATGAGGAATAAGGGGCTAGCCCAGGGGCTAGTCGTAGGACGAATAATTTTTTCAGCAAGCATTTCGTTGATGATTTTCTGCATAGAATTTCAACGAGAATGTTCGACACGATAGGTTTTTCCAACGATGGGAGAATTATTCCCGGTATCGATATGATGTTTAACCAAAGGAATACGACCAAGAGGCTCGTTTTTTAAAGCGAAAATGGAATCGCATTTTAGGCAAAGTTCACGAATTTGTTGTTGTTGTTGTTGCAAATTAACGACAGAACCGTTTAACTTTTTATTTATTGACGAGAAGAGTTCTGGTGCCCTATCGTCTGAATTGGCGACATGAGACACAACTTCAACGTCAGTGATTAGCGAACCAATAATATCGCCAGAATCAATGCGAATAGGCGCTTTAGAGATATTACACACGCGCACAGGAAAAATAGGTTGAGACCATACGTGGGTAGCAAGAAAATTCTGGGGGGGGGTGCAAGATTTTTTTGAAGGTCAAAAAATGGCCTTAAAAATGGTGGTAGGGCGATAAAAACACCATTTTTCGACGTTTCTCATCAAGCACTATCCATTGGCATCAAAAAAATTGCGAAAAAACCGAAAAAATTTTCAAAAATTGAATTCTGGGGGGGTATTTTGATTTCTGGGGGGTATTTTGGTTTCTGGGGGGATGCTCCCAAACCCCCCACGCCCAGGTGTGGTTGGGACGCATCAATTATCGAAGGAGCCACAAAAAGTGAAGTTTTTTCCATAAAATCAGAATTTGGTCCGAATAAAGCTATATCCGAATCACAACGACCATGACTAATATATCCAGGGGTTATTAATCCGTGTCGAGGTTGGAATAATGATTGGCTCAGGCAGCGAAACATGCACACACACAACACCAGAGATGAGTGTGTTGGTTTTCGCACGAAGTTGAACGGATGGTAATAAAAGTTTAACTTTTATGCCATTTAAAAATGCACAGCGCTCGATAGGATTAACCCACATTTAAGCGGATTCACGAAAATCAAAACCTAAAAGAATATCTTCCGGCAAATTATCTATAATAGATACTACCGTGAATTGCATGATCAGCGATCGTGATAGTGATTTTAACTTTATAGCGAACGACAGCGGTGATTCCACTTACACCATGAACAACTTGAGAGATTTGTTTAGGTGGTAGATTAAAACCAAGTCGTAAAAATGCAGATGTGGTCATCATAGTGACCTGCGAACCCATGTCAATTAGAGCGGGAACGTCAACACCATGAATATTAACGGCAATAGTGGGTAAATTTGTCCCAGCGTGATTAACAATCGGAATATTAGGATCAATAGTTTTACTAGGGGGCAAACTTAATTTTTCATGAATCACGAGGCGATTCTGCAGACGCTCATATTCGTCGAGAAATTCTTGCGACGCGAATAATTTTGTTTGCGAATTCGCTTCTTGCGGTTTTGCGGACACTGTGTTTACATCAGAAGGCGTTAGTAGTATACCCTGTTTCCCTAGGTAGCAACGTTATAACATAGCCTGTGCTTAAGCATAGGCGGGAGGGGCGTGGCCTGCACCCTCAGGGAGCAATGATGAAGTATAGACAATGATGAAGGATATCTGGTGGTGAAGTATAGGGCAGGGGCGCAGTGCTGTAGCATAGGCTGTGTTGTAGCATAGGGAACAAGCCCAGACGTGCCCATAAGCATAAGCTAAATCTAGCCCCAAGTGGTCCCGGGGGTGGAGGCCTGCCAAACATGCCCAGACGTGCCCCAAATTTTTCCCAGGGTGAAAATTTTTTCTGGGGGAAAAGAGCAAACCGACCCAGGAGTGGTGTAAAGTGTAAACTAATGTGTAAAGTGTAAACCAGGTGTCGAGAGAGCCTGCCCAGACCTGCCCGACGGGGTTGGGGTTGAGTGGCCAGGGCGTCAGGGGTTGCTCCCCTTAAACATGCCCAAATATGTTCAGGAAGGGGTGAAAATTTCCCCAGGGGGAATTTTCAGAAGTGTAAACTAGTAGTGTAAAATGTAGTTTTTCAGGCTTAAACATGCTAGACGTGCCCCAAATTTTCCCCTGGGAAATTTTCAAAGAGTATGAAACCGAAGGATGAGTCACCCCATTAGTAGTGTAACGTATTGTTGTTTACATTTTTTGTCTTTTTCAGGTGTGAACGAAATCAGCCTTGGCGACGCAGGTAAGACTCGCTGTAAGGTCTGGAGCCGTGTCGAGGCCAGTGAGTTTTAAGCTGCCCGAGTGCAGCTGACCAATACCTGACCATTTTTACTTTACAATTAAACTTAACTTGAAATCATTTTTTCCTTTGTTTTACTTACATTTATAAGCCTGTGAACAAATATTTATTTATAGTCTAGGTCCACGGCCTACTGCATCTGTAATCATTCAGAGGGTAGACTGCCGATCAAGACTGGAAGTTCAACCCCTAAAACCCCTTCAACCCCGCCGGGACATACATTATAAATATGTGCCTGTTATGTACTACTACGGAGGTTTAAATTGTAGGAAACTGGAAGAATTGACCGAAATAAGCAGCTCATCCCTGAAATCTATAAATACTAATAATGGTCTACTGTTTAACTACTTTTCTAACTACTTTAAAGAGAAAATGGAAACCAAAAATTCAAATAATCTGCAGAGGGCGGCCTTGCTTAGTACGTTACGAATTTAACGTTAGAATTTCTTTACACTCAATGATTATTGCACATAAATTATAAATTATTATTATAAATTATATTACACATAAACTATTTTTTATTGTTTGCGTCTACAAGAGATCTATAGTCTATTTCATTTAACTTTGCGGTTTTTTTAAATTTTCCCGCAAGAATAGGGCTACAAAATTGGTTTAAAATTTTGATGCAGTAATGCAGCTTAATAATGGAATCCGTCTCCATATGACTCAATTTACTGTAGAATATCATATTTACTGCATTAGTTTAAAACACTTTTGTAGCCAAGTCATTTTAATTTTTTTTGAAAAACCTCAAATTAAGTGAAACAGACTATAACTCAGTTTTATATTATATTCAGTCTGATTGGTTTCATAATGCGGACATTTAAAATTAACGTTGTACATATGTCTTTTTCCGGAAAGATGATATTTGTAATGTGATTAGCTGTGTAGTGTAAAGAACCTGGGACAGAAATAAACAAAAAGTGGCATGGAGGAAAAACAAAAACATCGGACTCCCCAGAATAGGCTGTTGCCCCTCAGCATGCCATTACATGTCTATATGTCTATAGTCTGTTTTAAAATTCTTGAGACTTTTTTACAGTCAGATGATTTAAAAGCAGTAAAAATTCAGCCAATAAAGGTAAGAGGTCTCATCCGGTTGGCTATCGTCTATCACACGTTATTCGGCTCTTAAACCTTGTGCTTTGGCACTCTCGGTCAGTTTTGCTCATTAGGAGCTGTGAGAGCAAAACCGTCAGCCTCCCGTAAGAAAAATGCTTATACCACTCGAGGAACACTGCAGTGTAATATAGTCGAAATCGTAAGAAAAACGCTCTTTAGAACTACATTTTAGTAATGACTTCAAATCGTAACATTCGAATTTTGAATAAATTTTCAGCAAATATTAGCTTTATATTTACTGACTTTACTATACATAGAATTTGAAGGAAATTCACGGACTGCTTTCCGAGATACAGTTGCCCAAAAATATTCTATCCATACTGTGAAATGTTGGATTTTGTATATTTGCTGAAGGACAGCTTAAAACGGAATATTTTAGGGAAGGACTTTTCCAATTGCTAAAGTCAAATCGAGCCAGTTGTAACTGCGAGA